>MU825429.1:197878-747183 GCA_029204205.1 Desmophyllum pertusum | reverse complement strand
TGTGGAAGTTTGGTAGTGTGGAAGTGTGGAAGTTTGGTAGTGTGGAAGTGTGGAAGTGTGTAGAAGTGTGGGAAGTGTGGAAGTGTGGAAGTTTGGTAGTGTGGAAGTGTGGAAGTGTGGAGTGTGGAAGTGTAGTGTGGAAGTGTGGAAGTTTGGTAGTGTTGGACAAGTGTGGAAGTGTGGGAAGTGTGGAAGTGTGGAAGTGTGGAGTGTGGAAGTTTGGTAGTGTGGAAGTTTGGTAGTGTGGAAGTTTGGAAGTGTGGAAGTGTGGAAGTTTGGTAGTGTGGAAGTGTGGAAGTTGGAAGTTTGTGGAAGTGTGGAAGTTTGGTAGTGTGGAAGTGTGGAAGTGTGGAAGTGTGGTAGTGTGGAAGTTTGGTAGTGTGGAAGTTTTGGTAGTGTGGAAGTGTGGAAGTTTGGTAGTGTGGAAGTGTGGAAGTTTGGTAGTGGTGGAAGTGTGGAAGTGTAGAAGTGTGGAAGTGTGGAAGTGGGAAGTTTGGTAGTGTGGAAGTGTGGAAGTGTGGAAGTGTGGAAGTGTAGAAGTGTGGAAGTGTGGAAGTTTGGTAGTGGAAGTGTGGAAGTGTGGAAGTGTGGAAGTGTGGAAGTGTGGAAGTTTGGTAGTGTGGAAGTTTGGTAGTGTGGAAGTGTGGAAGTGTGGTAGTGTGGAAGTGTGGAAGTTTGGTAGTGTGGAAGTTTGGTAGTGTGGAAGTGTGGAAGTTTGGTAGTGTGGAAGATGTGGAAGTTTGGTAAGTGTGGAAGTGTGGAAGTGTAGGAAGTGTGGAGTGTGGAAGTTTGGTAGTGTGGAAGTTTGGTAGTGTGGAAGTGTGGAATGTGGAAGTGTGGTAGTGTGGTAGTGTGGAAGTGTGGAAGTTTGGTAGTGTGGAAGTTTGGGTAGTGTGGAAGTGTGGAAGTTTGGTAGTGTGGAGAATGTGGAAGTTTGGTAGTGTGGAAGTGTGGCAGTGTGGCAAGTGTGGAAGTGTGGAATTTTGGTAGTGTGGAAGTTTGGTAGTGTGGAAGTGTGGAAGTGTGGAAGGTTTGGAAGTGTGGAAGTTTGGTAGTGTGGAAGTGTGGAAGTTTTGGAAGTGTGGAAGTGTGGAAGTGTGGAAGTTTGGTAGTGTGGAAGTTTGGAAGTGTGAAGTGTGGAAGTGTGGTAGTGTGGAAGTGTGGAAGTTTGGTATGTGTGGAAGTGTGGAAGTTTTGGTAGTGGTGGAAGTGTGGAAGTGTGGTAGTGTGAAGTGGTGGAAGTTTGGTAGTGTGGAAGTGTGGAAGTTTGGTAGTGTGGAAGTGTGGAAGTTTGGAAGTGTGGAAGTGTGGAAGTGTCGGAAGTTTGGTAGTGTGGAAGTTTGGAAGTGTGGAAGTGTGGAAGTGTGGAAGGTTTGGTAGTGTGGAAGTGTGGGAAGTTTGGAAGTGTGGAAGTGTGGAAGTGTGGAAGTTTGGTAGTGTGGAAGTGTGGAAGTTGTGGAAGTGTGGAAGTTTGGAAGTGTGGAAGTGTGGAAGTGTGGAAGTTTGGTAGTGTGGAAGTTTGGTAGTGTGGAAGTGTGGAAGTTTGGTAGTGTGGAAGTGTGGAAGTTTGGTAGTGTGGAAGTGTGGAAGTGTAGAAGTGTGGAAGTGTGGAAGTGTGGAAGTTTGGTAGTGTGGAAGTGTGGAAGTGTGGAAGTGTAGAAGTGTGGAAGTGTGGAAGTTTGGTAGTGTGGAAGTGTGGAAGTGTGGAAGTGTGGAAGTGTGGAAGTGTGGAAGTGTGGAAGTTTGGAAGTGTGGAAGTTCTGGTAGTGTGGGAAGTGTGGAAGTGTGGAAGTGTGGAAGTGTGGAAGTTTGGTAGTGTGGAAGTGTGGAAGTTTGGTAGTGTGGAAGTGTGGAAGTGTGGTAGTGTGGAAGTTTGGTAGTGTGGAAGTTTGGTATTGTGGAAGTGTGGAAGTGTGGAAGTGTGGAAGTTTGGTAGTTTGGTAGTGTGGAAGTGTGGAAGTGTGGAAGTTTGGTAGTGTGGAAGTGTGGAAGTTTGGAAGTGTGGAAGTGTGGAAGTTTGGTAGTGTGGAAGTGTGGAAGTGTGGTAAGTTTGGTAGTGTGGAAGTTTGGTAGTGTGGAAGTGTGGAAGTTTGGTAGTGTGGAAGTGTGGAAGTTTGGAAGTGTGGGAAGTGTAGAAGTGTGGAAGTGTGGAAGTTTGGTAGTGTGGAAGTGTGGAAGTGTGGAAGTGTGATGTTCATGCTAAAATGTTGAATTTGTACATAGGGTACCATGATTTTATTTATGATTAGCATACCATAGTCAGTTATAAAGTTCTTGTTACTGTTAGGGTCGTCAAAGTTAAATATATTTACAGTCAAAATATAGCGCATAAAATTATTATACATCACTGATCCATTAGCTAATTACCATTGGACAGAAATAATGCAAATTTTAAAATAGTTTTATCTTTATATTTAATAGTGAATGTTCATGTTATGCTAAAATGTTGAATTTGTACATGGGGTACATAGGGTACCATGATTTTATTTATGATTAGCATACCATACTGGGCATAGTCAGTTATAAAGTTCTCGTTACTGTTAGGGTCGTCAAAGTTAAATACATTTACAGCCAAAATTAGTGATAATATATGTATATAGCACATAAAATTATTATACATCACTGATCCATTAGCTTACCATTGACAGAAATTATGCAAATGTTAAAAATAGTTTTATCTTTATATTCATAGTGATGTCATGTTTAAAATTATTGTTGACAAAATTGGAAAAAAACGATAACGTTGACATAGTTATATAGGATATCATGATTTAATTTCAAGTTATCATCCCATAGTTAGATATAAAGTTCTCATGCTCTGTTTCCTATATTTTATATATATATATATATATATATATATATATTATTGGAGAATTTGGGTTTTAATCAAGACTTATTTCCTTAGATGTTTCTTGTGAACTTCTTGCTTGAAATTGTCAAAAAGAGGAAAAAATAAAATAATGATGACTAAATCACTGTTTGGAACAAAATGTTATTGTTTTCAAGGGTTATGCAAATGTATGTATATGGATATATTTATAGTAACTGTTTATCCTACCATTAATATACAGTCGAACCTGTATATAACGGTCACCCTCGGGACTAGCAAAATGAAGCAGAAATGTGCCGTCTTCAGGATGAATTTATAAAGTCTCCTTCTACGAAGAGCGGAAATAAGTAAAACTGAAAATTGAAGGTTTTCCCACACAGAGCAAGATTCCAAATGTAGTTGCAGCGATCGATGGTAGTCACATCCCGATAAAAGCGCTCGAAAGCCAGCCATGTTTCCTTGCCGTGTGGTGCGATGTGTGGTGCAATTTCAGCGCCAAAGGTCACACAGCGTGTGTTCCAAGATTTGGTTTCCTGTAATGAGTTTTAGCTGCTTTGCGATTGGTGGAACTGCTTTTGTGGTAAATAAACCATAGCTAAAACCCTACGACTTGGTCGGGAAATGTCATGGGTAATTCTTTTGTTCTCTTTGATGTATCCATAGTGATTTCCCGAAGGCAGTTTCACCATGGGATTATCGGTTACACACAAATACAGACTCCCCTAGGTTAAAATCTGACTTTCCCGTGGGCAAAAGGGCTAGTGGAACCGCAACTATTTTAAGCTTGGTAGAAAATATGAGACAAGATATTTGGGGACCTGTTTGTTCATAAATTGAAACATATATAGTGTTTTAAATTGATTATCTCGTCTATCACCCTAGCACAAACAAATTGAAAACAAGAATGAAAAGTACAACTGATGTAGTATAAAAGAAGAGCAAAATGTTGACTCGACTGATCTTGACTTGAAATTGACTCGTACTGCAATCTTACTCTCTACAGTCAGCTGGCAATCAGAGGAATGGAAGCAGGAACCAAGCAGCTACTCACCAACGGTACGTCTGTTTGTTTTGTTACCGTGTGGCATGAAATTTCCGCGGATTGCCGATTTTTTGTGTTTCGCGGGAACAAATTTTCGCTAATTTGGATCAGTCAGGACTTTATCGCTGGGAGAAAATTTTCGTGGATCTCGGATTTCCTGTTTGGTAATTCACGTACGGTATTTGTAATATTGTTTGCAGTCAATTAATTGAAATTCAGTTATCTAAATAAATGGAGTAAATTTTCGCGGAATTTTTTTTTGGCAGGAGTTTATTTTTACGGGATCTAATTTTCGCGGATCGTTGGAAAACCCACGAAATTCGCGAAAATTAGATCCCACACGGTATGTCCTTGTTCGATTTCTTCAACCACTTTAATACGAGAGTCTAGTTTCGCAGCAGGTAAGTTTCACTGTTTTCAAGCCCAGAACAATATCTTGATAAAGGCTAAACCCGATTTCCAACGATCACCCCCGTCACTTTTTATATGGGAGTCCCCCTCCCCGGGATATAATATCTGTTGGAAAAGGCCATTTTAAGGAGACAATATTGACTCAGTGGACTTTATCATGTATGTAACGAAATCTATAGATATTATTATAATTAATTCAGTTGGATGCACTGATAATAAAGTGGTTCACACAAGTCTGATGTAACAAATGAATTTTCATACCTTATTTGGTGGTATTTGCGAGCATGTCTGTTATATTTTCGGTTTTGCTTTAGTGCATAAAACTCTTAACATTCATAGTAATAATTAACAGATAAAAGCTAAGAACAGTAAGGTTGAAGTGAATAATACTATAAAATTTATATACTTTGATCAATTTATACACAATGAGTTTATATATCAGTTAAAGTAGTGACTTTGTCTATCTATGGCGATCCACAGACAAAAATGCTTATTGACATTTGACAATGCAATGTAATGCATGCAAAATGTACCATGATGTGGACATCTGAAGCTTTATAAAATGAAGAGTTGCAGATCTCCCGCCTTTTCCACTCGCTTAATTCTTCGCATCCCTCCCCACTAATCTAACGTCGACTGCCACTCTCAAATTGGATTTACAGCCACACCAGGCGCTGTAACTATTGTCCTGCGGGATAGAGCTCTGCCAATGAATTCTTCGCATCCCTCTCCACTAATCTAACGCCTGGAACAGGCTATATAGTTCACCATACACTCTCTGTGTTTGATTTTGTTTTCAGCTTGGATTGGCAGAGGAGGGTATTTCTCGAAGACCTTCTCAATACGGATGACATTCCACAAAGCCTGTCCGATGTAGAGGTACATAATGAAAGAAACGACTGTTAAAATTTAAAACAGCTAGTGCATTTAAGTCAAAGTTAAAGACATTTCTTTTCAGGGAGAGTTTTCGTTAGATACATTGTACCATTTTAATTTTTTTTCATTAATATTGTTGTAAATAAGCCAACCAATTTTATTTTATTTTGTTCATATAATTTTATTACTGTAAGGCGCATTGAGTGTCAGAAATGCGCCATATAAAAACTTATGTATTATTATTATTAGTCTGATTACAGTGCTGCTACTGTTACCGGGGCCACTTAAACTAAACTAACCAATCAGATTACAGGAAACGAACAATGCATTCCAACTAAAATTGATTGAGCCAATCAACAGCGCGGAGAAAACAATGACCTGAAGTGCAAAATTTGATGGAATGCAGTGTTCGCTTCCCGTAATCTGATTGGTTAGTTTAGTTTAAGTGGCCCCGGTAACAGTAGCAGCACTGTAAGCCGGTCGGTCCTTCCCATTTTGTTATTAAGGCATTCAAAAAATTATTTTCAAAATTTCTCTTTATATTACTCTCTTCCGATGTTGATAAAACGAAGACAAACAACCACAGACATAGCTTCCCTTTTAGACATTCTGATCCTCGCGCACCGGCAATCGGGTCGGGCTTTGCGTCGGTCGGACTGCAACCAACAGGCGATTATCCGTTAACAATTACAGAGTATCCTGAACTAAGCTGCTTGTAATGATCCCAAAACAAATTCTCGTATTTACTGAAAAATATTTCCACTCAAAAACAGGATCATTTCGAGTTGAGTCAATCAAGTGCAAGGGGTTTACATCAGATTGCTGGGTAAGTTTCGATAAGTTATTTTACCAATTTCGTCACGTTCATATAAATGTAAATAGACTGAATAAAATGATCTGCTGTTTTTTTTTAATCTTTCAGAAACGACATTGTTAATGTCATTAGAGAAGGCCTTCAACTGATGAGGGCAGGTAGTTTGAGAACTCAGGTAAGAGCAAACAAACAAACAAACGTAATGCGCATTCAGAATTGAACACAACACAAAATATGATGCAAGTTTTGTTCAAATGTTTTGCCTGTTGGTATTAAAATTACTCAAATGAATGTTGGCATAGGACAACAAAATATAAAATATTTCAGATTACAAGAAAACATATCTTAATATAAATATAAATACAACCTGCAACTCATTATCACGCATGCGCAGTTGCCGCACTTCACTAACCAAAGAGCTAGATGCTGTTATTCTATATAGTACATGCACAGTCTACTATAGAAGAAGGTCTTCATTACAAGTCACAATGAAAAGCAGAACAAAAACTTTGGAATACATCACATTTCGAAATTCATCATATATACAAACGTATATGTAGGCATCAAACGGAATGCACCAAATAAGCGTTCCAGTATAAAAAGACTCGTTAGTATTGACATGTAAACAACGTAAAAACAACCTGAGCTTTCAACTATTTCTTTCCTTCAAATGAAGAATATTTAAAGCATTTTTTCAACTGAAAAAGGTGTAACAAAACTCCTTCATTCTGAGCTAAATATAAAAGGCAGGACAATTCTGGACATTTTTAAGATGCGTTATTTTGGATGGCAAACTAAATATACACATTTTGGTGTGGCTCCAGCTAGGATATTTAAAGTTTGCATTTGTTTGTGGAAAGAAGTGTGGCATGGGAGGTGTGCATCCTTTATACTGAAACTTCAGCATGTAGAGATATACATGGATACTGACTATAGATCCGAACTAATTGCGATTGCTTCAGTTTTGCTTTTATATTTTTATTAATTATACCAAAATGGACTTTTTTGTTTTAGCTAGTGTGCTCCTGCTGGTGACTTGTGCTTAAGTGGTGCAGAAAAATATTATCACAAATTGAAAAAATTAAATAGTTTCTCACATAAATAGAACATTGTTAAGAAAGGTAAAGTCTGTCTAAAAGCCTAGCGGCTAATCAGGCCGGAGCTTAAACTCTGGCGGGTTTCCATAGCTCAGTTGAAGCGTATCTCTAACTCCCCTGATGCAAGTCCATCGATCGAAGGTTATTCCCCAGCATTCTGTCGGGTTGTTCCCTGACAATTCATGGGTACCCATTTCTACTCCTGGCACTGGTGTCTTGCCCATTAACTGATAAACAAGTGATGACAACCTGAAAACTTCGACACTTATGAAATGCTATTGATTTTCCTCAGCCGGATTCTGACAATTTGGATGTTCAAAGAAGACCCCGCAACCAGCCAATAGAGCAGGGAGACGGACCGCCATAAATGTCTCTTATTGTTATTTTCTATTAACTCAGTAGTAAATCATGCATTAAAATAAATTGTTCATTAAGCAAAGCGTAATGAAACAAAAGATAAATGGTTTCTTGAATTCCCAAGCACACGTCAATTAGTCGTGTGAGTGTGTGGTAAGATTGTGTGGAAAAAGTGTGGAATGTAAGATATATAGCATGTATAAATACGTTGGACAGTAAACACAAGATTCATTGTGGATAACTTCAAGCGGGAAGTTTTATTTTATTTATCGATCTCGATACTCTTGTAAGCCATTTTTCAGTTTTATAGTTCATTTTCTAGGCCTGATACGGTTGTTGTGTTTTCAAAGTATACATGTAATTGTTTCAATAACTTGTGGTCTGCTTATCCCGCACCGCATTCTGGTTGTCAGTTGTTTGGGTGAGGCGAATTCAAGAAATAAATATATTTTCACAAATACAATTGTGTAATACTGTAAAGTTCCGAAAGTAACGACCGTCGGGTATACTTTCGGGCGTCGTTACTTTCGGAACTTTACGGTAGCTTGTAATGTTGCTCCATGAAATTTGTACGTATCATATCTGAGAATTTTGAACAATAGCGATGTTTCTCGTTACGTCACCTATTGTTATTAATGTGCCAACCAGAGAACTATTGGCTGTTGAAACAAAGAGTTCTTTTGTTTAATGGTTGGCAAATTTGAATAACAAAACAAATTTGACGTAATGTTGATCAACAGTGAACACTCCTATAGACCTTCTGGTATTCAGATCATTTGAGGTAAATGTACTGGTCAGTTGTCTCATAAAGAATGATCCTTTTTTCTTCTAGATTTATATATTTTCAACGAGCGTGAAAAAGTTACGGACTAATGTCAAGAACTTTCAACCTCTCAGGGTTCTCATCAGGACATGATAATGAATATTATATTAGTTACTACGTTAAAAATGCTGGACAAGTAAAAAATAAAACGTGAACATTGATTCCCTAAGGTGCTGTCTAAATTGTCTTATTGTTTGAGTTTCTTAGGATAATAGTATTTAATTAGGATATGTACACAGTTCTATTCTTACGCTCTGGTGATTCGTCTTTGTGTATATGTACAAGATTTTAAAATAAGAACGTTTTAGACAACAAGGAAAGAATGATCCGGGATTGCTTAATTAAAAGCCCTGAATAGTCCATTTTACAGTCGTGTGCTTAGAATCCAGGCCTTTGAACAGAAGTGAGGCTGGAGGTGACTTTGTTGTGATACAAACCTTCCTTCTTTTCAAATGTAAATTATTCTGTTATTATGTAAACTAGTTTCTGATCTCTATCATCTCATGGTCACCCCTAACCTCACTTTCATACAGAGGCTTGGTTACATTTCACTGAACTGTAAAATGGTCTATTGCACCAGCTTTCTCTCAGTTCTTCCAAAGATTATAAATAATACAACATTCTAAACCAATGCACAACTAAAATTCAATCCTTGCCCACATGTGGTCATTCTCAGCCAAACTAAAACCAAGCTGGGAAAAATAAACATTTGTAAAAGTGATAGTTGCATCAACTCCTTGTTAACGTTTCGCCAAGGAAGACAATCAGTGTGTACAAAATGTGCTTCAGAAACTCTGTTTACATACAGCTAGATGCAACTTTTAAGGCTAGTGTTGGGTAAACTTAATTGATCCTAAGAATTCAAGTTGATGTACAAAGCAATATAATTATAATATTGGATAGGAAAAACCCCCAAAGCATTTTTGGTTGAAGTTTCATTGAGACTATACCTAGTATTTATTATTTTCTTAATTAGGTAGGATCTGTGATATTGGATGCTAGGTTTGGGTGGGTTCATCGAATATCACAGATCCTACCTAATTAATTAATTAATTAAAACATAATTAATGTGAGGTTACTAGGTATTGTACTGGGAATTAACTCTAGTAATGAAATATAACTACATAGACCGTATTCATAAATGGCGGCCAATTAATTATTCTTTTATATTCATGCCTACCTAGCCTCATTTTAGAGTAAAAATTATTTTGAATTTTGCACATGCTAACGAGGTTAGGTAGGCTGATTAGCATGAATATAAAAGAATAATCAATCGGCCGCCATTTATGAATAAGGTCTATAACTTGAGTCAAAGAAAAGAAAACCTTGCTGGGATCTGAACACAGCCGAAGAAACTTCGAAAGCTCATGGGTTCGAATCCCCTCGGGGAGACTCAGATTTTTTTTCTTTTTCTTTGTCCCACGCTCATGACAAACTGAATACAGTTACTTACTACATTCAGTTTGTTGCCCTCTGAGACCAATCTGAAGATTATCAAAAATAGAAAGAATAGAACTGTTCACTGTCTAACGATTTGACCCCACACAACCACCGAGTCGATAATATCAGCAGATAATAAACAACTTGTGTACAAGTTGTACGACCCAGGGTCGCTGGGTCGCTGGGTCTGTGAATCCAGATACCCAGAGACCCAGGGTCGCTGGGTCTGTGAATCCAGAGACCCAGGGTCGCTGGGTCTGTGAATCCAGAGACCCAGGGTCGTCTGTGAATCCGTTTAATAATTTGTAACCCAGTAACTACTGGATTGTAATGGCGCGTTTGTAACCCAGTATCTACTGGATTGTAATGGCGAGTTTGTAACTCAGTAACTACTGGATTGTAATGGCGAGTTTGTAACCCAGTAACTATTGGATTGTAATGGCGAGTTTGTAACACGTTTGTAATACGCATGCCCCAAGCACTTGCCAGGAAACCATAGCAACAACATAGGTAAAATGGCGTGATTTTCAAAAATACGAAACACTGCAAAGGTTTTCGCCAAAGAATAAGAGTTTGCCTGTAAACTTAAGCTTTAAAATCTTGCAGTGGATCCGCCTGTTACTGAGTGAAAACATATCTTTTGAACACCAGGGTTTTTTTTCTGAACACTCGCTGAAAAATAGCCACGAAGCGCCCCACGATGTCAGAGTCCGCGAAAATGCAGAAACGAAGCAGTAATGATATACTCAAGTTTTCTCGTATTCCACGGCATTTCATGGCGAAAAATCTTCGATGTAAACTTTGAAGTGTTCAAATTATTATTTGCGAAAGTAGGAAAAGGAAATATTCCCGTTTTGGTGCGGAAATAAAAGACATTTATCTCTCCTTGCCGTCGTGTTTCAAAACCACACAACAACACGTTCGCGCCAAAAATTTGCTGTTGCTATGAAATCCCGCACATGCGCAGACGTTATTCAGCCCTGTCAGGGGGGCTAGCAGCAAGGCCTGGGACCTAGTATATATGATTACACATTTAAGAAATTTGGCCGAGCGAGACTAAGTACTGGTTTGTTTAAAATAAACATGGCCGACGATGGCGGACATGACGTGCGTTTGTGTTCGTTCAGAAATATTTTGGCGATTCCACGTTCAAACATCTATGGGAACGATTCGGTCGCTGTTTAACTGAACTTTGGTCATTGTGGGACACCATGGATGAAAATTCCACAGCAAACTCCCGTAGAGGTACGTTTCTCGAATGATTGACAGATTTCTTTACTTGTGCGATCATGTATAGCGGAAAAGCGGCAAGATCAAAGGGCGCTGCCTCCCCCCCCCCCCCCCCCCCCCCCCCCCCCCCCCTGCAGCTACGGAACAAAAACTGGACCTGCACCTGGAGCAGATACAAAACTTGCACGGATAGGCGGCCCGAAACCTGTCCGGATAGCAGTTACAGTGTGAACAGAAGGCCGATCCGTGCAATTGTGGCTGTCTCCAAAACGAAGATCGAAGACCGAAGATCGAAGACCTAAAACCGAAGCCCGAAAAACGAAGACCTCATCACTTTTAGACCTGTCAAATTACAGGCGGATGAGCCTGGCTTACACGCTTTGAAAGACGCCAAAATAAAACGAAAATATTGATGGGGTCTTCGTTTTGTAGAAAATGCCTGCTTAAACTACAAAACGAAGACCCTCGCTAAAAAGCTTTGTCAGAAGCCAAAGACAAGAATAAATAAATAAATAAATTCATGTTGTTTTCAGTTTTTAGGCCGCCGCACGGTAAATTTAGTGGTGAACAATAACGACAATATTGTTTAAAGTGCACCTAACCCCAAAAATTTCGCTTAAATAAATCTACATGTAATTCGAAGCATTTCTGCGAAAATATTTTTGGATTCGGTTGAATCCTCGATTTTCTATGCTCTGCTGAAGTCACGTTCGATGTGTTGCACGACCGCGTATAGGGAGTCTGGAGTCTGGTGCCGAGTTATGACGTCTACTCGGGAACCACACAATATAGCGCCTCTGTCATTTCTCTGTATTTGTTTGGGATAATTGAACATAAAAGGGATCATTTCTATGTCTTTTGGGACTTAAACTGAATAATTTTGTTTTGAAATTGTGCGTTCTTCATCTTCGGAGTCAAAGTTAAGTTTCGATTCGAATTACTCCGAAATAAACTTCATTTCTGAAGTAGAAATCGAGCTGGAGTCGACGCGTGATTTATACATAAATATGCGTTCCTCGATCAATACTTCAAGCGGCAATGAGGAAGAAATCTTCGCAGATGAACCGCTTCGAGACCTGGAATGGACAAATAAATGTGAAATGGAGGTCAAAGCGAATGAAGAGCCGAAAAGAAAGCTCAAGGACCGCTTAGATAGCACTGAAGAGACCTCAGACCTCAGACCTCGAAACCTCAGACCTCGAAAACTCAGACCTCGAAACCTCAGACCTCGAAAACTCGAAATGTGTATGTACTAATGTGCAGAATGTGTTCCCTTGTGTTTCAACAGATAAGCTTACGTCATCTATAAAATGTTTTTGGCGAATACAATATGCGGAGAGACATGTCCTCTCCGGCAGCTCTACTGAGGGGACATGAGTAAACGGTTACTGTATCCGGAATCAATGGAAGTGCGGGACATATTTTTTAAGAGCAATAACTGTTATCGCTCTGTTATTGCATTTTCGCATTTCGTAATAAAAATTGATATGTTGCCCTTGTATTAGGTTCTTTCTTAGTTATCGTTCTTTTTTTCTGGAATATTGTAGTGTTTCTGTTGGTACTGTTTAGGCAATGTCGACTGTAAACGACAAAGCTACATGTACATGTAATAAACGTATTATTCCTTTCACTCCTTTCAGAAAAAGAGTTGGTTAACCGCAATCTTGTTTGGGAATTTGTTATTTATTACTCCCGCCAGCAGGCTTATAGGGAGTTCCTTTTTCTTAACCTCTTTAACTTATTGCATGATTCCGGATTTCCAATCCGTACCAGAGGTCTATATGTCTATATTTATAACAACGAACAATAATAAAAAAGCCACGCTTTGTTTTTGTTATCTATACGAATAGAAGGACTGTTCACAATTAAGTTGTGCGTTAGCAACCGAGAATCGATACGAAGATTGGGCATTGTGTTTATGATCAGTGACTTGGGGTCTGAGTTTTCGAGGTCTGAGGTTTCGAGGTCTGAGTTTTCGAGGTCTGAGGTTTCGAGGTCTGAGGTTTCGAGGTCTGAGGTCTGAGGTCTGAGGTCTGAGCTTAAGAACACAAGACTTAAGAAAACACGACCTTAAAATATAATGTTTTACTCTTGTTTGTTTACGTAATTTTGTAATTGCTGCATTTTTTTAATACAGTTGAACCTCCACTAATGACCACCTCTCTATAACGGCCACCTCTCTACAACAGGCAGGATTTTTCGTCCCGACCGTGCGCCGATCCATACACTTTACTCTTATTGAAATCTCCCTACAACGGCCACCTCTCTACAACGGCCAGACAATTCTGCACCAGGGTGGCCGTTGTGGAGAGGTTCTTCAACTGTACACATTTTACGTATATCCAGTCACTGCGACACATGCATGGCACCTCCCTCGCCCCAGATTTCGCGCACCCGCTTATTCAAGATGGCGGCTAAAAGATCGAACGTGGCCGCAAAGAAATAGAGGGACTGTTCACAGTCTAGTTGTTCGTAAGCAACCGAGAATCGATACAAAGATCGGGCGTTGTGTTTATGATCAGTGCAGCGTGATCAGTGACTTTCTTGGACCCCCCTGGCCTCCTCAAATATTTGTTTCCCTCTCCGCATATTGTGTTCGCTGAGGTGAGGTCAGCTTATCTGTTGGGTACCCACTAGTACATACACAATTCGAGTTTTCGAGGTCTGAGTTTTCGAGGTCTGAGTTTTCGAGGTCTGAGTTTTCGAGGTCTGAGGTTTCGAGGTCTGAGTTTTCGAGGTCTGAGTTTTCGAGGTCTGAGGTCTGACTGTGGTCTGAGGTCTGAGCTTAAGAACACAAGACTTAAGAAAACACGACCTTCTGAGGTCTGAGCTTTCGAGGTCTGAGCTTTCGTCACACCCGTTTACTAAACCGTAGGACACTTCGATACTTGTACCACTCGGGGCCATCTGCAAAGAAAACGCCAGGAGTCTTCTGTCGTTTCTCGCGGTAATATCGGAGGATAGGAAACTGTAGTCGTTGAGGATATTTTGTCTCGGCTCGCAGTACTTTCGCCACATCTACGGGATCCATTATAGAAATAATTGTAATACCAGGTAACTGCATTCGGAATATCCTGCCATATTTTCAGGGGCACCAAACGAATCTGTTCCTCATTTTATCTGTTCCCCAACGGAATTCTTGCTGGCTGGCAAAATATTTCGGTCTATTTTTTTCTCCTGGAAGTTTTCACTGAATAATTACTATTTTTGCGCTGGCTGACTTGAGTAGATCGGAAAGAGACTGGATCGAGAGAAAAAACGGACATATACAAAACAATAAACAGCAAAATCATATTAACACAAGCGAATGGTTTTCCATCTATGTTTAATTAATTCCCAAGCCCCTTTTGGTTACTTATTATTATTTTAAATTGCTGGCTGGGAAACAGACATTTTTATCCAGCTGGCTGGGAATTTCCCTATATGTGTCATGCTGGGAAAGAGGAACAGATATATTTTTGCCAGCAATGCAGAAGAACACCTGGAAATGCTTTTATCTCATTTATTTTCATTTATCTGGGTAAAATAATGCATTTTACCAAAAAATGTTCGTTGGGTGCCCCTGATATTTGTTGACGAGTTTTTCTTGCGAGAGCAACATTCGCTTTCCAAGAGGTTCGTTTCTCGCTCCAGCGAAGAAGGTCCAGCTTGATGCTATAACGGGAAGGCTGACTGGACCTGGTAGATCTGATATACTCTTGATCTGAGGCTGTTTAGAAACATTGTCAACAAATGTTCTCGAACCTCGAAAGCTCAGACCTCAGCTCAGACCTCGAAACCTCAGACCTCGAAAACTCAGACCTCGAATACTCAGACCTCGAAACCTCAGACCTCGAAAACTCAGACCTCGAAAACTCGAGTTGTGTATGCACTAGTGGGTACCCAACAGATAAGCTTACCTCACCTCAGCGAACACAATATGCGGAGAGGGAAACAAATATTTGAGGAGGCCAGGGGGTCCAAGAAAGTCACTGATCACGCTGCACTGATCATAAACACAACGCCCAATCTTTGTATCGATTCTCGGTTGCTTACAAACAACTAGACTGTGAACAGTCCCTCTATTTCTTTGCGGCCACGTTCGATATTTTAGCCGTCATCTTGAATAAGCGGTTGCGCGAAATCTGGGGCGAGGGAGGGGCCATGCATGTGTCGCAGTGACTGGATATACGTAAAATGTGTACAGTTGAAGAACCTCTCCACAACGGCCACCCTGGTGCAGAATTTATCTGGCTGTTGTAGAGAGGTGGCCGTTGTAGGGAGATTTCAATAAGAGTAAAGTGTATGGATCGGCGCACGGTCGGGACGAAAAATCCTGGCTGTTGTAGAGAGGTGGCCGTTATAGAGAGGTGGTCAATAATGACGGTCATTAGTGGAGGTTCAACTGTATTAAAAAAATGCAGCAATTACAAAATTACGTAAACAAACAAGAGTAAAACATTATATTTGAAGGTCGTGTTTTCTTAAGTCTTGTGTTCTTAAGCTCAGACCTCAGACCTCAGACCTCAGTCAGACCTCAGACCTCGAACACTCAGACCTCGAAAACTCAGACCTCGAAACCTCAGACCTCGAAAACTCAGAACTCGAAAACTCAGACCTCGAAAACTCAGACCTTGAAAACTCAGACCTCGAGATGGTACTTTGCGAAATGTGTATGTACTAGTGTGTACGTGGCTTTTTTATTATTGTTCGTTGTTATAAATATAGACATATCACTGACTGTCATATAGACCTCTGGTACGGATTGGAAATCCGGAATCATGCAATAAGTTAAAGAGGTTCAGAAAAAGGAACTCCCTATAAGCCTGCTGGCGGAAGTAATAAATAACAAATTCCCAAACAAGATTGCGGTTAACCAACTCTTTTTCTGAAAGGAGTGAAAGGAATAATACGTTTATTACATGTATATGTAGCTTTGTCGTTTACAGTCGACATTGCCTAAACAGTACCAACAGAAACACTACAATCTTCCAGAAAAAAGAACGATAACTAAGAAAGAACCTAATACAAGGGCAACATATCAATTTTTATTACGAAATGCGAAAATGCAATAACAGAGCGATAACAGTTATTGCTCTTAAAAAATATGTCCCGCACTTCCATTGATTCCGGATACAGTAACCGTTTACTCATGTCCCCTCAGTAGAGCTGCCGGAGAGGACATGTCTCTCCGCATATTGTATTCGCCAACAACATTTTATAGATGACGTAAGCTTATCTGTTGAAACACAAGGGAACACATTCTGCACATTAGTACGTACACATTTCGAGGTTTCGAGGTCTGAGTTTTCGAGGTCTGAGGTTTCGAGGTCTGAGGTTTCAAGGTCTGAGTTTTCGAGGTCTGAGTTTTCGAGGTCTGAGGTCTGAGCTTTCGAGGTCTGAGCTTTCGTCACACCCTACTCCGACTAGCGTTTTAGACATTTATATTTTTGCTTTTGCGAGTATGCATTTCGTAAAGCAATGGTTATTCTGTTAAATGCCAGCTTTTCACCATGGTTTCTCCGCGGATTAATCTTCGTTCAATCTCTCCAAAGTTTCGTATATTCTGGAAAATTGTGCAGATGGTTTAGCTTAACATGGGAAGTTTCGAAATAATTGTGGAGCTGAACATTATATTCATTTTACAAGTTGAACGGACAGCTATACGCAGCCGAAGGTTTCACTTGTTTATACGGCGGGCGAAACTTGCGCGACTACAGAATTAACGAACTGAGCTTGAAATCAAGTTCATTGAAGTAAAAGAACAAAGGAAACCCTCAATGTCTACATGGATGGAAAGAAAGAGAATTTCACTGTGAAGTGATCTTTGAATGATTGACTGTCACGAACGCTTGACGAACTGCCGTAAGCTCAAGTTATAAGCTTATAACGGCTTAACTGAAAACAGGTTTTCATTCTTTGGACGAATTAATTGTGTCCGCGGTCTTCCCGTAAATTAATTTCAGGCTGCCTTTAGTGCTCTTTCAGTCGCATTAGTTGTACATTTTACAGGCATTTCCCATTAAATATTTCGTTCCAAATTTCGTGCATTATTTAGTAGAATTAACTTTTGTTTGATTTAGAAGGGCCAAGGCTTTTTACTTAGTGATTTTAGCCATCTTTTCAATCGACGAACAAACCGTCTTGAACAAAAATTGTCGAGCTAGCGCGTTCAATGACCATATTTGTCAGGCATGGTGCGTGATTGGCTGCTGGTTTCGCGCGAAAAGTGTCTAAAAATAGCCTAACTCCTAATCTGATGGGCCGCGCGCAATGCTAGATGGAAACCTCTAGTTATAGACCTCTGATAAAACTTATACATTTAGGATACAATCAAGCGTAAAGTTGTCTAAAAGTTTTGCTGTTAATTAGCGATAATTAAGATAATTATATATCAACTCAATTGTGAATCGAGGGAGCTTACCAGTTTGTACGTTTTCACGATAAATGAATGAAAAGCAAAGCCAGAAATAAAATGCTATTTGATTTTCTTTATTTGTCAACTGACTTCGTATCACTCTCTCTCTCTCTCTCTCTCTCCCTCTTCCTCTCTCCCTCTCTCTCTCTCTCTGTTTACATGGAGAGCAGAAAAGAGAGAGAGGGGGGGAGGGAGAGAGAGAGGGGGAGAGAGAGAGCGCCGGCTAGCCGGGTTACCCGCCTAGAAGGGTGTTTTTGCCGTTTGCTTTACATGTGAGACAGGGTAAACAGCCAAGCCGGAGCACCCTTCTCGTGTAAACGGTCGTGCCAGGGTCAACCTGGCTAACAGGGATAAAGATTAGCGCGTATTTGTAACTTATAAAATGTGAACTAAATGCCGAGGGAGGGGTACTCCTACGGCTGGCCTTTTAATACCGGGACGTGCGAACTGACAGGGCATGGTTTTCAGGGCTCTTTGTCTTGAACGGGGTATATATTTATTTTACCGAAACCGGCTCAGTGACTCCATAAAGCTGTAAATAAATTTGTAATCACTATTATTGTCTTACATGTAAACAGGTATGATTTTGGGTTCAATGTAGCCTGCGTGGCAGGCATAGAAAGGGGAGGGAGGGGAGTTCGGCGCGCACGAAGCGCGAGGAGTCGGAGCGCGAAGCGCGATGGAGTGGGGAGGAACGCCTGCAACCACGGTATTGTTTTTGCCATTCCGCCCCTAATTAGTTTTGACAGTTTTCACGCGCACTTGATTAAATATGCAAGATATCTTTGAAATCATTCTTGTCTTTCGCTATGACAGAAATACTTCTTTTAAAACATAATAACCACATGTATAGAAAGACGGGGTTGGAAGTAGCCGAGTAAAGTTTTATAATTTTCACGTGAAAGCGAAAGTTTCCAATAATAAGACGTTCCGTTGGTCACGTCCTAAAATTCAACAGACATTCCGACTTCCGTCACGCATTGAATACAGTGTATTGCAAGTCTAGCTTCAACCTCGTTCCCAGGGTCTACTCCGCTTTCAAGATGGCGGCTGGGCGCGCCCAGCCGCCATCTTGAAAGCGGAGTAGACCCTGGGAACGAGGTTGGTCTAGCTTCGCTTTCCGTGAATGAAAACTTCTGAAGAAAAGTGGAATGATTTTCTCATAATATTTTCTCCGAACTATTAATTGGCGAAAGGTTGTCTTTGACTGCGAGACATTTAGACTGCAAAACAGTCGTTATTTTTCCGCTCAATTCGCTGCTCACAAAGGCGCGAAGCGCCGTGAGCGCTGCAGCGTCTCTCCCAGTCCCACTCTCCGTTTTCACACTCGCTCCAGACCTTTCATTCGAAGACCGCGCGTCGTAACGCAAAAAAATACGACTGTTTTGCAGTCTACGAGACATTCTGACGAGAGTCTTGACCGGCGTGACGAACCCGAATAACTTTCTTTCCCAGCATGATGTTATAAGTGCGTGTTTTGCTTTCGAATACAGCTGTACTTTAGTTGTGGAATATCGTGTGACGTGACCCTTTCCTCTGCTCCACTTTTAATTCAAGGTTAAGCCATTTTCTTCCAATAAAGAAAGTGATTCTCGTACAATTCAAATAGCTCAAAGCGATCGTCTCTCGATTTATCCGTCCGGCTGGTAGCCTGCGAGAGCAGACGTAATTTCCGGCTCGAGTTTCCCCGCCGAAAATTAGCGTCTGCGAAACCGAGCTGGGAAACGATTTCCGTGACGTCAAACCTTTTGTTTTGTAGTTGACCAATAAAATTAGCCGATAGAATCTGATACTCGCGTACACGCGCGAACGAGACATCAAAGATGGCGGACGTTGTTGACTGTTTACTCGTGGAATCTGTTATGGCTCTCAGTGGATTTTGAACAGCCTTTTGAGTAAATGTCTCGACCGAAATATAGGAAAGCAAAGACCTGTTTATATTTTGCACGAAGAATGGACAGTGTGGGCGAGTTGAATAACGTGTGGGCGAAGCAACTGTTTTCCCCTTAAATCGTGTAAGCCTATGTACTATGTAGCATTTTATATTTCGTTTTCTACCCTTTGTTGCACTTAAAGGTTGGATTATTGAGTGAACTTGTGAAGTACATCTTCAACTGTTGTCAGTTGTGTTTACATCAAGATCTCAAGAAGGCCATAAAATATAGCTCTGGAAATGTTTATAAGAAATGACTCATCAAGTGTGTCTTTTCTCCGATTCTCTACTAAAAAAATCCAAATTAATGGAGGAGTTTTTAACATAGATTAATTAGGAGTAATTTATTTTATCCGAGTTTTTTTCATTGTAATTTTTATCATAGTAATTTTTTTATCATAATTTTAAATTGTAATTTGTACTGTAATTTTATTGTCACTGAAAAGCCCCGTGAGGGGAGTGTCAAATTAAAGTATTGTATTTTATTATACGACATGACGTTTTAGAGTGCGAATACGCACAAAGAGGAGAGCAAATATGAGACCGTATTCAACGGGTCTCAGTCCCCCTGACCGCGCGCTACGGAAAACACTGTTGAAAGCCTATATTTTAGGAAATATATTATGTCGTATAATAAACAATTTATTCAGCGGAAAGTTGTGTAATACGGCTGGGCATTTTTACTCGTCAGTTTTTATTTTTTCTCGCCTAAAGGCTCGAAAAAATAAAAACTGACTCGTAAAAATACTCAGCCGTGTTACACAACTTTCCGCTGAATAACCTCTATGTATTGTACTATTTGCTTAGTTACAGATTTACATAAGCTTAATTTGCAGCCTGAACGATCAAAGCCCTAATTAAGCCCTAATTTTTTTCAGGCTGGGACAAAATTCTTCTTGTTTATGCGAATCACTGTTTACTTTTAAAAATTCTCAACCAGAAAATTCATTCTATTTATGTCTGTTTGTATAGAGTGGTTTTACCTACATAACCCATCATGGAACACATTTAGACAATGTTAGACACTAACAATTCCATTGTTTTCTTTTGTTTACTTTTGACTACAAAAAGCATTGAATATTTTAACCATATATACAGTAAAAAAATACTGTCAGCTGGGTATACATGCCCGAAACTTATAATAGCCATATCTAGCCTTGACACCTGATGAAATTTTGTTCTTGTGATAATTTATCCACTTGTACACTTAACACTTGGACATATCCAAATCCACCAGTGCATCTCTTTGAAATCCTTTGAAATGTCTGTATTAAACTGCACCCTTTTTGATACATACACCACTCTGCTAGCTTTTTGACCAGCTCATCTAGGGCCATGGACATGTTTTCCTGAATGAATTATTAACTGCTGACATAGAAGTGAAGTTTGTCTACCTTGCCAACAACCACAGCTTTTACTGGTTTTTCTACTTGGCAAGTTCTAGTAACTGCTTTCTCCGTCATTTATTCACTCCAAAATCTATTTAATACAATGATATGAAGTTGTCAGAACTGAAAGTGTTTCCAAGGCAAGATTTTTTGATACACACACACTTTTAATAACTGTTTTCACTTCACATTGTAGGCATGATATATTGCCATTGCCTTGTAATACAACAAAATGCCTTCAGCCCTTGTGAATACAGAGTTAATTTTTCTTGTGAATCATTTAAAAAAAATATGCCAATGATTACATTCAGAGTCATACTGATTTAGATCTAAGATACAAAGCAAGAACACTCTTGGAAAGAAGCAACATGGACCATTTGAACGGCTTGCATTACACTGATCACAGCTCGTAACTGCTAGTTGAGATCCTGCGAACGAGGTTGCCACTAGATCTGGGAACGTTTATTGCAGATACATGTAGTATGCATAAACAAACAAAGAAACACAAAAACTCAATTTGTACTGTTGTTCGTCATTATCAAATTACTGACATTGCCTCGAATAATAGCCGGGGGCGATTATATTGAAAAACTGTTATGAAACCTGTGTTTTCCTGTTGTAACAATTGAATCAAAGCTTGTTTCCTATCCAAGGTGTAAACTTTTAACTTGACTGGGAAGGCTAGGAATGAAATAAAGGGGTGGGAGAGTTGGAGGGGGGTGATTATTTGAGGTGGGCGATTATTTGAAACATTTTCAACAAAGGAGGGTGATTATTCGAGGGGGGCAATTAATCGGGGGATGGCTATTATTCGTGGAAATACGGTAATCCCTTCTGGGTATTTTTAAGGTTTGAAAATTGATGGGATTTTGGGGGGTTTAATTTTGGTTCGGGGGATTTTTTAAGGTTTTGCTTCAAGCCCTAGGGAATTTTTTAGGTTTTAATTTATGTCCCCATTTTCTAATGCACCACCCCGTCACTTTAAATTCGAAGTATCCCCCCAGAAAGTCAGTAAAACCACACGTCACAATAATAAGGTAAGGCAATTTTATTGAGAACTTTACCATAATCCTATCTTAGAATCCACTTGAAAAACCCTCGGACAAAACCTTATATTTTTAGCCATTACCCCTAATGCAATACGGCATAGCTCACAATGTGAACTTGGGGCTCCTGTGGGTCACATACAAGAGTTGCGAAAATCTGGCAAAAGCACAAAATGATTTGACTCAGTCAGGCCAAGAAAGCCTACCTTATCACAGCTGAGCAGCACCTAATTTTTCCTTGCAATATGCATGATCAAACAGGTCATGAGAATAAAGAAAATGATCACTGAGGAAAACCTGTCCTGATGTTTAAACAACATCTCCCAATAAGTAACGTACGAAATGTATGGAGACCACTGAAGAGAATTGAAATGTTGATATTGGTATTTTGGGGTCTCAAAAACAAGGTTTCAGTCGAAAATGCAAAAAGTCAATATAAGCTTAACTTAGCCTTATGAGACAGTGAGTGCATACGGTTTTGACAAATCAAATCAAATTGTATAAACACTATAATGATTTCAGGAAAGCTACCTGCAGATTTCTTCAACTGTAGAGGATTTACCATCAGCAGGTAAAACAAGAGTTGAAAACAACGGATGCCCTCGCAGGTTACTGTAGCTCTTTGACCCGTAATTAATTTCCACTTTCAATTCCTTTGACCATAGTCGCTGATCTCAAGCGTAGTTAAGAGGCTGACCTGGTCCTTCATGAGGTTTATCAGCGGTGAGACAACAACTATAAGTATAACAATGTTCTTAGAACTCGGCTCGATACACGAATAGGGCCATCCATTTAATATCCGCACCCCCCCCCCCCCCCCCCTATTGAGGGATAAGGAAATCCTAGGGGGAGGGAGGGGTCTTGGATATCAAATTTCCAAGGGGGTTAATGGCATTTTTTCTTTGTTCTTCACATGTTTCCATGGTAATGCACAGATTTCCCGGGGGGAGGGGGGTATTGGCGTCTCTGAAATGTTTTATCCAAAGGGGTCTTACAGGAAATCCCTCAATAGGGGGGGGGGGGTGCGGATATAAAATGGAATGGCCCAATTTGTACAAAGACAGAAACTCTAATTTCATCTTTACTCAATCTTCGCTGCAGACTCGCCGATCGATCAACCCAGAAAACTTGACCATGAAATCATGATCTCTGAAGTGCTAAGAGCAACGGCAACGGCAAAGAACGGCTCGGCTCAATTTTGCACGCATTTCTAGCTCAGAACGAAGCCACTGACTCAAGGTTCGCGAGCGATCGATTGATGTCCTGGAATGACGTCACGAATTGGGCTAGATCCAGTAATTTCAGATGGTTCTGCTACTCGGTCATGTTTTTAAATAATGCGATTTTCCGAGACTTTGAAAATTCATAAAAAATCGCGGTTTCAACCAAAAAGATTTTCTTTTCGGCGTTCTACTCAGAAAAATGTATAGATTTTTAGAACAAAAAAAGTTTTTGGGGTTATAGGCACTTTAATATAGTAATGCAACAGTCAATTCCAGAGGTGCCCATCCCATCCTCCCCGGGCAAAATTTTTTTTTACGCCCACTTCAAGATGGCGGCTATTTACAATTTGTATTTTTTAAGCGACTAAATATTGTTTCGGATTTATCAGCAGTTTAGAATTTGAATTTAGCCAACGTTTTACTGATTGGGGTTAAAAAATGGTTTAAATTTTGATGTTAAGTAGCGATTTTATGATTCGTTCGTAGTAAACCGGTTAGCATTGGTCAATATTGACGTATGTTACGGGAGCACGTTATTGCCTTAAAAATTAGTGTTTCGGGCAGCTAGTGGCTCGATTGTGTTGTGCTAGTGAATAAGGTTATTGTGGGTTAGAATCAACTCAATTCACTAACTATGTTCCTTTTTTTGTGGAAAAGTCTTAACGCCGCCATCTTGCCGCCATCTTGAAGTGGGCGTAAAAAAAAAAATTGCCCTCCCCGGGCCCTCTGGGCCAACTCCCATGCATCACCATTTTTGCGATAGAAAATACAAACACTGTAGGCATTAAGCCCTTAATGACTGGCCCCAAGGGAAACAGTGAGTGTTGTTTCCCCAAGAGTAGACCGCGAAACCGAGGGGAACATTGAGGGTCAAGAATTTATACCTCCCAACTAAAAAATAGAACAACTTCGGAACAAATTTTGTGCAATTTAAATTTACGGAACAAATCTGCCGCGTTTCAAGATGCACGACCTTATCACGTGCGAGTCAAAAGGTCAAGTTGTTGTTTCCCTAGGGAGTTAGTGAGTTTTGTTCGCCCTAGGGAGTTAGATTGTTTTGACACATGGCATGTGACATGTTCTTGTCCAATTGGAAAACGCATTTGAGTTGGGAGGTATAACAAACATGAATGCCCCATAGTGCTAGTGGGGACGGACAATTCAGCTTTTCAAGTGCTCCATGCATGGTGCAGTGAAAAAGAAGGCAAATTTGTCGCCTATGGGCTCATCCAAAAGTTGATTTAGGGCAAATCAAGTCACAGAGAAGAGCCTCTCACTCAGTAATCTTCTAGCCTGCGTCGCAGACAAACTAAACTTTACCGGCGGTTGAGTTTGTCTGCGATGCAGGCTATAATCTTCTAGTAACCTATTTTTCTGTGGATATCATCTACATGTACATGTATCTCATTATGACATCCTTAAAGCTAGTTGGCCACACATTTCTTGTCTTTGTTGATGAACTCATCACAACACTGATCATGAAGCACATTAAAAATGACCTGGGTTAATGACTAAACAGGGAATACAAAATGTGAGCAAATGCCCCACTATTGTCCTGAAGCAGCAGGGGCACCCAACGACAAAATTTTCCTGTTGGTGTCGGAACGTCGTTTTTACGTTATAATAGTGCTTTTTGTGCAGTTCAATGGCTTATTATTAAACGCTAAGAAATAGAGATTACTTCATGGTTGGTGAGCGCGTACGATTTTTATTCACGAGTTGTGAAGAATAACAAACGAACGAGCGAGCGCAGCGAGCGAGTGAGTTTGTTATTCTTCACAACGAGTGAATAAAAATCGTACAAGCGAACTAACCATGAAGTAATTTGTTTATTACATGAGTACTGAGATATTACAATGTTGAGTAAAAAATATTTTTTTTCAAAATCGCCGTCGCCGAGGCGAAAGCAAAGTTTCACATAATCTTAACTCAGCTCAACTGCAAATAATTCGGCAAGTTTAATTCGACATCAAAAATATTCTACAGAGCAAATAGTCAGCTGATCAATTCAAGAAATGCAATTAAAATGTACTCCAGTCAGTAAACGAGGAATGAACATGATTTTGTTTACATCCACGGCACAAAAATCATTAAGTCAGCTATGCCGCTTTGCATGCAGCCGAGCTCGTAGCTGAATGAATGAATCAAAGTTGAAGTTTTGTCGACTTTCCGTGGATTTCGATATAAAATCGATCCATAATCAATATTAATTATCTTCCCCCACATTACCTGAAGTTAGTTGACGGCAAATTTCCCTTCGCCGCTTTCCAGTAGCGAGCTCAATCCGCCACGAAAGTTTTTGAGATGACACTTCAATAAACGGCAGTCGGACGATGTTGTGTTTGTTTCTCGAAGTCGATGTCAGGCTTTCGGCTGCTTCGGTTCTTGATATTTGGTCCATTACTTACATTCCCTGTTGGGAGTTTTTCATTGTATCCGCTTGAATTATTTTCTTGACATTTAAAAAGTCGGAACGAATCTTGAAACCTTGTTTAAATTTACAGCGACAAACAACTGTCAACTAATGACGGGAAAATCCAATACGATTTTTTTTCACTAGTGAGTTTTCGTCGTTCGCGTTTGTGATTGGACGAACGACGTTTTTTTCACTAGTGAGTTTTCATCGTTCGCGTTTCCTATTGGCTAATGGATTTTATGTATCATTTATACGCAATCGTTTTATCGTGAGTAAATCTCAGTACTTATGTAATAAATGTATCTGTTCGGATACGTTAGCTGAACTTTCAAACTTTAGAAAATTTTAGGGATTGAAATCTTTTACCCGAATTTATGAGCTGAATTTGCCTTTCCGAAAATCCTAGCTGATCTATTTTTGTACCCAAAACGACATTTTTATCTCTCCGAAAACAAAAGGCATTAATTTTCCCATATTAAGAAAGTTCGAGATGACATTTCCCTAACCGAATATCCTAGGCGATTATAGGCATTCCGAACAGATATTCCACCGAAACGATCCGTTGGGTGCCCCTGAAGCAGGATGGGCACAGGAATTGACTTAGTCTGAAGTGTCAGCCGTCTCCTCGCTCTAACCCCCCGTGGGCAGGCAAGAAGCCCACGGGGGGGTTAGAGCGAGGAGACGGCTGACACTTCAGACTAGAATTGACTGACTGATTCATAACATGGATGTAGCAACTTTCTGCATTTTAAATGTATCTGATAACATTTTAAAGTTAAGAGTCATTGAAATAAATGACTAGCGATTCTAAAGGTTTGTTATTTCACTTGCATGTTCTTTGTAATCAGTTTCTTGATGTTTGTTCTTGCATGGTTTCCTAACATTTTGATTTAGGCTTGATTTCCGCCACTCTCTTGAGTCCATTCTTCGTCCCTTCCCGAAAAGAGGAGGAACATGGGCTCATTTTCCCAAACCGTGGCTGATAATCATAGTATAGTAGGTCCACATCAGCCCTTTGGCTGCCTTTTTACCAACCTACTCATCAAATAAAGTATGTATGTATGTATGTATGTGTGTGTGTGTGTGTGTGTGTGTGTGTGTGTGTGTGTGTATGTATGTAATCAAGTCAAATTTTGAGTTTGATATTTGGGTGTCTCGAAAACTCAGACCTCGAAAACTCAGACCTCAGACCCCGAAAAACTCAGACCCCCGGGTGTATCGAAAACTCAGACCCTCGAAAAACTCAGACCCCCGGGTGTATCGAAAACTCAGACCTCCGAAAAACTCAGACCCCCGGGTGTATCGAAAACTCAGACCTCCGAAAAACTCAGACCCCCGGGTGTATCGAAAACTCAGACCTCCGAAAAACTCAGACCCCCGGGTGTATCGAAAACTCAGACCCTCGAAAATTAACTAATTATGACAAATTAATTATGACAGGGTCTACTGACGTGCTTATACTTAGCGATAATCAGATATTTCTATCGATTCGGGAAAGCTTATTGTATGTATTGCGTGACCGTCGGTGCCCTGTGGCTTTCTTTCTTCTTTATGCTATACGGGGGGGGAGGACTCCCCAAAAATCTGGAGGGGTGGCGGGGGGGGGGGGGTTGTGCGGCACGTTTCTTGAAACCCATACCCTATTTCAGATTAAAATATGTGATTTTCCCTACCCTATTTCAGACCTGACCCTTAAAATTTCCGGGAAAATATCCCCCTTTTAAAGCAAAAATGGCAAAAATCTATACCCTATTTCAGACCAGTAGGCAAAACACCATATTGAAGACCAAAAATTAAATGGTCAAAATCTATACCCGTTTTCAGGCCAAAACGGCTGAAAATCAAACCCTTTGGCCCGGCACATATCATGCATAGCATGTTGATGTGGGATGGTCGCAAGCGGCCGAGAACGTCTGAAGGAATTTCAATGAAGGATATATATATGAATGGAAATAAGGAAAGCGCGATTTAATGCAACTTCGCTTGACACAGTAGTACTTTGTAGTGTGCTGTGTTGAGGGGAGCTTGCGCCTTGGGTCACTAGGACAAGGGTACATCAATTTTTCCTGATGAGACAAAATCATGTCGAAAGGAACGATTTGTCGCCTCCGCGGGAATTCCACTCTGCAACGCCTGCAATCTTTTGCGTTTGGTTGGTCGTCCAGGAAACCAACTACTAAAGGTAGGTTGTTGTGGTGTATCTCCGTGAATGGATGTTTCTGGACAGCAATACTTCGGCTTGGCCTCCATGCATTTTTATGGGCTCCACCTTTTTACCTTGTGCGTCTTTAGCTGGCTCAACAAGACCACTTTTGGATGGAAGCGAGCACCGTGGTGACTTGGCAATATAATCCAAGTGTTCTTTTAAAATTCCCTCAATTTCAGAAACACACAGACTGTGTTTGCAAATGCTGTTATACCTGTAACAGGGACAAGTACAACTGGAGTGATCCCGATAAACGATGCACTCGTACATTCCTTTCTTGCATGTCTTGGCAGCAACGAGATATTTCTTCCGCTTCTCAGCTCCAACTACGATGGTGCTACATTTGGTCAGTGTTTCATTTCGCAACCGGGGAGACTAATCTCTCAACGATTTTGGCGATTTTTTTCGGGGGTCTGAGTTTTCGATACACCCGGGGGTCTGAGTTTTTCGGAGGTCTGAGTTTTCGATACACCCGGGGGTCTGAGTTTTTCGAGGGTCTGAGTTTTCGATACACCCGGGGTCTGAGTTTTTCGGGGGTCTGAGGTCTGAGTTTTCGAGACACCCCATGTACAACTTTCTTGTTTTATATCTAATTTCCGTGTTCAGAATAAATAATGAGCTGTGGGTATCTTGGGTATGTTGACCATCATATTGCTCTTGCAATCAGCAACTGTATTGTGTGGAAGTTCTGTGAACTCTGTGCATTTCTGACTTCTGTACAGATTGTTTTCTTTTTTACTTCTCTCATGTTTGTACATAACTTGAATAACTATTAAATTGTGTTCTTATGCATTACTCAGGTCTGTACTTAAAGATCTAGGTAAAAGTAAATGAATAAATTTATGTTGTAGATGAGATTGAGTCGCTGACTGTGTTATAATCAATCTGCATGGACATCTTCCCCTACTTTTTTAACATATGATCATCTGTGTGTAGGGTGGGGGGGGGGGGGGACAGGAGGTCGGGAACCCGGGATTATTGCACTTGTCATTGCCTTATGCTATGTCGACTCGCCTGGGTTAAGTCTTGTTGGGTGTTTCCCTTCCCTAAATACCTGGGACTTTGCTAGAAAAAAATACCCCACTGGTGGGGAAATACAAGAACCTTCAATTAGCAAAGTCCCCATATCAGCCTGGGACCCCCCCCCCCCCCCCCCCTTCCTAGTGGTGGTGGTTGAAGGTGTCGTGGTGATCACAGTGTTTGTTGTGGTCATGGTGGTCGCAGTCGAGGTGGTGGTCGTGTTGGCGGTGTGTGGTGTATATAAGCTACCTACTCGGAAATAGCCTGCGTGGCCAGCGTAGAAAGAGGAGGGAGGCTCCAACTCCCCCTCCTCCCTCCCCTTTCTACGCCTGCCACGCAGGCTAACTCGGAAACAATCCAGAGTTCTCCCAACAGGAGTCGAACCTATGACCTTCTGCACGCCGGTCGGGTGCTCACCAGTCACCACTGAGCTACAGGAGACTCGTGGGAGCTTTGGCCATATAACTAGGTTCAAATTTGTTTAACAAATTCCATGGTACATGCAAGTAGTTGTTGCGGTTCTGATGCAAGAAATAACCTATTGCAAACACTTGAGAGAGTTGGGAGAATTCAAAATTATTTTCAAAATATGTAAACCGTCGCCATTCACATAAACTTTCGAATTCTCCCAAACTCCCTCTCGTGTTTGCATCAGGTTATGTGAGCACGTGCGCAATTTTATATTTCTTAAAACGCATGGTCACATCTCTTCGGGAAAGCTTGTCCTACAGAAGCGCGTATAAACTGAATTGCAGGCAGCTTCTCTTGTACAGAGTAGGAAGACATGCCGGGAAACAACATTGAACAGATCATAGTTAATAGAGGGAAATGGTTATGAAGCCCGGCAAACTTCAAAGGAGCAAACAAGGAGGCCAAGAATTATGTTGGAATTAAGGTCCATGACCGTGCACATCTTTTGTTTTGCGCTCATACACTATGCATGAATTACGTAATCGCAATGTTTCTATTGGTTAGTTGCTTGAACACACGTAACCACCTATTGTATTTTGTCAGGTTTTGTGCACGGTCAACCCCCAAAAGACCCAAAATAGCGAACAAAAACATATAACAAAGACCTTTGCCGGGTTCAAAACCATTTCCGTCTATTAACTATGAACAGATAGACAACAACAACAGGTAACAACATTTCATCATGTTTATTAAATGATTTATTCTGCCTTAAAGTTTATTGCTAAACATTCTCCATTCGAAACTCCAGGCAAACTCATAATTATACTAACAAATATGATTGAGTTTCTTATTACGTAACCGAAAATCGATTTAAAAACTTAGAGAAGTTCAACGTATGTTACAGCGCGGACACTCGAACCGTGAACGCTTTGGCTTTATTTTGACTTTATTTTGACTTTATTTTCACTTATTTTGTATTTTTTTCAGAAAAAAATACAAAATAAGTACAAAATAAGTGAAAATAAAATCAAAATAAAGCCAAAGCGTTCACGGTTCGAGTGTCCGCGCTGTAACAGGAATATTTTTCTGATGCAACAGTAACTTTTACAATACAAGCGAAATAATTAATGTCAATACAATAACAAGGAAAAATTTCAATTCAAACGATCTAGAAAGATAGAACAGCAACGTTTATAGTAATTGTGTCCTTGGTTTCATTCAAAATACTAATTGTTTTTTATTATAAATAACTGAAATAACTATCATTGACTTTACAACAAAGATAAGGATAATTATTCTACATTTTGCATGTAACCAAACGCCTCATTATATTTTTGCGATTTTGTTTATTTCGATCTCTTTTATTTACAGATTAGATTTATGTACTCTTTTAAAACGTTTTGCCAATTCTACATCTTTTAACAGACAATACATGTAATTTTCTTGCATGCAAGAATGACGTCATTTCTGAAGACACCCATAGATTTTCCAAACAACAAACGTCACTCCAACGCATGCGCATTACTGTGGTTAAAATGGTCGTCAAAAGAAGAAAGCTTACTTCCATGAGCACTTTTTGGAAAAATGTAGAAAAATAAAAGGGGGAAGAAGGTCTAACAAAAGCCCAAAATAACAATTGCTTTGTTTTTTTGTTTTTTTCCGTATTTTAATAGTTTTATGTGGAAATGTTTTGATGAAAATCAACTGGATGATGGACCGACCTCAACCTGAAGAAACAGAGTGTCATCCACAATGTAGCGTCGCGAATAAAGTTTCTCATGAGATACAAACTGAGGAAACCCGTACCCCATGTTCTCTTCTTTCGTCGGCCTTGAAACCGGATTCTGGGCTATCGCCTGCAATAAAATAACAGGCGGCTACATTTTCCCGTTTGACTAGATCTTCTTGTTGATCAATTAATGTAAACGTCACTTTCTTTTTGAAAGGCCAGGGTAATATAGCGTCGTATTCACCTTTCATTACAAAAATTGAACACCGACAGGTGAGTGTTCTTGCAAGACTGAGCACCATTAGGATAAACGTACACTCTTAACTTGTAGCCATAACTTTCTGCTCTTGCTGTGTAGAATGGAGTACTGTAAATAATACATTGTTCTCCGGTCTTCGCTTGTCTCAAAATTTCACGAAAGTTGTTAATCTTCCAAATAAACACCCGTGTGTCAAGTTTCTCTTGTGTTTCATTCAACTTGACTTCTGTGCTATTCAACTTAACTTTTGTATCTTTTAACATAACACAAGCTAAATCGAGATGGGGTCCATGTCAGATTTAAGATGGGATTCCACTTCTTTTCGTTGAACCTAAAAAAGATAGAAAGAAGTGTATTTTTGTGGAAAGAAATGATGGTAGAAATATGAGAAAGATATTATTCAGTCAGTGACACAAGCTACTCGGAAAAAAATTCAAAGTTCCCCCAACAAGAGTCGAACCTATGAGCTTGACCTATGGGGGAGGGGGGGGGGGGGGTGGGGTGATGCACCCCATCGCATCGCACCCCCTTCCTACGGGCCTGACTTAGAAGTTGCCCAACAAACGAGAAGAAGAAGTTGTCCACCACGAAAACGAAGTTTTAACGCTTAGCCCCCCTCCCCCTCCCCAGACAATGTTGAAATGTAAGCAGCACTCTGGCCACGCGGATTCAACATTGTCTGGAAACTGTCTCAAGACTTTTGTCCATGATTGTACTTATATGGCCTAAGCTCCCACAAGTCTCCTGTAAAAATGTTAACTTTCTAGTTCTTTTTAGGGCTTTTATACACATTCTGATGACAAGCATACATGTACCTGTCACTTTTATATGGAATCCCCAACTCCCTCCCTTGGGAACATATATGTACAGGCCTTTGTAAATTTTCAGCTCACTCGTGATCTCACCCCACCACCCTGCAGGCCGTGAATACATATGAACAGGCCACTCCACAACACCAAGGACAATGCCCCCTGCTCTTTTCAAACAGTGATGTGGATTCTTTAATGTCCCCTACCTACTATAAGTAAGTACCTTTCTTTTGCAGCCCATCTCTACATAAGGACAGGAGATTAATGCCAATGGACAATACTTTGTGGTGTGATTGATAATCTGAGAGAAATCAATATTACAGATTAATGAATGAACAAAGAAAGTATGAATATGTTGTATTCATTGACCTCCCAATAAATTCCATATTAAAACTGTAATTTGAGCTGGAATAGATACCAGAGAACTGTAAACCAAAAACTGATATTAGCTAGATAACTATACTGTCTTACATTTTGTAGAAATAAAGTTGAAAGCCTTACCAATTCCCTGGGAATTGAATCACCACAGTTGTTGGGACAAGTTACTTGCAACTTGCTGCACTGTGCAACATGATCCTGCAAAAGAGAATTTACATACAACATTCTTTAACATAGGCGCACCATCTGTGCTTGAGCTAATTTGTACTTGTTATTGCTTGAAAAACATAAAAAAAGTTAGTGGACCCAGAGGGCAAGACCTTGCTCTCTCCAGTAACCTTTGCATATCTATTGACCTGTAGCAATTCGTCATTGACACCTTACCTTCAAAAATGATCTGAAAGCCAAATGTTTATTTTAGAGGTTGTTGCGTGTCAATTTCATACATTTCAAAAATTCCGCCATCACAGATTTCAAGATTTAAAAAAATGTCAGAAAATCCCCAACATTGATATGAAAAAGATAAAGAAAAAATATATGGATGCTGCAAAACCTATAAAGATTCTAGAATAAACATTTCATTAAAACCAAAAGTTACGCTAAAAAAAATTTGCGGTAAAACAACCTGGCAAAACACGGTTGCCATGGAAAAATTGACGTGCACAATGTTCCAAGATAATATTTGGGGAAAAGTCGCAAAGTTTTCCCATTGCTAATTATTTTGTTACAATACTGCTCAGTGAGAAAAAAGATCATTGCAGTCTGTAAAACCGTGGGTGTAAGTATAATGAAATTAGGATTCTCAGCTTACTGAATGATATTTACCTTCATTTTGCAATGTGGATGTGGCTCACTGCAGAGTTCGCACTTAATGATCCTCCACTGACATGCGATGGTCACATGTTGATTGAAATTTCTCCTTTGCATATTTATGTGACATTTTTTGTTGGTACAGGAAACAAGCTTGAAAAGGCAAGATGCCGAGTGAACCTGACACACAAACAAAACATGCAGTTGCAGACAGTTGTGGGTTCATTTAATGGCTATTAACATCTTAGTAAAAGGATAGGACTTACCTCTTTGTTCCTCAATTCACCTGTCCAGTCACAATGATTACTTGGGCATTTGATGGCAAAAGAAAGAATCTTTCTTTCCATTGCTTTATCAGGAAAGACATTCTATAAAAAGAAATTAAGAGAAAAGCATAACATGTGACGAAAAGGAAGGAAAAGCACTTATCTTATTCATCATCATGTAGTTAAGTAAATGCAAAGAAATAATATCAACTACAGCCGGAAGTCCATAAGCAGAAGTGTCCATCTTTGTTACACAACATATTGTTATGGGTAGTTTTTGTCATTCACTCGATCACTCGAGTCTATGATGTTATCAACCTAATTTTTAAAGAAACGTATGGAAAATTGAATTACACGATTTTTGCTTCTAACAACCCTTCAAATACTACTAAAATGGCGCAAGCTATAAATTTTTTCAATTGAGTCGTGTTTCAAAATTCTGTTTGATACAGAGGCCATTTCCCTAGGCTGTACAAGATGAAATATTTCCTGAAGTTTATCAGCGTATTGAGTTCATTACAGGAATCGCATCGAAAATTAAATATTTGGAAAGCAAAGACGAATGTCAGCAGGCAACATCATGTACATTGTTGCAAAATAGTGTATTAAATCTGACTGTGACCTTAGCACGTTATTCGATCTCTTGGCCTGTTTTTATGTTGTGTAACGCAATACATGCATCAAATAAAATAAAACAAAATTAGATTTTAAAAAAATAATAATAAATAAAATATAAAATAAAATAATAAATAAATAAAATAAAATATAAATAAATAAATAATATTTAAATAGATTATTGTTACACAACAGGGCATAAGGGCCCCCTAGTTCTTACGTTTTACTCAGATTTGGCTACTTTTTGCATGTGGCCTTCGATATATTCGAAAAACATCACCCTGTATTTTTTTCCCAATTTCACCCTTAATTTTGGAGAAAATCCCATGGATATGGGCAGGTTCTTTTCCTTAACAATGCCTTCGCGTCTTCAATTAAAACTTCCAATAATTTGTTTCAGTCCAATTTATTTGTTTCAGTGGGTTGCGTTTTCATTTCCAGTCAGTGACTGTTAATTACATGTAGATCAACTCTGAAGTTCACTATTCAAGTTTAAGTTTCTTCTCTAAATTGTGAATTTTCCAAATATAACACTGTTCGTGTCTGTGTTAGCCGCACATGTCAGCCATGCCGTCTTCGCTGACCCAGATTTTAGCAATCTGTCTGTTCTTCCTTTGCGAAAGAAAAGAAACAGCATAATTTGCGTTGCAATTAAAGGAGACAGTTTTCACCAGGTGAAAAAGTGAAAAGGACAACCGGCATGCAAGCGTCTCATTCGCAAGTTTATAACTTAAAATGTTTAGAAGCTAAAATAGTTACGTTCAACATAAATTTTGTTCTGTAAAATAATAATATTATTACCCCGGTATTAGAGTGATTTCATTTAACCCATGAAACAATATCTAACAGTTAGTGTGTAATAGTCAAACTAAACAAAAGAAAACAATGGAATTAGTGTCTAATAGTATCTAATAGTGTAGTAACTATTTCACGGGTTTAGTTGAAATCACTCTATAACTAATTCACAAATCTTATAAACCACATTTCAATACAGTACAATGCTAATAGCGACTTTTACGGTACTCATGCATTTCTGATAATGTAGTCATTTACCCGATCTCTATCCAGACCCTCACGGTCCGCTGGACAATTGTAAGGTTGGCTGCCATCTTCCTACCTGTTAAAAAGTAGTTATAAAAATAAAATGGGTTATTCCAAGCTACTGTCTCAATTTATTTTTATCAGAAACACAATGCCAGTCTCTTTATGCTTATAATTTTATTGATAAATTGCTGTGATTAGTAGATATCAAAATCGATTTTTTATTTCTTATTTTATTTCTTATTTCTTTCTTTTTATGGCAAAACATTCAAATTAATGTGTTTTAAATATGCAATGTGCAGTTCTAGAAAATATCCATACCCACCCCAAGGAAGGTCATTGGAAATTCTGAGAGGGCGGGGGGTCTCAAAAGCCAAATGTTTTAAAGGAAAGTACGAAGCTAAGCTGAAAATTCCAGGAAGGTGGGGGGGGGGGGGGGGGGGGTCAAACCAAAAAACCTTCCATACCCCCCACGGAAGGGGTTTGGCCTATAACCCCCCTCCCCTCTGGATTTTCCAAAAGAAACCGATAGATTAAAAGAAAATAATGTTTTCTTCTTTCATGAAAAGCAATTTCATTGAAAGCTTGGCAAAAAATAGTCCGCGAAAACGTGAAAGGTTTGTTTGTTTATATTCCACAAGATTCTAATCAGTGCAACCGATGGAAAGTAACTCGGCAGTCAGCGACGATATCTGTTTGATTTTTGTGAATAATAAACAATCACAGGTTATAACTGCAGATACATGAAAATAAAATGTATGAATGAGACGAACACAGAATTGAGTTTAGAAACGCCACGCCGCTGCAAAGTTTGTCTGGCTTTTCGCGTGTATTTTTTATATTACTAGAATATTTAACAATGACCTACAATAACTGACATGAGTTAGAAAGGAAACGCCAGTTATTTTGTCTTTGATTTTTCGTTCCCGATATTTACCAGTAAGGAAACTGATATCATTACAGTTATTTATAGGTTGTTACTTTTTTCGTGGAGGCCGTTGTCATGGTAACATAGCATCTAAAGAATGGCACATTTTTGCTATATTTTATCTTTATTCCTTACTTTTTTTAGTTTCCTTCGGTGAAATTTCTTTAAATTTTGCCATCTTATGAAACTGAGTTTGCCTGGCATTTTGGAGGGGAAAAACCTTGTAGTTTTTCAGACGATTTTGCCAATATTACCTCAATTGTTATTTTAAACAATAAAACTTACTTGCTCTGACAAATTTCTTCAAGAAACGGTCATGTGATAGATAGCGTTTCTGTCTTGAATTGTGCGAGTTTTCAAAAAAATTTACCGAAGGAAATACGAGAAAATCCACGGTTAATATTGACTTTTTTGGCCATGCTGACGTCATAAAAATAAGAAAAGCACGCGCGGTTCGAGGATTTTCCTTTGAGCGCGCGCAGATTACTAAAGCTTTCGTCAACAGCGCGCGCTCGGTCATAAAACTATAGGGAGTCACCTTAAGCTTAATTAGATATGCGACGTCGAGCGAGCAACGACAATGGAAATTTCAAGCGTGCTAACAGCAATTAATTCTTGCATGAGCATATCCTCCTAATTCTTGCGTACCGTGGCTCGGGAAAAGGAAAACGCAAACAACAAAGAGGGAACATAATGTTAAATACGATACCCTGAAAAATATATCCCTTGGTGCACCCCCCTGCCCCCAGGAATTTCCTGGGCCTTTGACCCCCCACCCCCACCCCCCTGGAATTTCCAATCCCTTCCGTGGGGGGGGGGGGGGTATGGATATTTTCTGGAACTACACATTATGGGAATTTTGAATCAATAATAGTCTTCAGAAACCTTCCATAATAAGGAAGTTTTATTATCATACTACAGTGCTAAAGCTATTGTAAGTCAGCCCAGCTTTCACTTGCATCATAAGCAGAAGCCCCAGGGGGCATATCATTTAAATTTGAGAAACCCTTTGATCATCCTTGTGCTTGCGCTTGTGTTTATCAGTGTTTGGGCCTGCCTACGAGATACACAGAAACTAGCAATCTAGAAAGATTTCCGTATAACCCCATGCTTCATTATGCATACAGTTCTTTGTACAAAGAAACAATACTATGATAAGCCCCAAAACATGAATATCTTGAATAACCCCAACTGCCCAAGTACCGCACCTCCTAAAATGTTCCTCGAGGCATTCTTTGCAGAATCTGTGGCCACATCTCGTTTGAACAGGCTCCTTCAGCGCCAAATGACATATTAAACATTGAAAATCGTCTTCAACTCCATTTACAAACTTCTCGTCATAACCCGAAGGCGGAAGCGACGGAAGCTCCAAGAAATCGGCTGCCATTTTGTGCATTTGTACTCGCAACAGTCAGCGGTGACTTTCCAAAAGCGCGCCAAAACCTCTCATTATAGATAGCCAATCATGAGCTGCGTGAGCTGCGTAAGAATTGAAATCAACACCCGCGGACAGCCTCGTACCCAGACGTCTCTCTTATTAAGCGGCCGATGCATCATGGGCATCGAGCCGCTTCAAGAAATGCCCTTTTTTTTTCAAGTCGCTAGCCTTAGTCCTCTTCACGGTTGACATGATGTTATCGCATCTCGCTCTAAAATTAGCCAGTAGAGAATTTCTCTTCCACATTCTTTCTGTAGTGTCGTGTAAGTGCGTAGATGTATTTAGTTTATTACAGTAATCGCATTGGAAAAAGCAAAGACAAATGTCCCACAGCAGTGAACAGCAGTGTTGTTGCAAAATGTGCTAAATTTTGTTGTGTGACCTTTTCTCGTTATTCGATCCCACGGTTGACATGACGCAATCTCTGGTCATGTAAAGATGATGCAATAGAGGTATTGTGCTATGAGCATGAAGCAATCCGCATTGGGATTTCTCTTCCTGATCGCAGTTACGATACCCCGTGGTATATGTTTTTGTAAACGTGATTAGTGTCCTTGGACTAGTGGTATTAAGATAAATTAAGGTATGTATTCAAATGACTATTTGTCATTAGTTGATGGCATTTAGATATATATTTCAGTTTCTACACAGTAATCTTAAAGTTAACCTATGAAGTCTGGAATAAGCTTATTAATCGTTTGTCGTGAAAGGTTTTAACATTCACACTTTTCCTACAAGAGATGAATAATTCAAATACTTTCTGTCTAGAAATCAAAAATGTGTGCATAAGAAAAGTGATTATTTTTAATACTAATTTGTGAAGCTGAGCATCTTAAAGTTAACCTATGAAGTCAGGAATAAGCTTATTAATCGTCTTTTCCTACAAGAGATGAATAATTCAAATACTTGCGGTGGAGAAATCAAAAATGTGTGCATAAGAACAGTGATTCTTTTTAATACTAATCTGTGAAGCTGATCATGTATGTGCTGATGCAGAGTTTCAGAATGTAGTTGGATAACAAACAAAAAGTCGTCTTTCTTACTTCAGCAGAAATGAAACTTGATGACTTGAAATGACACAGGGAGCAGAGGAGTCGAATTGCGTTACTGCGTTATTCGATCTTGTTATTGTTTTCTCTTTGTCGTCCCAGCGGGTACTTAATGATCGAATAATGTAGTAACGCAATACACCGCGTATAAAGCCGAATAGATCGACTCACAAAGGTCATCGTATAAAGCATATAAATCGAAACTCGAAAAAGTCCAATTTTGATCCTCTACTGCCTGTGGAAAATATTGAAAATGTTTACATACGGTAGCTTCCTGATCTCAGTCTTTACATATGGATGGAAACGAATTCAAAAAAGCACCACACACGACATAAACTTTGTTGAATCATAGAAATCAAGATTACTCTTTAATCAGTAGTAGTGGACCAAGTCATCTTGAAACATGGACTACTTAAACACAGGATTATCTGTCTGTGATCTTTCTTGAGCTTGTCACAAAGTTCCCTTTTGTTGTTTGAATCGGAAGTGAGCTATCAAAATAATCATTGATAAAAACAACTGTTTTATCAACTGCCACGTATTTGAGTTGTATTTTAACTAATCAATCATTTTTTGTTCAATTTATTAAGCGGCCGATCGAGCCGCTTCAAGAAATGGACGGTTTTTTTTCATGTCGCTAGCCCTACCTCATTAAACGAACGATAAAACTCGGTCCACGTCCCAAAAACATAACAGTTTTTCTTACACAATTCCACAGCATATATGTCATTCACAATTTATTTTCACGTTGAGCGAAAACACATCTGTGCCCTTGTTGATTATGATGCAATTGACATTAGCTAAAATTTTCTACACAGTAAACTTGACCTAAGCTCAAACTTACGCTAGCCAAAATATTGCATCACCCAGTCACGTTTTTCGTCACGCAGGTTCGAAGTTGACTCTTAGATTTGGCGGGAGAACCTCAGAGTAAACTGACCGAGGGGGTGGAGGGGTGCATTGTTCTTTCTCCCCTCAAGGTGAAATTGGCCCGGGGGGGTTCTCCCAAAAAATTTGGGTGGGGGTGTGCCGCTGGGCTATAACAACCCTAATTTTGCGAACCTGTTCCAGACTGGGTTCCCGGGTCACCCTCCCTCCATGTAAACAGGCCCTAAATGTTGAAAAAAGATACCCTATTCCGGACGATTCTTAACGATTTTCTTTCTAACCCAAAAGGCTAAAGTACTAAGCAGCACTGCGAGTTGTAGTTGTAAAGCTTTTTTAACACTCCTAGGCGTTTCCTTTCGTCTGACTACTTCATCTACCCTATGCCAGAGTATCAATTACCGATCTTCATGCCAACTCCTGGGAAACTGATACCCTGATACCCAAAAATGCCTTTTGGTATACCCTGTTCCAGACCAAAATGCTCAAAAACCATACCCTGTCCAGCTGCACGTTCCTATATAGCGAAAATAAGGGATTTCAACCTCCAGCCTGTTGGTGAAGTTCAAATTCGAATGGCACTGTTATTATACTCAGGGTTATACTGGAGCCATGTTTTGTTATATATTAAAGAAGGTAATATTATATTTAACCGTTTCCATTTTATTTCTGCAGTGCAAATTTTTGTTGACAGATTTTCAGTTTCAATAGCATAATTTATCTCAGGAATGTTTAAAATAATGTACCCTAATATAAATTTACATTACAATATACTGTAATATTGCACATCAATAAAAGTTGTTTGTCATAGCCTGCGAGCAAGCTCTCTGGCAGGCTAGTTTGTCATCGCATTGGTGCCCTGGCACTATGGCAAGGTGGGTAATTCAGTTTAGCATATTTGCTTCCTACTACTACTCGGCACTTGAAAAAAGCTTCATTGTCCTAGTGCTATTGGGCAGCCAAGTGTGGAATGTACCCAATTATTTAGAATAATGAATAATGTTCAGCTATAAAAAATATTGCAATTGTGTAGGAAATGGATATGTGATTAAAAAAGAAAACATAATGGCTTGTTTTGGCAAATCCTTAAAAAATAAGGTTTCCATTGATGCTAATAATGAAGTACATACATTATTCACAATCCAATCTTCAGTTGCAATGATTGTATTGCAATAATTACAATAGACCAATAGTCCATTTTACAGTTGTGTACTTAGAATCCAGGCCTTTGAACAGAAGTGATGCTGGAGGTGACTTTGTTGTGATACAAACCTTCCTTCTTTTCAAATGTAAATTATTCTGTTATTATGTAAACTAGTTTCTGATCTCTATCATATCATGGTCACCCTTAACCTCGCTTTCATACAGAGGCTTGGTTACATTTCACAGAACTGTAAAATGGTCTATTAATGCTCTAGCCATGTACTACCGAACTTTAAAAAATATAATATCCCTCCCCGTAAGTCCTTTCAGCCTTGTACACCTTCTGAATCCCTGACTGAGACAGGGTGTACAATTATTTTTATCAGAAGTTGTATGTTTTTAGCTCTTTAATTTATGGTGAGCTCACTAAGATTTTCCAGAATATTAAAGAGGACATTTATAGAGAAAATTAGACTCTTGTTTATATACTTGTATTGCCTAGTTTACACCTGAACATGTGGGAAATCTCAAATCAGCTCTCCAACTTTTGCAAGAGAAGAGAAACAGGAGAAATAAATAGTATGAAAATCAAAGTCCCTAAAGTTTCCGATAAAAACAAAGAAAACGTGCTCAAATTATTAACAAAACTGTCAATTGAATTGAGCCACATTTTTAGATAACTGACAGATGATGTGAATGACGATCCTGGTTTTGTCGGTTCTTTATAGATTAACCGACCAGTGGGGTGACATTTGTGTTTATGACTGTTTTGTGGGCAGTTTGGTAATGCCAACATTGTAGATGCCCCAACATACATGCATACTGTTACATACATAAACTTTATTAAACTCAAATAACCCTGCCACCCCTTTCCTTTATGATTTGAGATGTATTATGTTGTCTTTGTATATTATTGGGTAGGATAAAGAGAAAAAAAAAAATCAGTGAGTCATTAATCTAATAATTAGAAAAGAAAAAAAACACTTTATTTTAATTTTTAATTCACTAACAGTGTTGTTTTGATAATATTGAATAAGTAAAAATTTCATACAAGAAAATTTATGTTTACTATAGATCATAAGCTCTTGTGTCTGTCATGCTTCTACTTCTTCTAGACCCCAATTGGTTTCATCCTCTATGGTTAGACCTCTCATCAGTCAACTGAGTTCTTGTTCCCCTTTAAACCCTGTAATAATGGCATGACAACACAGTTTATACAAACCAAACACAAACCAAACCAAACACCTCCAAAAACTAACAAACAGTTATACAAACCAAACACCTCCAAAAACTAACAATTTCCCTTCGGTAACACACACAACAACCCCCTGTAAAAATTCACCTCCCTCCACCTATCTAACCCCCAGACCTGTGCTTTCATTTCATTCAAATACATGTAGACACTGAAGTCACAGTTCTAGTTGTTGGATGAATTGGATTTTGGGAAAATGAAGTCTTGGTTTTAATTATCAGACACGCAGGATATTAATTTTCAAATAGCCGGACTACAGGCCCGTAGACAGGATTTTTAATCGGGGGGTGCGTTGGAGTGGCGAAGTTTGGATGGAACGAGCGCCAAGGCGCAAGCTACTAAGGGGGTCGGGAGCATGCCCCCCCCCCCCCCCCCCCGGGAAATTTTGAAAGATTTTGTTTGTCTGAGACTGCATTTTGTGCGTTTTGAAGGCAGTATGATATGAAACCAGGCAGCCAAAAGCGAACGTAAAATCATGAATATTTCTGGAACTGTTCGGTTAGAGAAAATACCGATGAAAAAATACTAAAAATACATATTGCTGGTTTGGCAACCAATCCCGAGAGATTCAAATGACAAAGACGCGGCGGCCATGTTGGGGGTACAAACAATAGAAGCCAATTAGAAATCTGCCAAAGGAGTGAATATTTGGATGAAGAAAATGACTCGCTTGATGTTGTCTTTGTCGATGAAGACGATATGTAAACACGTTCAAAGCTGCGATTGTTTTGGTTTATTGGAACCAGTTAATGATTCAGACTTAATGCATTTCAATCGAATTAGAGCACAAGCACTACTACAGTAAAAACCCGCATTAAAGAACACGTGTTTTGGGGATTCAGGCTGATTTTGTTCTTATATATTGGGTGTTTTCTGGTACTTTTTTGACCAAATTTGACCAAATTTCAGCCTGAGTGTTCTTAATCCACTTGTTTCTTTTATGCGGGTTTTTACTGTATTTCACTACTATTTCACTTTCTTTTGAACCGTCGGTCCACTACAGGTGGACCTCCACTGCCCGTGGGGGGAGGGGGGGGGGGGGTGCGGACGCACCCATCGCACCCCCCTCCCTACGGGCCTGCATATATATTACACTACTCCAACCAAAGCCACCCAACAAAATTCTGTACAAATTAGCGAATGAAACCTCGGATGTTTAATAACAATAGATTTCCCACAAATTATAATGGATCTAAGCAAGCTGCATGCTATAAATTACAGGTTTAAAGGCTTAGCCTTTACGAGGAAAACCAACTAGACATAAATAAATTTCGTGAGCAAGAAGGCCTCCTTTCTCTTACAGGAGTGGTTGTCAATTGTTCGGTATAAGCTTAGATTTAAGGTTACTGTAAACCTTCGAGGGTGCCTTCCGGGAAATCTTTCCTATGCGCGTTGTTTTAGAAGAAACCCTAGAAAACTATATATCACTGTAAAGGTAATAGAATGAAGAATCCGTTAAAAGCACTATTTTTGTCCGTTTTTGTTCTGTTAGGCGCGCGCAAGCCTTCGAACGCAAAACTGACGGTGTCTGCTTAACTGAGTTACAAGCCTTCGTGTTACCGCGGACATCAAAACAATCTAGACTATATCATTCAGGAGATAATGGGCTAACAAAGTGTGTGAGGCTTTTTTCAATACTCTTATTGGTTCCCTAAAAAATCTATTTTAAAGTTAGACAATGGATATGTTTTCGATGCGTGTCACGCGCTGGGACGCCACGCAAAAAATATTTGAATTTCGTTAAAGCCTCACACACTTTGGTGCATTCATGTCTAACAAACATTTTGGCCAAATTTCATTAAAATCCAACAAATCTACATACCCTGTATGTTTAAGTTTTTTAAGTACTATATTTCGACTGGCCAAACCAGTCTTCTTCAGGTACAATGAGGAAATTTTACATTGATATACGTGTTATATAGTAGCTACTAACAGTTTTTGCGTAATAACGGAAATACGTCAGAGAGATAACAAAGATTGACAGTAAAACAATAGAATAAGATAATGTAGGGAAACTAAATATCTAATATCTTTCTTCGCGGATGTTAAGGCCATGGGGTTCAAGTGTTCTAGCTTTTGTGATTAAAAAAGCTTCCCTGGCCTTACGTATTGAGTCTCTGTTAGAAAATATTTTTTCAATGGGGATTAATTGCATGTCGTTAGCAGTGTGATTAGGAGAGGAGAGAAAGTGTTCAGCGACTGTAGTAGGTTTAGATTTGGTATTAGGGTTATCTATGGTACGGCGGTGTTCATTAAATCTGTCTTTTAAGCGTCGTTTAGTCTCTCCTATGTATTGTAAATTGCAGCGGTTACATTGAATCATGTAAATTAGATTTTTGGTGTTACAGGTAAGGTTAGATTTGATAGAGTGAGTTTGTCCAGTAGAGAAGAAAGTATAGTTAGTAAGTCCATCAGAAATGTAAGGACAAGTAGCGCAATTCTTTCCACAACGGAAAGAACCGGAAGGGAGTTGTAGATGGGTATTAGTCGAGTTAGAAGGGAGTTTAGCTGTAACTAGTAAGTCACGTAGGTTAGAGGAACGTCTAAAGGCTACAAGAGGCATGTGTTGAAAAGTTTTTTTACAGCGGTCAGAAGAGAGGAGCAAATTATAATGTTTTTTTATGATGTTAGAGATGTGTGGAAGTGATGGATTGAAAGTAGTTATAAAAGGTATACGTTTAGGTTTGTTGGTGTCTTTGGTTTGTAAAGTAAGTCCGCGGGGAATGTCGGTAGCGCGTTGTATTTGTCTAGTAAGGAAGTTTCGGTTATATCCTCGTTTGAGGAGGTATGTTCTTAATTGAGCAGCGCGAGTCTGGAATGTATCGTCGGTAGAACAAATACGTCGTAACCGTAGGGCTAGACTGAAAGGAATGGCTTTTTTAGTATGCAAGGGATGACAAGATGAAAAGAGTAGATGTTGGTGTTTGTCTGTAGGTTTAGTGTAAAGGTCAGTACAAATGTTACCGTTGTTTAAAGATACATTAACATCAAGGAAAGGTACGTTAGTAGAAGAGTATGAGCTGGTGAATTTAATGGTAGGGTGAATGTTGTTAAGATAATCGAATAAATTTCCTCATTGTACCTGAAGAAGACTGGTTTGGCCAGTCGAAATATAGTACTTAAAAAACTTAAAAATCTACGTTGTATCGGTCTCTGCTTCTACAGTATATTTTCACTTGTTTTAGCCGATTAGATCACTTGTTGATCCAACGTACACCAGCAGGATTGTCGTCCACGGTTGCTTGCTTGAAAATTTTGTCTCTAGTTTTACGGACCGAGGCAAGCGAATAATCATCGCTGTAACCTTGAGATTAACGCGTGTGAATTGACGAATCTGTCAGTTTTGACGCTTGACAAAATTTTGTCCTGCTCTGGGGCAGGACGACGGCGCCTTTGAAGTTTGGTAAGGCTTGACAAAATTTTCGTAGGAAAAAAATCGCCGTTCGCACTTGTGAAACGGAACTGATGACAGATATTTTTGCAAAACAAACAAAAATTCGCCTAGTGCGGCCGGGCCCTTACACTCGTTAATATTCGTAGTAGTTCCAGGTTTTCACCGCCCGTATTTTCACTTCCGTTCAAGATTTCTTTGTTTTAAAATAGCCAATCAAAAAATTCGAATTTTCTATGTCCCCAGAGCCCTTCGTTCGCCGTTCGCTCGTACCTAGACCCCGCCGGCTGAGACCCGAAATGCGATCAACCCACAATGCATTGGGGTGAGTGTTGCTCGGTTTAGCATGTTTAGCTCTTCCGGTTGACTGTTTTGATGGTGGTCAGGATTCATTCGACATGATTTTAATAGCAATTATATTGACATTTACGTAACTGAAACCCTGGCCATCATGTACTTCGATCAAGGAGAACAAAGGGAACTTAAAGTTTCTGTTATGTGGAAACGAGCCCAAGGAAAAAAGAAAGTCCTTACATCTGTCAACTGGAAAGAACGAGTTTTCGTGTTAACACCTAAAACCCTCAACTATTTTGAAGGCAGTTGCGAGGTAAGACTGGGGAAATATTCTGTGATTTTAAGTATAGCAATGTGAGTACAATGTATTATTTTTGTGCAAAAGATGTTTTGAGGCCAACAGAAAGTTCCCTTCTCGTTGTTCAGTGCACAGAAATTAATGGCAGAAAACCCTTTCCTCGATCTTGAGAGGGATTCTGACTTGATGTGAACTAATAACAGTTAATAGTTGAGCGAGATTTACCGTAACAAATCTTTTCAATGCTGTTCTGACTTTATTGTTGATATATATAAGCTTATATATAACAAGAAAATAGCGAAAGAGGAGCTCTTTCCGCGGTGTTTCCATACACAAGTGGAAGCTTACAGAGCGGTACGAACCTAACAATGTCCTACTACTAATAGTTGGACTCGCGAACCATTTTGAGCGCTATCTGGACGATGACCAAGGATCATCAAGGATCTGAGGAATTTAAGGACTACATGTAGGCAGCAAACGGTAGTATCCTCAGGAAACAACTCTAAGCATAGCCGAAGAGCAATGAAGGAAGCAAAACCCTTCAACTGTGGTTCCATTCCAAGTCAGCCTTCTGGAGCTGGCATTAATCTTTTCCTTCCTGTTGGAGATTAAGCTTCATTGTTCACACCAAGTTTGCATTTGCTCTGAAGAGAAGAGTAAGATCAGTCAAATGTTGTACATTGTACTGTCCTTCAAAATGTCCCCATTGTAAAACTCTGCTTGGTACATAGAGGAATTTAGATTGACTGCATCTGTTGAATTACCAGGAAGTTTAATATTATACATGTAATTAACAATTATTGGATGAGGTTTTTGTGATATCCAGAATAATCAAGGTCGAGGTAAGTTCGGCTTCGGCTGATAACTCTTACCGAGATCTTGATTATTCTGGATATCACAAAAACCTCATCCAATAATAATTATTGTTTTATCATACATTCAACGAAAAAGAATAACGCTTCTGCCACAGATGTTACTTAGCAAGCAACGCAAAGCGCGCAAACTTGACATGATTACCCTTAGAAATCATGCACCGCGGTCATAGATGACGTGATTACCCGTGACCTTGAGTGTCCTTGATATGATTATTGTATAATCTGCAGGTCATTACCCGTGATCCTCTCGCTAATCTGTAGGTAGATGACGTAGATGCTTTTAAAGGCGCTGATTTTGAAAATTCACTGTACACTTTCGGCCAATCAGAAAAGAGATAGTGAGTTGAATGTGTAATAATAATTATTGTTTGAGATGTAGCCAAGGACAAGTCTTGCTTCACAAGTGCTCCCCAAATGTCTCAATAGCTTAATACGTATACGTAATGCAATAAACACAAACCTTAATCTTGGAACAATTATTTTATAACATAGGTACACCAGTACTGTAGTGGCAATGACGAGAAAGTTTTGAGTATTTTCTGACTGGAAACATTTTGATTGAAAATCAAATAAAATTGGCTTGTCAAACCTGAAAATTGAAACTGGGAAAACAAGCCACATAGCAGCAGTTTTGAAAAAACTATTCCCAATAACCTCTATTCTGAATCAAGTTAATTCATAACTACATGTATGTGGCGTGTTTTCCACTTTGATTTTTTCTTCTGGAATTGAATGAAGAAGGATGTTTCCTCAGTCAGAGTGGTCTGCTGCCCTACCTTCCCACCCCTACTCCCACCTCTACCTTCCCACCCCTACTCCCATCCCTACCTTCATGAGATTCTGCAAGACATATTTCTAGTTGTATATGATACAGTGGAACTTCGATTTCTCGAACCTCCATGGGAAACGAAAATTTGTTCAAGAAATTGGGAAGTTCGAAATATTGGGGGTAAAATAATAGTGAAATGAGTCCAAGCGAAATAATTTTGGTTTGAGTTATCGGGTTTTTTGAGAAATCGAGGGTTCGAGAAATCGGGGTTCCACTGTAATATTATTAATTGATTGATTGATTATATCTACTGTCAGAAACGTGGAAGCTGCAAGGGGACTATTGCTTTAAGTTCAGTGAAGGCTGTGGAGTTTGTAGATGACACAGCATTTGACAACAACAAGAAATACAGCTACTGTTTTCAAGTATGTACATGTAGATGTAAACTTCTGAAACAGTGCATTGTATGTTATGTAAAATGGACCACACCAACATAAAGTATTTTTCAGGTTTTCATACTTACTGGTCAGATTAAAGATTATAAAAAGATGAATATGAAGATGAATATGGGCCAAAACACGTCAACAAATATTCATTTGAAACAGTAAACTTCCATCTTTGAAAATCGCCCTATAATGCAATGCAAACCGCTGATGGATAGCCCGATTGTGTCTCTGGTGAGAGGCACAAGCGCCTTCTACCAGACATTTTTTCTTAGGGACAACCCTGCAAACCAGTTTGTAACTTTGGAGGTAAATTAAACCAAAAACACATTACAGTACACGTACACTGTACATGTAGGTAGATCAGAGAGCCAAACTGAAGGCCTAACCCGGTGTATGATTTCCTATTTTTTGTTTCATGAATTATTAATGAGTTTAAGAACCTCAAGGAGGGAAGTGCCCTGATAACATTGCACTATATAGTCTCAATCTCTGTTCTGAGAGCTACATACATGCAGTAACAGATAATTCTGGATATCATGTCACATGGTAGAGCTAGTACGGTCATATAGCTACAAGGGTTTTCATGCGACCTCAAAATGCAGAAAAAAGTGGGTTATAAAGATTTGGAAAATAAAAATCCATGGAAGTAGTGGAAAAAGTAATCAAAGAATATTTGAAGGAGAAAATGATAAAAAAGACTGGCCTAATGAGAGAAAGACAGATGTTTTAACCAGCAAACAGTCTTCAGACTAAATTGATTTTGTCACAACGTTAATTATTTTCTTTACAGCATTTTATAAAATGATCATTTTTAGATTTCAGCTCATTTTCAGCTGATAACAGTACCTTGACCTTGATTATTCTGGATATCACAAAAACCTCATCCAATAAATTGAAGGGCAATAAAACTGTATTGTCAAACTGCCCTTTTTTCACCGGGCCCTTCAATAGCAGTTATTACAGACAGTCAGCAGTTTGACATGCAAACAAGGCGAAAGGGTCAATCTGGCATTGTATTGGCCCATTAGCCTCATTTGTAGGCTCGATTACCAGCCGCTGTTCGAGAAAATGAGCCAGAACTAAGACCGGACTTGAGAGAGCGGCGGAAATCGAGCCTAACTTGTTTGCATACTTTTTAAAAACAAAAGAATATTTGACCGCAGGCTCAAAGTGTTATGTTCTCCTTTAGAAGAGAAATGCTGAATGAAATAAATCACGATGCAAAATTAAGAAACTGAAAGAAATAAAACTTAAACTTGGGTAAACGGTAAACAGCTATTAAATGATAAAATGATTCAAAACGAAGAAAACAGTTCTCTAGACAAGTCCTTGTTCTAATCAGTGGTAAAAAAAAATGTTTTATCGGCAAATCCTTTCTATAAACACTGTTCATCACTTTCTAACATAGTCCTTCAAATATGCCGGTTCCTTGACGATTCTCCTGGGCCTGCTCTCAGCGTGTCCAGGTTCAGTGATCTCTGCGCATACAGGTTCAGCAATCTCAGCATGGCCAGGCTCTGCGGTCTTTGATGACCTTTCGGCGGTTCTTCGGGAGGATACTGGAGTAGGTCGCAATGCCACGTGCGGTGGTTCAGCTGCGGGTGTTGTGGTTAAGCTGGCTTCCTTTCTGTCTGGAGTTTTACATGTGGCTTTTTCATGAGTCTTTCGAAGATCAACTCTGTTTCGCCTGTAAGTGGCATCTTCTGTTTCAACTTCATAGGAGCGCTCATCCAGTCTCTTTGAGACTGTTGCCTGCTGCCATGTCTTCTTATTCAGAGTGAACGGTCTCATGCGCACAACATCTCCTTCACTCAGAGGGGGTAGGTCTCTTGCCTTCTTGTTATAGTAGTGTGCTTGCGTCTGCTGGCGTGTCATGATTTGCTTCTTAACTCCTTCTGCGTTAACTTGTTGTGGTTTAAGAAGTGCAGCTGTCATAGGTAGACCTGTTTTTAGGCGCCTACCCATAAGTCTTTGTGCTGGACTCGAGTCCATGTACTCAGTGGGCGTGTTTCTGACTGCAAGTATTGCGAGGTATGGATCATTTCCGCTCTCCGTGGCTTTTCTCAGGATGTTCTTAGCTGTCTTGACTGCTGACTCAGCTTGCCCATTTGCTTGTTGATGGCCTGGGCTGCTTGTTCTGTGTTCGAAACCCCATTCTCTAGCAAACACTGCAAACTCTGTTGAGGTAAATTGTGGTCCGTTGTCTGTGACTACAACATCTGGAATGCCGTTTCTGGCGAAATGACTCTTCAGTTTTCGGACGCATGTGGACGCTTTTGTATCTCTGAGCCTATCGATTTCCCAGAAGTTGGAGAAATAGTCCACACTGATGAGATAGTCCTTGCCATAAATGGTGTAGATGTCCGCTCCTACTTTCTCCCACGGTCTATCAGTGGCTTCATGACTCATGAGGGTTTCCTTTGGTTGTCTAGCTGAATGTTGGCTGCATATCTGGCATTGGGCGATGTACTCCTTAATTTCTGCACTCATGGCAGGCCAAAACAAACACTCTCTGGCTCTCCTCAAACATCCGTTGACTCCTATGTGGGAACTGTGGAGCTCTTTCATGGTCTCATAGCGCAGGGCCTTGGGAATGACAAGGCGTTCTCCTCTGAAGATGAGTCCATCGTACACAGACAACTCATCTCGATAACTGTAATAAGCATTCAACACAGCTGGAAGGGTCTTCTTGTCTTCTGGCCAACCCTTAAGGATCACTTCTTTGAGAAGCTGCAGGACTTGGTCTTCACTGGTGTGCTTTAGGATGCGATCATGTTTGTCTTCAGGTACTGGCAGGATCTTCAATGCGTTAACAGTTTCAAAGCTTCCCTGTGTGTTCTTGCTTGACGAGAGGTTTGCTCGGCTTAGCGTGTCGGCTAAGTACATACGTGTTCCTGGTTTGTACACAATGTTGGTGTCAAACTTCTGGATCTTTAGAAACATTCCCTGTAGTCTCTTGGGTGCACATCTTAGTGGCTTCTTTGCAATAGCTTCAAGAGGTTTGTGATCACTCTCGATTGTAACCGGTCTGCCGTATGCGTATTGTTCGAACTTGTCTAGTGCGTATACCACGGCAAGCAACTCTTTCTCAATTTGTGCGTATCTTGACTCGGTTTCCGTTAATGCTCGGCTTGCGAAGGCAACAGGTTGACCTTTCTGTAGCAGTGCTGCACCCAGCCCCTTCTCACTTGCATCACATTGTATTGTGAGTTCCTCTGCAGGGTTGTAGTATCTTAGCAGCGGTGCCGTGGTGGCCATTTCTTTGACACGGATGAAGGCTGCATCATGTTCATGGGTCCAGTTGTATTCATTCTCTTGGCAAGTGAGATTCCTGATGGGCTCCATGACGTCACTCAATTTCGGCATGAACTTAGCCAGGTAGTTGACGAATCCACAGAATCTTTTGACGGCTTTGATGTCATCTGGTTTTGGCATTTCTTGCACGGCTTTTATCTTGTCGGGATCCGGTTTCAGGCCGTCCTTGGTGACAAGGTGTCCTAGTAAGGGAATTCAGTGCATTTGAGCTTTAACTTCTGCTTGTTGAGTTTGACGCCTTTTTCTCTGCACCTCTGTAGGAACTTTTCGAGGTTCCTGTCGTGATCTGCATCTGCTTGTTCATCAGTGTCACCTGTCCCGTATATCACTATGTCATCATGCACGTCAAGCAACCCTGGTAATCCATCCAATGCCTGATGAATTCGCTTTTGGAAGATTTCTGATGAGACACTGAGTCCAAATGGTAGCCTTTTCCAGTAGTATCGTCCGAAAGGTGTGTCGAATGTTGTCAACTTGGCTGATTCTTTTTCCAGCACCACATGCCAGTAGCCATTCCGGGCATCAACTTTAGTGAACACTTTAGCTTTGGAGAGCTCAGGTAGTACGTCTTCTATCACAGGGATGGGGTACCTTTCTCTCTTCAACGCCTTGTTTAGTTGTTGTGGATCTATGCAGATTCTGAGGTCTCCATTCGGCTTTGTAGCGACGACAACATTGCTCACCCAATCTGTTGGTTCATCTACAGGTACTATAACGCCCAAGGTTGTGAGTCTTGCTAGTTCTTCTTTCAGACTTGGCTTTAAGGATAAGGGTACTCGTCTCGATGGTGCTATCGATGGGGCCATGTTGGGGTCTACTTCTAGCCGTTGTTTTCCTGGCAGAGTTCCCAGGTCTCCTTCAAAGACGTCTCCAAACTCCTTTATTAATGTGTCAGCGGTTTTTTCCTTGCTTTCTGGGCTTTGAATGGCTGCGACTTGTATGAAGTTTTCTGCATGTACTTCTATAACGCCCATGTGCTGGCTGGCCTTGGCTCCCAGAAGTGGTGTCAACTTCTCCTTCACAACCACAAACTCGACGTTGTATTTCTTCTTGTTTCTTGGGTTTCGAATAGTCACACGTGTCACGCCTTCCGGTTTTACTTCAGATTTATTCCACATTTGTAGAACCTTCTTGGTCGGTTTGATCTCTTCTTCTTTCACATACGTTGATGGTATGACATTCACAGTCGCTCCACAATCGACATGGAATCGAACTAACTTCCCATTCATTGTCATCTCCGCATATATTTTGTTCGCTTCTTGAGTGTGACCAACCACGCTTACTGATTCGGGTGTCAATGTAACGCAATCAATGTAATCTGATTCACTCGTGTCTGAATCACTCGCGTCTTCTTCATCTCTCAAGGCATATGTCCGGCTTCTTTCTGTGGACTGGCAGAGTTTGGCAAAATGATTCTCTTTACCGCAGGAACTGCACTTTACTCCCCATGCTGGACAGTGTTGTCGGCCAAATTGGTGTTGTCGTCCACAGAATTTGCAATTTCGCTTCGCATACCTTCCTTGCGATTTCCAGTCGGATTTCCATGTCTGTTTTGCATCCTTTATTTTCTCGGGTGTTTTGCTTCTTTCACGCCTGGATTTATCTTTAACCTTCTGGATTTCTTCCTTTACGGTCATGCCCATTGACTTGAGTTGCGTGGTTGAGACTTCATTGCTTTTACAGATGTCGATGCATTTCTTGAGTGTCAGTTGTTGTTGTTGCAGTAATCGCTTTCGCATTCCAGAATCTCTAATACCCAGGACGATCCTATCTCTGAGAAGTGAGTCCTGCAGGCAGTTGCAAAAGTTGCACGATTGAGCTAAGATTCTTAATTCAGCGACGTATTTGTCAATAGACTCGCCATCTTCCTGATCGCGTTTGTTGAACAGGTATCGCTCAAATGTTTCGTTTGTATCCCCGATGGCGTATCGGTCAAAGGCTGTGATGATTGCATCAAGATTACGCTTGTTTTCCTCAGTTAAATCGAAGCTGTTGTAAGTCTTTACGCCTTCTGGACCAATCGAATACAGAAATAATGCTACTTTGTATTCTTCCGTTTGACGATTTTTTAATAGCTGTGCGACGATTTCATAATTCTTCCATTGTTGCTTGTAAAGCTTCCAATTTTCCGCTTTGTTGCTTGCTGAAAGGTTCAGTCCAGTTGGCGGCTGTATGCCTTGTAGCGCGGTCACAGGCGGTGCCACTGCATTCTGCTGGGCTGTCTCTTCGGCATTTTGTGCTGCTAATGCTGCGGCAGGCTGTTCAGCTGCGGGTTCAGTCATTTTGTTCACCGTGCTGCCACCATGTTATGTTCTCCGTTCAATAGCTTTTATTAGAATGAATCACTAGGGGTGTTACAACATACAACAGTACGAATGCTGCACGTGCTGAGGTATCTTATTACATTACGTAACACAAAGTTCTGTAATATAGCTATTGATGTTGTTGTATGTATAAACTACTCCACTTTCAATAACTAGTTGACTCCTGGTTGAAACCATTTACTATGTTAAGAGTGCTTAAAGGGGCACTGTCACAAGGACGCATGCGCCAGTCTCGCGAGTCGAACTTGAAAAGGTTAGGCTAACTTTTTCAAGTTTGAGTTGCCAAATCCAAAATGGCGTCGACTAGTGGCGGCGGCGGCACGGTGGAAAGCGTAGTAATTCTGGGCGAAAAAGAATATTCAATACCCCGACAAGAGCCAAGAGAGCGTAGCGTGGACAAAACCCCATAAACGCATTTATCTTGAAGATAACAGTTTCAAAACATGGCTTGAAGCGAAATTCGTTGCAGGTTACGAAGGATACAGTGATAAGATACTGTCTTCGCGACACATTTGTTGTTGAGGAGACGAGTGATCGAAACAGATGTGACCTCAGCTGTGACCTCTCACGCGAAAACGTACAACACGGCTTTCCGTTCGAAAGGCTAAAAGCCGTTCACTACCCGAACGGTTAGCAAGCCGAACGGCTGCTACTACCCGTTCGAAAAAAATGTTCGAACTGCTGCCGCTACCCGTTCGAAAAAATCTTCAGCCGTTCCAACGGCTGCTGCTACCCGTTCAGAAAATAATCTTCACCCGTTCGAAGCTAAGCCAGGTAATCCGTTGAGAAAAAATATTGAGCGGCCGTTCCAACGGCAACGGTTATCCGTTGAAAACTTCTGTACAAATGGATAAATCTAAGCTTGGCTGTCAAAAGTGCGTTGCGTTACGGCCGTTGCAAAAATATTTTGTATGCAAATCATGTTTCGGAAATACATATGCGAACAGCGCTCGCTGTTACAGTAATATTATGACTTTATCTGTTTTACATAATTGTGATTAGAAACAAAATACATGCAAATATTTTCACTAACCGTCATTATGGAATGGCGGCCAAATAATTTATGGTCGACAGGAAGTGAGCAGTTTTCGCGCATGCGAATCCGTGACAGTGCCCCTTTAATGTTGGCTAGTGGATTTTCAAAGTCATTAGATTGTTGGCTATAATCTATTGATTCAAGCTAAGAGTTGTCTATCTCTGAATGCAGGTTGTTTACGATGACTTGGTTCTCTATATCAATGCAAAAACTGAGCAGGACAGAAAAGATTGGGTAGAGGCTATTCAAGATGGTATGTAAAAAACAAACAACTTTATTATCGTGTCTTTCACTCGCTCACAATAGCCAAGTATTTTTAACTTGACTCTCCGACGGTATGTATTTTAACATGACTCTTGTATGGTAACAATAACCAATAACTTGTCTGACTACTCGCATTGAAATGCAGGTAGATTTTGTTTGGATGTTTCTTTCACTCACACTGTAGGATGCAACACATCCAATAAACAGAATTGACTGGGACTCTGCGGAAAGCATTACCTACAATGAGAGAGATATTATTCTGTCAGTGACACAAGCTACTCGGAAAAAAATTCCAAGTTCCCCCAACAGGAGTCGAACCTACGACCTTCCGCACTTCGGTCGGACGCTCTACCACTGAGCTACAGGAGACTTGTGGGAGCTAAGGCCATATAACTAGGTTCAAGTGTGACAAACATCCCGCATACTGCTAGGATTAGATTTGTCGATGAATGAGAATTTGTGGAAAGAAATGATGGTATATTTTAAGCTTGGTAGAAATATGTGTAATATCTCTCTCATATTATTACCTACAATACTAACCACTTTCAACGACTGACTCTGGAAAGCTGGTACACCAACTTAGAACCAACAGCTATTAACCGGTGTCTACAACTACCGGCACCTTACAAACGACTTATTCACGACATTAACAAAACAGACAAACGAACTTTGACTTCAAACAGGACCGGCACAAATTTGACTAACAATAGACGGATCGAAATTGACAACAACTGACCAATCGCAGTCTACGAACTTTACACAAGTCTTAACAGCCAATAACATCACGGAAAAACTGACCAATCAGTTACGAGGACCAGATACATAACAACATCGACTGACTAACACATTTCACTTGACTCTGAAGATGACTTCCGCACAGGTTGTCGAAACGTCAGTCACCAACAACAGTCCTTTTCAGGACTACAGTCACCTGAACGATCACACAAGACGAACTACTGATACTCCTGGGTACAAACCATTTACCATATTGTACTTTTAATTTGCTAGCAAAAATTCAAACTGACTGCAAGGCAAAATCTTTCAAAGCCCAGCGAACTTTTGCTCAAGAGTTTCGCAAAGCAAAGCAAAATTTCGCAGCAATCAAAATAATAGTCTTCCGAAGCCAGAATTTTGCTAAAAAGCCCCTAAGGACATTCGCGCCCAAATCTTCCCACGTTCAGATTTTTAAAAAACTTTTGCTGCAGTTAGATAATGACCAACTCATGTCAGAAAGACAAAAAAATTGGGGGTTCACCGTGCTCATTTGGGAGATAAAGTGCATTGAAGACCATAGTGTTTCTAAGAGTCTTTGGTCAAGTAAGGCGATATCGGCTTCATTGCTATCAGCAACTAAAGTAAAATGGAGAACTCTAGATCGATAAGATAGATGTGTTGATTTCAACGCAAATAGGCCTATTGAGTAAATGTTTGCAGCTGATATCATTCCTTCAGGTAAATTTAGCGTTACAGAAGGATACTTGTAAGTAATGAATACCCGAATTTGTAGAAAAAGATCGCAGACAAGTAGAAAAAGCAAAATAATCAAAACTTCTCACGTTCAGATTTTTTTTTTTTTTGTTAAAATGGAGAGAATCAGTAATTAAAAGGAAATGATCTATGAAAAGATAAACAGGGGTCACCGTGCATCCAAGAGAGGAAAATCCTCGCCAAGTTATTGAAGCGGCCTCCAGCACTATATTTGTCCAGTTCCATTCTCAGTGTGCACGCTGGATGCATGACGTGGCATGCGCATGTGGCATGAATGGCGTGCGCACTAAGGATGCGCACTAACAATGGGCGCGAATGTCCTTAATGCAATAGATTTTGCTATTTTGCTATTACTTTTGCACAGTACTGTAGAACAAATTATTTCAAATTTCTCTGATTAATTTTTCTGTTATAGTTTTATTATTGTGTATGAGTTCAGTCAAATTTTATCTGAATCAGTCGATATTTAACCGGGCTACGTAAGTCGAGCCCGGGTCATGAATCCCTCGTGGTGTTTTTTTTTTTTTTTGGGGGGGGGGGTAGTGATTCACCCCGGGCCCCCACTCGGCCAACCCATATAAGAAGACTTGGGCCAGTTGTGATGTAGTTTTACTTGAAGACAGTGTAGTGTCTGTTTTGAAGTCACGTATGTGAGATTAAACCCCTGAAGTCTTTGATTATTTGCAGATCAAAGTGTTCTCATTTCAACATGTGCACAAATTACCTTACAGTATGTCAACCGATAATATGATAATTACATGACAGTATGTCAGGATCTGAATCCAACATTGAGAAAAGAGTTTAAATAATGACATCAGTACTAGCATATTTTTATCAACTAGGGTTTTGACTGTACGTATCTTCTTAAGCAAGCAATTAAACATGGAAGAGAAAATTAAGAAATATAATGCAAGGCAAAATCTAAGCTAGCTTATAAAGACTGAGAATATTTCTTCTTAAAATTAACTGGCAAATAATTGTTTATATTTGCTCGGCAGACCTTTAACTTTCAGTCTTTCTGCATTTAAAATTTAGATTTACTTACATGTTATATTTTTACTGATTTAAGAGTGCCGTGGTAACAAGTTTCTTCTCATGGAATATCACCCTGGAGTATTTACAAACAAGTGGACATGCTGTGATGGAAAGGAGAAGTGTACTCAAGGCTGTAAGAAATCCTTTACATCACAAGAGATCAATGGTTATCAAGGTGGCACTGCTCATTTGACTGGTTTTTTTACTTTTTATTTCAATTATCATACACACTAAGCACCATATTTGGTTTGACTAGTCACACTAGTTACACTGTAATACAGTTGAGCCTCTCAGCCATCCTGGGGTAAACAGTAACTGGCTGTAGATGTTGAGAGATGGCCATTGTAGGGAGGTTTCAGTATTCTGATTAAATACCCTTTTATAAGTTAGTGAGTGACTTTTACTACATATATTGCAAGGTGAGCTATGTAATGTAATTTTTTTTTTATGTACTGATTTAGTGATAACAGATTAGTAGAGAACCAATTGATAAGAAAGCTAAATTACAGTTGAACCCCCATAAGCTACCATGGTCGCTTGTGTGCATCACTCAGGGAGGTTGAGATCTGAAGGAACTGGAATTCATAAGGTTAAAGCGATGGGTCTGGAGCAGACTGCAGTTTGGAATCAGGCGAATGATACTCATCATAGACAGGAATTTGGACACCGTTTAAACCTTTAACTTAGGGTGGATTTATTTGCAGCATATGCGTACATGTATAGCGGAAAGCGAGACAATGTATTATTTTGAGTTGCATTCTTGGTTATGCATATATAGTATGCGATTAATCAATGGCAAAGATAATTGCTTTTCCATTGATTGATTAATTATTATTAGTCTCTATTCAAAGCGGCAAATTTGGACCTCGTGATTCTACATTCCAGTGAGCTCATCATTATCATCTGTGTTATCCACAACCACTTCTTCCATGCCACATATTTTGTAACTTTTCCTGGATCTCTCTTTCTGTCACTTGAGTTGTTTCCACTCGCTGACCATTGCCTGAATAATGACTCACCTGCTTACACTTTGAACATACTGTTTAGTAGGCTGGACAGCATTTTTCTGACATGTGCTAAAATGCATCTCTTGGCCGCATTGGCAACATCGCTGTCTTCTTTTTTAGCTGCTTCAGAGGTTTTGAAGATGCTGTTCCTCTGCCTGCACTGGTCTTGTTTTCCCATTTATTAAGCTTGAAGGTCTCCATTGATCGAGCTACCTCAGTCTTGCACTTTCTGAAGAATAAGGCATTCTTTCCGCGGTATTTTCTCCTCAAGTTTGAAGATCAACATTTATCAATGACTTGATCTCTGATGTCAACATTTGGGTTATTACAGTTGTGTGCTTGCTTCCTGAGTTTGACTATGAATTGATCAACTGTGGATGGCCTACCATCTAGATGGTGAATTCAACTGGATGAATTAACACGCATTTCCAACATGGTAGCCTATAAACCTAACAACAAGGCCCATATAATGCACATGCGTGTTTGTAACAAACAACTGTTTACAATACATAACGGATGCGAATATGTCAAGTCTTGATTTTTCTTATCATTCAGTTTATACATAGATGTTATTGAACTAGCGTGAGGTCCGTATTGGGAAAATATTGGTCGAGTTCTTTCAATAAATAAAAAAATTTATTGGGAAAATATTGGTCGAGGTCGTTCCTCTCCGAAGGCGAGGTCCATAAACTTGCAAAAAAAAAAACAAGACTAATATTTCCCAATACGGACCGAATAAGCTAGTTCAATAAAGTTTTTGTTATAATGGCTTTTTTAAAACTTTACTGATAAATTAATGCAATCTTTCTCAGCTAACATGCGTGTGCCAAAGTTAAGCATTTCAGGCTACTTTGCGAAAAGTTTAACCAAAATTGTTTGTCGGACATAAGGGAAAATGTTTCTACTTAATAGAAAATTATAGTTTTCTTTTGTTCAATATTTCATATAGGAATTCTGTGAAATGAGTTCGTGAGTGGTCCATCTTAGCGGTCCGTATTGCAAAATTCGGACCACTCAGGGAACCAATCAGAATGCTCCTTTTCATCGTGGACCAGTTTGCCACATAATAAAATGTAGTTGAAAATGTCTGTGTTTTATTCTGGACATCAGAGATACTAATGCTACTACTAACAGTGGAACCCTGATTTGTCCTGGAGGTTCAAGGAATCGGGGTTCCACTGTACTACATACATGTACATACAGAACAAAATGTAACACAAGAACCTATTTATATTTTTAAAATTTTCTTTGTTTATTATTTTAGGTGAAAGTTACACACAAAGTGTGAGGTCATCTCGTTTTATAACTACCCAGCCCTTGCCACCCTTGCCTCCCATCCCTTCCACTGTGAGTATTATTTCTTGTAAATACATGTAGAAGCTTATTATAAAAAGGTTATTCAGCAGAAAGTTGTGTAATACGGCTGGGTATTTTTACGAGTCAGTTTTTATTTTTTCGAGCCTTTAGGCGAGAAGAAATAAACACTGACTCGTAAAAATACCCAGCCGTATTACACAACTTTCCACTGAATAAATTGTTTATTATACGACATAATATCTTTCCTAAAATATAGGCTTTCAACAGTGTTTTCCGTAGCGCGCGGTCAGGGGCACTAAGACCCGTGTAATACGGTCTCATATTTGCTCTCGTCTTTGTGCGTGTTCGCACTCTAAAATGCTATGTCGTATAATAAAATGTGTTACAGAGTTTTGACCATTATCATTAATTGAGTTTCTAAAGAAGGGCTTAATATTAGATAGTGGGATCTAAAAGAGATGGGTGGCTTAATTTAGCTTTTATGTTTATTAAGCAATATAGTTCTGTTATCAATGTAAGGTTTGTAGGTATAATCAGCGAGGGTAGGTACATGTATGTTACCTGTGCGTGTACTGTTATGATCAGTCAGACTATATCAGTTACTAGTCTCTCCAGTTTCACTGGCTAAAAGTCCATTTTCTGATGTACATAATGTTGTGCATGAATATAGAGTGAAGCACCTCCACTACAGCATAAAGGGAAGAAAGAACCAGAAAAGAAACTTGCTGAAGTTGTTGTGGCCATTTATGATTTTGTTGGAGCAGAACAGGGTGACTTATCTCTCATCAAGGTTTTTATATATTTTTTATTCTATTATAAAACAATAATTGTTTTATAAATGACTCCTTTCTGTGTATCTGGAAAACTGGATTACCAAAAGCTGAGATAACATAATTTATGTAAATAATTTCTCAAGTAAAATTAAATGCTTTAAACGTCAGCTCCGAATGCGATGCCAACATGCCAAAAACCAAATGACATTACTCTAGCCAAAAAAGGAAAAGAAGAAGAGCTACCCACATGGTCTGGGTCCAGAGTGTTGCAGTTGCTGCAAGATGATGGATACAACAACTGACATCAATTGTAAACTGGACAGATAAAAGACTAGCACAGATAAAAGAAATCAAATAAGGAAATTAAGGAAGTCAGATTATATAATACATGTATATAAAGGGAAAGTAACAAAATTCAAAAGTGTGGCTCAAACGAGTAAAAACAGAAGTTTTGTTTCTGTACTATTGGCCAATATTGTCTTAGTCTGTACCAGTCCAGGGTTCTTCAGAAGTTTAACTATATGCGTTATAAATTTATTTTTGGGTGCGATAGTTCTCATACGATTGCTATAATAAAACAGGACTTACTCAGTAGGTCCTTGTAGCCATGAAGAGGCAGAGCTTTTATGGTATTTCATCTTTCATGATGTGTGACAAAACTTCAAGTTTAGTTGCAGATTTGTCACTATGTTGAGAACTGATTGTGGGCAACCAGTGAAGCAACAAGCACAAAAACAAACAGTAACAATAGCATGCACCCTTGGGTAAATAGAACCTGTGCAATCAACCATTCAGTGTGTGCACATTGATGAAATTATGCTATAATAAAGATCAGGCTTATTCTGATGCAGTACAGCTAATGATTCAGTTCATGACCAATAATATCAATTTGATCTGTTAAATTTTTGCTGATTTTCTTTAAAGGGAGAGCATCTAACAGTTATTGAAAAACAGTCAGACCATTGGTGGATAGCCAAAAATTCAAGAGGGTTTGTTTTAATATGCTACACAGTTTATCTACATTATTTACTATCACTGCAGTCACAAGGGCTTTACCATATTTGTTCTAATACAAGCTATATTGTAGCTCATGTTGAACCAGCATTGAGGCCAGTGTTTATTCAATTCTATTAATATATTTCTCAGATACTACGCATGCTGTGCTTGGTTAAGATTTTGCTTGATATTTATATTAAAGTATTCACTCTTAACAGTAATTGCTGTGCCTGTAAGCTGTCCATTCATTACTTTGTGCAGCTGGCCATAGCTACCTACCTACCTATCTGCTTCGTGACTACTGTCACATAAGGCCTTCACAAAGCTTCTCCATCTTTCTCTGTTAGCTGCTGTAGCCCGCATCTCTTTCCAGGATTTGTAGCCCGCCTCGTTTCTCTCTTTCTCAACTGTGTGTCTCCAGGTGGTCTTTGGTCTTCCTCTACTTCTTCTTCCTTCTGGTGCCCAAGTCTAATTTACTAGTACACTATTTATTGATTGCAATGATTTGGGGGTGGAGACTGATAAATATTTCTATTAATTTTAGGGAACAGGGGTTCATGCCAAGTAATTATGTTAGAAGACAAGGCTTGGAAAGTGAAAGGTTGGTTGCAGCTTCCTCACGGCAAATTTGCATGATTTTAGGGACCATTTTGTTGAACTATTCAGGACTATGATATTTGTGTTTTGGGGAGCTTAATCTCTAGCTTCAGCAGAGATCTCCAATGTTTTACTCTTTTTAAGCAATGAAGTAGTTTGTCACTCGCTTAATGTCATTTAACGGTGCACATGATGGTGAGTTACTATCTGTGAATTGAACCAAAAAGCAGTGGGACTAGCAATGAACAAGAAAGTTGTGTTGAGTCCACAACTAAGCAAGAAACTTTAGAAACTACAATTAATAGCACCGTCAGAGTAATTACTAAATCAGGTTATGACTCAAGTTTTATAGTTATCTACTTAACTTGCTTGGTTTGGACTCCTTATCTATCAAAAGGGTGAAACAAAAAGCAGTTATTATGTATAAAAGTATTAACAAGGTTACCCCAGTTTATCTAAAGTTACAAACATGTAAATGATGTTTACTCTGAGAATTACTTATTAAATATGATCTTCATGATGCTACTCATAAATTATCATTGTCAAAGCTATAGTGTGAGTGGTTCTCTGTATCAGACTCCCACACATTAAATATGTCAACCAGGTTAATGAATTGTTATTGTATTTAACGGATATTTGACGGACAAAATTATAAACCTTGCACGCTCGACGAGGAATTATTATTTCTCTGTCACTGTTGTAATTATGGTTATTATTAACGCCAAGTCTTTGTATTGTAGCTGGTTCCAGCCTGAAATGTCAAGACAACTGTGTGATGATATTTTAAAGAAAGAGGTGAATATATAAATCCCCAGATTGTGTGATGTACATCAGTTGAACATAAAGATTTCTTTCTGATATTGTATTCTGTTATTTTTGTACTCACTGTATTCTCTTCTTTAGAAGTCAAATTCTTCAGTTTGAGAAACACACTTTGTTAAAACTCAAGTGGCATGTATTTTCTTTATAAATGTTAACTACTTTTAATACCCTATTTTTCAGGGAAAAGAAGGTTGTTTTGTGGTTCGAAATTCAAGCAAAGAGGGAATGTACACATTGTCAGTTTTGTGAGTGTGGTATAGTTCAAGCAATGCTGTGTTGTTTTTAGTGATTATCATTTCCAAGACTAAGACATTTGTTCTTTGTATTGATATATGAAGGCATGGCGATCATGTTCGTCATTATCACATCAAGGAAGAAAATGGTGAGCTGTTCATATCAGACAGACACAGATATCCTACTGTGCCTGAACTCGTCAACTACCATCAGCATAATAGTGGAGGTAATATTGGGATAACATATATTTGGTTACAAAACACTTATGATAATTCATGATTTTGCTCCATCACTGCACTCAACTCCATCTTTAGAAGTCAAGTACTCTGATTTCTGGATACTCCAAAAGTACTTTTCTTGACTTGGTTTTAATCAAAGTTAAGGCCCTATTTACATGGAAGGAGGATGATCCTAGTGCTAGGATCATCCTAGCAGGCGGATCATCCTAGCGCGACATGTTTTCTGCTTTCAGTTTACATGCGAAGGGTTGCATTTGGCCCTAGCACTAGGATGATCCCAGCGCTAGGATGATCCTATCTGAGATGAGGGATGATCCTAGCGCCAGGATTATGTTTTGCCCTTGTAAATGCTTTGCTAGGGACAACTCGCCTACCCGGGACAACTTTATTTTGACTCCAAGAAGCAAAATATGTTCAAAATACCAGCAAAATCAATTATCTGTGACCAAAAAACATTGTATTCATTCAGAATTTGTTTTACCTTTGCTTTGTAAGTAAATAATTTTCGAATAACGGCTTTTTGCGACAAAATTTTTGGATAATGTTCGGTCACTACTGTCGCTAAAATACTCGATAACAGAATTGTTTATAGTTTTGCCGTCAAACGCGTTCCAAACTTAAGAAAAATTATGTCTTGGATTTTTAGTGAGCTTAGAAATTGACTATGATTTTATTGGAACTAACAAGCTACGTAATTAAAGCGAAAAATCAGTTTTGGCGCTAAATTTATTATCCGTTGCGTGTTTTTTTTACAAGCGTGACGCCTGAGTTGCCCTGGGCAGTAGGGTAATCCTACCTGTGAAATTTTGCTTGTAAACCTGAGCTATCTTTGACCCTCTTGCTGGGATGATCCTAGCACTAGGATCATCCTCTTTCCATGTAATTTGTAGGGTTTCTGAGGGTTTACTTTATTTTAAATTTATATTTCACCAGTGTCCTTGCATAAAGCTCGAGATATAAACTAACGATATGTGTATACAGTCAAACCTGTATTAAAGCAGACATCTGTTGTATTTACATGCAGCTGACGAATGTCTGCTTAATATAGGATGTCCATTGACCCAAAAAGATGAATAAGCTGCATGTACTACAGCCTTACAATATCCACGTGGCCCACAAACAGATAACATTAATTATTTAACCTAACAACACACTGAAGCAGTTTACAAGATCAGGCCACCTACATTTGAACATCGGTGAGATTGGTAGAAACTTGAAGACGAGACTGACAAGCTGAATACCATCGACTGACAAACCGTAGAATTACTGGGACTCTACAGAATGCATTACCTACATTACAAACTACTTTCAACAACTGCCTCTAGAAAGCTGGTACACTAACTTAAAACAGACACCTCTTAAGGTGGCGCAGGACCCTTGCCCATGAATAAATTCATAAGCTTAATTTCTGGGGTGGGTGTTGTCTTCTAAACCTTCAAATCTCCGAATTTTGAAAGTCGATTCCGCTGAAACTTAATAGGGATATTGGCGGATGATGGAACTATATCATGATTGTGGTTTTTCTGGCAGATCGCGCTGTACGGTGATACTTTAAGCTTCTAAAGTTAGAATTGCGGACATGCAATTTTTGTGTCCAAGCTTTCAACTTGAGAAGCGTTCTAAATTAAATGTTTGTATTACCTAGTGGTAGATAATAACCTCTTTTGTGATGTGACAGAAGCAGATTTTGCAATTTCAAGACTCGATGAAAGTTGTTAGCATCTAAGGGAGTAAAAATGTGAAAATTAGACTTTGAAACGTTCGATCTTCTTTTTGAAAGGCTTTTTTGAAATTCCGCTTCTGTCACATCACAATACAATGTACTAAGTTTACCTTCCTCGAGTATCAATTCCGGAAATTCTATATCCGCGACGAAAGCTTGGACACAAAGTTGTAGTTTTTCCCGTCTCCGAAGATCACACGAGTCAATAATATATTCAACAACGACGCCTTTAGAGCAGTGAATCTAATTATGATAATTTGCCGTATTCCAGTGCACGTGCCGTAAAAATAAGTACAATAACGTGGTAATTAACCGCGTACTTTTCAAGGTGAGTGAAGATTCCGAGAGTTTTGTAGTGCACAAGAGAAAGGCAAGGCCTGATACATACCATCACCAGTTATATAAAAAAAAAACAAGTGGATAAATTATTTTTCGCAATTTTCAGCATGCAAGTTCTTAAATTTGTTATATATTTCATTCAATTTCGCGGACTCTTTATTTTTCGTATTCAGTCAACGCTATTCAAAGAAACCAGACAACAGTCATAAATAACTTTATTTTGTATCGGAAACAACATATTTCTTGAACACCATGGCAAGAACGCGCCACGTGTGCCGAACGCTGTTGATTTACATTGCAATTTCTGTGCACTGAAATGCTTTAAACGAAACAAACTGAACCACCGTAAATACACCTGTACACCTTTTTACGTTTCAACTAGTAGCGATGGATTACGGTTTGATAATTTTGAATTACCTGTAAAAAATACCGTTTTTCAGTTGAAACAACGAGCTCTCGAAATAGTATTTTTCGAGAGTGAAATGCACAACAAGCTCGTACCTGAATATTTCAATCGCACGTGTAATTACTAATACGCCGAAAACAGCATTTATTGAATACATTATTAAGAACGTAAAAAAAATATCCTCATAAATATTTCGCGTATTGTCGGCATCAGTCGTTATGGTTCGTGCATACTCTTTAAATAAATACATACATAATGAGAGCAAGGGTCCTGCGTCACCTTAACCGACATCAACAATTACCAGCACCTTACAAATGACTTATTCATGTCCTCAACGAAAGATACAAAATAATGAACTTTGCTTCAAACAGGACCAACAGAAATTTGACTAACAATAGACAGATTGAAACTGACAATATTTAAGACTATCGTTTGGAGTTTGGTAAATAACCTTTGCTTTCTCACCATGATCTGTACCACCAGCTGGGACAATTATGCACGTTTTGTGAAATAATTTGAATATGCGAGTCAAAATCACTACCACAACAAACACTTCCCTTGGGTACCCAGTTTAAATATGGCCACCCCCCAAAAAGGAAAATACTTAATTTTATTAAATATACACAGCAGTAATTTACTAAGAAATTTGAATAGAAGATGGTAATCCTGTACATGGTTAAATCAGACTCTTAAAATTAAAGTTATGCAGTAATAAATGTCTGATGTAGACTGAGATAGTGCAGTAGACTGTTGTGGTGTTTTTGGTACAGGTAATTGCTATTATCATATCTGATGAATAACCTGACTCGATCAACACAGTTTGATTATTATGTTTTGAACGTTGTCATTATTAATTTATCAAGTTTACATGTCATTATTACATTCTAGGCTTAGTTACTAGATTGCGGCAGCCACCTTCATTTGGTCAAGCACCTGTTGCAGCATTTGGTCATGGTATGTGCAGCATGATTTATCACATATATTATTGTCAAACCACCCTTTTTGTACTGAGCCCTTCAATTTAAAGCAGAAATTATTAATAATAATTAAAATAAATGTAGTAATTACTGTGTATTATTCTTGATTTATACTAGTTATAGTTACCACTATTAAAAGTGCTAACGACATAGAGGAGGGAATAATTGATAGAAAGCTTTAAAATATAAGATCATGAAACATATACGTTCTTAATTATTTAAAAATCTGACCGGCATTACATTGTAAATATTACAGACAACATGAAAGCCCCAGTTTATTTGATGACAAGATAACAAAATTAATACCCCATCCTAAAGTTGCTTAGAAATCGAAGATGTGTCTTCGTTTGCTGAAATGTCATTTTAGTTGCATGAAAGTTGAAAGAATTTTAAAATTATTATCGGAGCAAGGAAGCGTTGCGTGACGGGGCCAGACTGTCAGATGTTTATATTTTGTATTTGACTCATTCCAAAAAATTAAGATTTACCTTTTATTTTCATGGCTATTTTGATAATTAAACTGTAGATAATTTTAGTCCAAGAATTGCAACTTCATAAATAACTGAAGAGTATTTTTCTTTCCAAGAGTTTCGTGTATGACAGAACTGAAGACGAATGAATGTTTACATATAAAACAAGCGCGTGTAGTGATGAAGGAATAATAATAACAACACTGAAATGAACCCTGAAAAGGAATCTCTGTAGCCTGCGAGAGCAGACGTAATTCCCGGCTCGAGTTTCCCCGCCGAAAATTAAGGATGTTTTGGCTTTGGTTTGTAACGGCGATTAACCAGATAATAAATGTACTGAACGCAGTGATCAAGGAATATTGTATACACGCTTTGCCTTGTCAGTAATTTTTGATTACGCAACGCTGGCATTCAAGGACAATTTTTGTGCTATAAGATGTGTACAGTATTCTGTTCGTGACGAAAGAACACACTAATTCGGAATCAAGAAGCGAACACGCTGGTTTAAATCGAGGAGGGAACTGACCAAAATTTCTGCGTATAACCCTATTCCTTGATCACCTGTTGCTTACAATTTACAAAGAGAATTAAGGTGGCTAAAAGCCCTTTCAATAAAGAAATATTAACCTTACTCACCTATACCCTCGGCCATTACGAAACACCGAAACGACACTGTTATGAACAACGGGGTATTACTTACACCCAAATATGGAAAACGAAGTTCACGCAGAAGTTGAGTCTTTTCTCTCCCAAATTCAAGATTATGATCTCCGCCTCGGCAGCTTCGCCTCTTGGCTCAGCTGCCTCGTTGGCATTTAAAATGGTTTTCCTGTATTATCAAAAGACAAGCAAAAATATTAGTTCTGATTGAATAATTCATTTGCACTGACGTGTTTCGGGATTTTTCTTTTTACGAAAGATTGAATCTGTATTATTTCTGCTTTATGGGGGCATTATAGGTAATTTTTTGTGAAAATATATACAGTGTAATGAAAGTTAAGGGAGGAATATAATAGTTAAAAATTAATACACCCCACCAAATAGACTTGTCCCAACACGAGAGCACTTTGGGTTGGGGGTAGTGTATTTTCGTGCCCATCTATCATTATTATTTACTAAAAATATAATAATATTATAATATTTATTTCAAATACACTTAACCTTCAATCATCCCTCTCTCCTTCTTCATAAACATGTTAAAAAATCATTACAAACCTATTTAACGGCATTTTTAGATTACATGAAACCTCAGTCAGATATAACGGGAGGATAGTGCTAAAGCACATAACAAACATGATTACATTCACGTATAACAACCATTTAAGGAGATATGATTGGTACAGAGGGTTGTGTTTGTTACTTTATTGTACATGTATCTATCACTTACAATCATTTGTTCTTGTTTGAATTTTTCACACTCAGATACATGGGAAATGCCCAGATCACAAATTGTTCTTGGCAAGGAGTTAGGAACAGGACAGTTTGGGGTAAGAATAAAATATTTCCAAAGTCTGTAGTTCTCCTGTTGGTCATGTTAATTTGTGGATTTATTTCATGACAGACTGTGAGAGAAGGTACATATCGAGGAACTATGACTGTAGCTGTTAAAATGATGAAGGAAGGTGCAATGTCTGAGGATGACTTTATCGATGAAGCCAAAGTTATGACGTGAGTTTGCTATAGAAAACCCCTCTTGTGGGCTTGACTGTTTGTTGTAGAGAAAGTACTTGTTAAACTGTCAGCTTCACAATTACCTAAGTTTGATATGAGAGATATTTTTATGACAAGTGTTATTACCTTATGGTGTAGCATCCTCCTGGACTTCAAATTGACAAAGTTATTTGCCATTGCAAAATTTTAGGTGCAAAGGATTTTAGGAAGGTTGTTATTGCTGCGCAGTGAGGAAAGTCATGTAACTGTTTACAGCCCTTGTGCTTTGATTGATCGCTACTGTCATTCTATATCCGTTGATTTTAAAATAATGGTATCAAATGAATGTTCAATTATTGGTAAACAAGTTATGATCATCTGCTTGACATAAAAAGTTGCCATAGCAACAGTATAACCTGTATAAACCACCCTTAATTTTGGATTATCCAATTTGTACTTTTTGTACTCTGCACTATCCATTGAGTGTGTGAGTTCTGTCTGTCTTGCCTTTCATAGAGCAGAAATCAGGAACTTTTCTTCTTTACGACATAAATGCAAATTTCACACAAGGGGCTAACCATATGCATCCCACGTCCATCTTGCCAATCCTTATGTGTCCTAAAGTAATATAGATTCTTATAAGGCATATTACATGTCTCATTACAGGCAGTTCCAGCATCCTCATCTAGTGCAGCTGTTTGGAGTTTGCAGTGAGAAGCCAATTTATATCATCACAGAGTTCATGTCCCAAGGTGGGCTATTTCAAGATTAAACTAAGTGTGAACACGCGTGCTCTATAACTTTAACCGTGCATCTATAAGAAATGCTCTGATTGGCTGAGGGCAGTCCTCTATTAGAGTACAAATGGACTAATGACATAACAAGTCAGGCAGTACTCAGTGACCCACTCGACTGCTTCGTGTGGTCCACTTTGTTGTTCTTGTCACATTTTGATGTCATCTGTACATCTATTAGAGTACAGGCACAAGGCCAAATGGAATCTATTTGTTAAATAATGCACGGGCAGATTCCATTCCGTTTATATGACACCTATTTTGAACTAAACTCTGATAAAACATGGTTTTTTAACCAATCAGAGTGCGCACATTATTTCATCACTTGACAGGTATAAATAGAACTCGCAATTGACGAGCTCCCAGTGGCCTCGTAGCTCAGTGGTAGAGCGTCGCACGGGAATCGCAAAGGTCATGGGTTTGAATCCTGTTGGAGCCTGAAGTTTCTTTTCAGGTTTTCTTTTCAACTGCTTAAGTTGAAATATAACTGCAAAGATCTCATTCTCTGTTGTTACAGTCCAGTCAGATAGGAAAATAAAGCACAAGCACATTCCATGCTGCACATATGACAGCTATATTCTACTGGTCAATATTCAACGTTTGTGCACTAAAGCAGTTCTATATTCTGATTTGGCCCTTCATACTACTTTAGCCAAAACATGCTGAGATTTCAACTGCATAGCATATGATTAAACTTAAATAATGAATGAATGTATCCCTGTTGGTATGTGGTTGAGTCAGGTTCACATATTTTACAGGGTGTCTTTTGCACTACTTGCGGAAGAATCATACTCGCCTGCAGTCTCCCCAAATGACAGAAATGACTCGCCAGGTTTCATCAGCCATGATGTATCTGGAAAGCAGAAACTTTATCCACAGAGATTTAGTAAGTATGCAACACAATAACACATGATTCTGTTATGAAAAGAGTTTTGCGAAATGTGAGATGCGGCTGTAATCAGCACCTTCAGGACTTCAAATAATTGACCATAATTAATTAATTAATTAATTAAAATTAATATTTATATAGCGCAAATTCCATATGAATATGATCGAATGCGCTTTACAAAGTAAAAAGGCTAAAACCTGAAAAGTACACCTAAGTTACAGTAATTATAAGGTGATACGTTTTAAACTACAGTTGAACCTCTTGTCAAGCCTTTGTCGACATTTGTGATTAACACACCTAATGGACTGAGGGCGTTTTAATATTTGTTTTTTTGGAAAATTGGCGAAATACTGCAGGCTCTTACGTGTAGGATTTCACGATTTTAACCTTTGTTTGATAGATGGAAAAGGAAAAAGTAGTTTGGAGAAATTCACATGATTTTATTTGTAGACTGAGTATATAGAATACATAAGCAACAATCAATCATGTCTTGGAATTGCAAAATGTTTCATATACAGTGTAAGCGAAACAATGTTCTTGCAAACATTTACAATCACAATTTTGAAGGAAGCGATTGATGCTAGAGCTGTAAATCTCACATCCATCCTTGATTCTTGTATCTGAACCAACCAAACCAACAATTCTCAAATTGCTACAGGAATATGTGTGCTGCTACGTTAACGCTCCACAGCAATTACTAGTATACTGATCAGCCATATTTTTGTTTATCAGGCAGCAAGAAATTGTCTCATAGGAGATAATAACATAGTAAAAGTGGCCGATTTTGGTTTAGCAAGGTTAGTGTAAAATTACAAATAATTAAACGGAACTTACCTGGAAGTTGAAGTTCGATTGGAACTCTATCAGGTATCTATAGAGCAGAGATTACACGAGATATACATGCACATGGTTGGTCATCCTTTATTAATACCGAGGGAGGCACCATAAAGAATCAAAGGCTCGTTGTACTATCTCGTGTAACAGAGTTCCAGGCATCTTTATATTTTACAACAAAACAGCAAAATGATACGAGACGTGGTGTTATAAAAATATAACTCAATGAAAGAGCAATGTTTGGTTCTAAAAAAATGCAATAACATTTTTGGGCCACTTGAACTACGAAATTTGACAGCGCCAAACGCAAGTGGTACTGTATACACAAATCCTGATTTCGTGTCTGCTCTGTAGATGCCTGATAGAATTCCTACTGCAAATATTCCAGGATATTTTAAATGAATATGGCTGCTCAGAATCATCAAGAAAACTAATGAACTATCAATACCATTTACAGATATGTCATTGACGATGAATACACTGCATCAGAGGGCACAAAATTTCCGATAAAATGGGCATCGCCTGAGGTCATTCTTTACACCAAGTTTAGCAGTAAATCAGATATCTGGGCCTTTGGTAAGGGACATTTTCTGCAATTTAAAATATTGGATAAAGTGTCATAAATTTAAATACACAAACGTTTCGGGCCCATCTTCAGTGTGTCAACATATAGATTATTGTCAGTTTGTCTCTTTTATTCAGTCCTTCCGTCAGTCGGTTGGTCAGTCAGTCAGTCAATTAATCCTTCAGTCAATGTTCATTCTCAACTGTCCTTCCCGTTAGATATTCAGTCAGTGACCTACAGTAGTCTCAATAACTTGCGTATCAATGAGTACAAGGTGACCATGTTTGTACGGTTCATCAACAGACGTTTTGTCGAATATTTGTCTATGGTCATAGAACCAAGCTAGTGAAGGTACATGTGCAATATAATTGCAAAGTGGAATCTAGAACTTTATTTAGGAGCCGTAAAGAACAAAGCACACCAGCAACTATACCTAAACCTACTCATTATATTAACAGGCATTCTGTCATGGGAAATATACAGTGCGGGGAAACAGCCTTATCCTGCCATCAACAACACTGATGTGGTTCAAAAGGTTCGTGTATGTGTTATTACTTGTTCAAGCAGGAGCTGTAAATTGTGTAAGACCATAGTTAATTTGATTTGCTTTCTGTAAGGACCATGTTTTCACTACATGTCCTGTCCTCACCAGCATGCAGATTTGAAAATGAAATTCCCATCAACATTCCCCATAACTAAATTTCCCTCCTTGCAAGTGTATACATCTCATTACGTCCTTGCGGCACTAGAATGACAAGTGATATAATTATATGAATGAAATCATATGTGAACTGCGTGCTGCCTGGCTATTCAACAACAACAACTAACTTTATTTTACCCCAGAGCCTATTATAAGTATTTACAATTTTGAATAAAAAAATAACATTGGTACTGCCTACCCGAGATAACCTTAAAGTTAAAAATGCCAGGCAGCCAGTTAATAGAAAAGATATTTTACATGTTCAGGTCGGGCAAACAAACAAAGACACACACACGCAAAAATAGGCACGTTTACAGAGTAGTGTGAAGTGAAGAAGTCATCCTTCTTGCTCCCAATGTCTGGCTTCATAGCTCAGTTGCTAAGGTAGAGACTCAACAACTTTGTCTTAAACAAGGTCAGGGTTTGAGAGACTGGGCCCTATTATTCATTAAAAGGAGATAGCCTCTTTTGCTGTCTCGTTTTGCTTTCTCGGATATTGGCGCTTAGTTTATCTTTTATCAAAACAAAAAAACACATGGGCCATCCAAGACAGGGCTCGAATCTGCTACCTTGGTCGACACACTGTATCGAGCCACTAGCTTTATCATATTCATGATGACACAACAGAGATTCAGTTGAGTATTTTCATTCATGTACGGTATTATAATAAACGCTTGCGCATCCACTAAGTTGTGCTATATTACAATTCATATACAACTTTTTATGATTGAAATAGTGAGGTGTTGACTTGTTTTATTTGTAGGTCGTCAATGGTTATCGACTTCAGAAACCCCACAGGTGCCCTGATGAAATGTACAGAATTGTAGAAAGGTGCTGGCATGGGGTAGGCTGTCTTCATCTCCTCTTTGTACCACACCGTATAGATAGTTCTTTTACTGTCCAACACGTCGTTTTCTGTTGTTCTGGCGCCGGTTGCTCAAAGGATGGATAATGCTATCCACCAGATAAATCACTTAATCCAGTGGATAGCGTAGTTGTTTTTGTTAGCATTTAACTGGATAGTGATTTATCTGGTGAATAACGTTATCCACTCATTGAACTACCGGGGCCTGCTAACTAAGAATTGAACCAGGGGGGGCAGGCAGCGCCCTTTGATCTTGCCGCTTTTCCGCAATACATGATCGCACAAGTAAAGAAATCTGTCAATCATTCGAGAAACGTACCTCTACGGGAGTTTGCTGTGGAATTTTCATCCATGGTGTCCCACAATGACCAAAGTTCAGTTAAACAGCGACCGAATCGTTCCCATAGATGTTTGGACGTGGAATCGCCAAAATATTTCTGAACGAACACAAACGCACGTCATGTCAGCCATCGTCCGCCATGTTTATTTTAAACAAACCAGTACTTAGTCTCGCTCGGCCAAATTTCTAAAATGTGCAATCATATATACTAGGTCCCAGGCCTCGCTGCTAGCCCCCCCTGAATTGAACCATCAATCAAATACATTAAAACATCTCTTTGCTATTGTCAATGTTCTAGTAATAAGCCAACAGTAAATGTGGTGTCATTTTCTGGCCTCCTTATTGTTAGGTTTCCTTATTTTACAGGAACCAGAGCAAAGACCAAACTTTGCAACAGTTAACAAAAGCATTCTGGATTTTGTGGGTGAAGATTATGATGAAACTGTTGAATAAGGTTCAGCTGCGGCGACAAGAATGAATAACAATGACGTTATATGGAAAGCATCTTTAATCAAGACAGAATATTTTTGTAGTACTATGGCATTAAAAGTATTTGATGCTTGACGAATTTAAATAAGTAAAAATGTAGATATGAAGTTAGATTCGAGTTTGAATTGAATCAGATATCAGAATTGAAACAGTTTAAATGAATTTCTGGTTTATAAACCGAACTGCTTGTTGAAGAGTTTAGGTATTGGAACTAGGTTGTTCACAGAAGGTCACTACCAGGAAGGGCAGGCAGCGCCCTTTGATCTTGCCGCTTTTCCGCTATACATGATCGCACAAGTAAAGAAATCTGTCAATCATTCGAGAAACGTACCTCTACGGGAGTTTGCTGTGGAATTTTCATCCATGGTGTCCCACAATGACCAAAGTTCAGTTAAACAGCGACCGAATCGTTCCCATAGATGTTTGAACGTGGAATCGCCAAAATATTTCTGAACGAACACAAACGCACGTCATGTTTTATTTTAAACAAATCAGTACTTAGTCTCGCTCGGCCAAATTTCTTAAATGTGCAATCATGTATACTAGGTCCCAGGCCTCGCTGCTAGCCCCCCCCCCCCCCCAGGTCACTACATTTAATAAATACAGTCAAACCTGTATTAAGCGGACACCCAGGGCCATCTCCGCTTTCAAGATGGCGGGTGGGCGCGAAGAAGACCCTGGCGAACAGCAGGTCACGTGTCTCCAAAAATATTGGAGATTTTGATTGTTTCAAAATGGCGGCGGGCTCGCGATTGGCTAATTTTGTGGTCACGTGACCTGCTGTTCGCCAGGGTCTTCTTCGCGCCCACCCGCGTTTACTATATGGTGTATGGTGCTCGCTTTTAATACAGGTTTGACTGTATTGTTTTGTACCGATACAGGCCAACACTGTAGGTCTAAATAGACAAATATATTTTTCTTCCGGTTATTATTATAAAAAGAGTTTAATTTTTCAAGTTAATAATATTTCTAACATCTAATTTTTGTAATGATAACGGTTCAAGCATGCTGTTTATCAACGTAAATATAATAATGATTATTGTTAAGCTAGATTTTTGTTTATTTTCCAGCGGGTCAGATTTTCCCTGAAATATTGTAATGAAGGCTGCTGTGATTAGGAAATCGCAGGAAGATGCATTACACTTTTACACACATGTATACTTGAGGGTTAATACACCTTCAAAGTGTTCGCTTCCTCTGGTAAAGATAGTTGTAACATTGGGCTTGTATTGAAGACAAACATAATTTAGTTGCAGATTTGATAGAATCAAGAGGTTACGATACGTTTGTGATGTGTCGGCAGGTGGGTGAAAACCCTTGGATAATTATCAACGTGAAGTAGATATTACAGCCATTGGTGTCCATTGTACTCCAAATCCAGAGGTCCAGGCTGTCCAGAATCCGTATACAGTCGAACCCCTATTAAGCAGCCACCCATGGGGGTTGGCCGCTTAATAGGGGTTCGACTGTATTATGTTCTTGGGAAAGATACTTATTAGTTCTCACAGTGCCTCTCTCTCCACCCTGGTGAAGAACCCGCGAATTGTTGGGGTAACCTGACAAAATGCTGAGGAAACTTGCAATAGACGTGTAGTCCATTCAGGGGGAGTAGCAATACTCTCATTAGCCTCGTGCTTGAAACTGTATTTAAGCACAGCTGGGCAGTGTGGGCCACTTAGTTCATCAGCTGTAGACCGTACGATTAAACTAAGCTACCGAGCATTAGCTCTTCATCAGAGCCTCTTCGCTCGTGTTGACGAAGGGCTAATGCTCAAAACATCAATTGTTAAATAAAATCAAAGGCTCAGAGTTCTTACATTTTTCTAACAACACAACATTGTCTTGCGTACATGCGTCACCTTGGGCTGCATAGAGGCGTTACAAATAACTCGCGAGACAATATCCCAGAGGATATCCCCCTGGGGACACCCTTCGGAATTTTGGGTGGGGATGTGCTACTCGGAGCTTGAATCCCTAATACGTTTTCAGACCAAAATATAATGGTTTGACCTTCAGAGGTTAAATCGGACTACCGACAGTTTTCCAAAGTTGTTAGATCGCCACGATCACCTTACAACACCAACATATGAAATAATGAGAGCAAATAAACTCTACGATGTGCTACAAGGCCCTGTCGCTACAACCAACAACTATCATATCCTTCAAAGTATTTGGCTTTAATCCACGATTGGAAAATTAGGTTTTTCTAAAAATATCCTTCGACGAAATGTTTCCCTCGCTTCTACTACTAAAAGTCTTCTTACAGCCGGCCGGACGGAATTCTACCTTTTACCACCATTTTGAATTTTGCAAGTCAAGCTTAGAAAAATCTTCCCAACTTTTTCAAGTGAGATCGAAAACTTGTGCCTGTAGCACTCCTTTAAAGATGAACCTGGAGTGCAGTTCCAACGGGGTTTAAAAAATCGGGTTTGCAATTCACCTGAAGAAACGGCTTCACGCTTAAGAACGTTTTCGGCGATACGTTTCTTTTTTCTTTCTCGAACACTAAGACCCAAGCCCCCTCCTAGGCTTTGTAGTGCAAAAATAAAAACAACCTGTCATATCTTTGACCCCGCAGAAAACCACAGGGATTAAGGCGGGGGTGTACATAAAATGGAAATATCTCGTTCACGTTTCAAGCAATCCAAAAACTCTATGCTCATCTCATGAATCTATGTTATGGGGTTTTAAAATTAGAATTTGAAGTTAAAATTAGTAGATGGACACCAACAGACAGTTGATACCCACGCAAGAGCACCCGCGTGGATATCAACTGTCTGTTGGTGTCCCCAAAATCATTTTCTTTCTTTTATCCCTTCTTTAAACCTCTTAAAATTTCATTGAAATTCACGTGTACCCCCGCCTTAAGGTATTCAATGATTTATTATCTATGAACATACCCTGGGTACCAGAGGCTTTTCTTGCGCGGTTTCTGGTTTCAAGTCTCTATTGTGACTCGCGCGAAAAGTTCTTTCTCGCGGCTTACGCCGCTCGGGGCGTCGGCCTCCGGCCGATCCCGACACGAGAAATAAACCTCTGGTACCCAGGGTACTATGAACACGTTGAAGGCTTACTTATCCAGCAAGCATCAAAATATAAATAAGGCGATTACCCGGCCATACTGGAAAAAGTATGCTCAATAGGATATAAAGCTGGATATCAACGGATAGTAAGTTGTACAAAATATTCCAATTCATTACGAAGTAAACTGGTTTAAACATCGAAATGAAAAAACGTTTCAGGAAAATGATTATAAATTTCAAATTATATGCGTCCTAAATGCTCTGCTACGGAATATGACTTTTTGGTGACTGTTTTTCTCACTGTAAACAATCGTTGCTGTGTAACTGACGTGTCTACCAAATCAAAATCATTCAAATCATGTTTCAGAGAAATGACTTTTGTATCGCCGGTAAGCTTGACATTTTAGGGTACCATTCCACCTTAATCCCAGATACAACTCCCGCACAGTAAAACCTGCATAGATATCTAAATACAATGAAAGCACGAAAGCACGCGTGGCTCCCGGGGGTGAGGGGGGGGGGGGGGGGGGGGGGGGTGGAACTCCCATATAAAAGTGACGGGGTGATCGTCGGAATTTTGGAAAGTAACCCCTAAAAGGTACGACGATTTCCCCCGTCACTTTTATACCGAAGTCCCCCCCAGGGGGGGGGGGGGTGTGGTTTCCTCTAAAGGCCTATTTTGAAAAGGATGCTGTTGCGACATCGTACAGCCTTCTCCTCCCTCCCTCATGCGCTTCGCATTTTTTTTGCGATTGAATGATGAGCGCGAGCGACTGGTCACGAGCGCAAAACGTGAGGGACCATGGGATGGGGGAAAATAAGAGAGACGTCTCAACCTCTCTCAACCTCGTTGCCAGGGTCTCTCTTCTTCCCGCCAAAGACGAGACGGTCTCTTTCAGCTCTCTTTCGGCTCTCGCTTTTGGCGGGAAGAAGAGAGACCCTGGGAACGAGGTTGCTGTTGAGTGTTTGGTCAGAAGAAATATAAATAACATATATTTGTTATTTTCTTTTACTTCAACAACAGCTACAGCTGTCAAACAACTGTAAGAGCATCTTCACATGGGTGACTGATTGAATTAAAACAGGAGCATATGCTCCTATCGGGTATAAATTTAATTACTGTGGAACTACCGCCTTTCTGTACGACCATCATTTTCTCGTTACTACGACCACTTCTTTTGTCCCGAACTAAAGTTCTGTCAGTCATTTTCTTATTTAACCAGATTTTGGTGGCCCGTTGGTAGTCGGATTTAAAAATGGCATCTGAAATTTTAAATTTTAAAAATCAATTTCTAGATCGAACAATTAAGCCTCGTCACGCAACGCTTCTCGGGGGAAGCGTTGCGTGACGATCCAAATAACGGCAATAAAGCGAAGACGGGGCGAAGACTAACCGAGAGTTGGCTCTCAGCGATTATCACAAGTCCGAGTCAAACGAGAGAAAACTCTCGACGATTCTCCAGAAAAATTTGAGCAGCACAGGTTAAAAATTCGATGAGAGGACAAGAGAGTCGATGAGTAACAATTTTCGCGCGCAGTGTGTTCGTCGTATTGTTGGCGTCACTATAGCAACAAAGACTTGGCGGCCATATTTGATATAGTAAACGAAAAAATTGTGCATCAAAGAAGACAAAAATATGACATTTTTGTACAATCGAATATTTTTTACTGTGTGAAAGCAAGTTTCAAGGAGGAATTCCATCCATAATAGTGATAGAAGGTAGGCATAACATGTAGCGATGGTGTTATACGCGTTTAATAATCTTAAACTTTAATACGCACAAGCTCACGTCCCTTTGCGAAGCGAAGCCTTACTGTTGTCTCGTAGAATAAAACATTTGTTTAGTTAAATAGCTGCCTAAATCTGTGCAGTGATGATGATGAAATTTCATGCACTACGACTAGGAACTCGTTTGTGTTTCCACGAAGCTTGTCTAATGGAGACATAAACATTCCCAGCCGGGTCTTCTTTCTTTTCTCCAGCACAAGGAGAATAAAGTAGGCTTATATTTAATTTTAGGCACTGGTCAAACGGTCTCAACATCCATCATTGTCGGGTGTTTTGGCGACGACATGATGGCCAAACGAGGGCAATATGTTGCAACATGTTGGAATATGTTCCACACGGTTTCTCTATGTTGGACGAAAGTTCGACTTGAAATCAAACTTAACTTAATTCGTCCCACGACGTTCCAACTTGTGAGTTCATGTCCCAACAGGGAATGGACAGTAAAAACTGTAAAGCCCTGGTCAAACGCTTCCAACATTTTTATCCAACAATGTTGGACGTTGTTCATCAAAATGTTGGACGTTGTTCATCAAAATGTTGGGACCATTTGACCAGGGTTTTGCATAATAAATATTTATATGTTGTGCATTCCGGCAGTTAGAAAGGAATTGAAAATATAACTTGTTCTTTTGTCTAAACTTTGGGATTTAAGGACGTTCGCACCCATTGTCAGTGCGCATCCTTACTGCGCACGCTATTCGTGCCACACGTGCGCCATGTCATGCATCCAGCGCGCATACTGGGAAATGGAACTGGACAAATATAGTGCTGGAGGACGCTTCAATAACTTTTTTTAATTTTTAATTTTTTTTTTTAATACAACACAAATTATTTTATTGTCAAAAAACACGAATTACAATGCTGGTACTAACACTAATTACAGAATTGACATAACAGAAATTATAAAACTGTCACTAATTCTAGTTACAAAGTTGTAGATAACGCTTATTGTATTATTATCACTAACCCTAATTACAACACTTATAATACAGGCTGCGAAATTTCTGAACGGTGATTGGTTCGAACGAGCTGTATTTATCTCAAATACTGAAATACTTACATGTAGAAATTACAGTTTCCAAATATGGCAAGTGTAACAGTTGATGGCTAAGAAAAAAACAACAAGATGGCGGACATTTCTATTGTTTAGCGTCACTCAGGGGACTAAAGTGGGCATTTCAACGAGATTATCTGTCAAAGTGTCCAAAAACCTACGAATATTGAAAGCAAAACACTTTTGTGTGGTATAACTAAGCTGAACAAAGCATTCCATTGCTTAAACGTTTCAAAACAAAGCTCCACTGACATCTGTAAAGCTACGATCATCGTGTACTCGGGTAGGATATCTGCCTTGTATTATAAACAAATAATAGCATGATATTTTGGACAATTTTGAAATATTACTCGCGGTATTCAGGGCGAGATGAAAATGAAAAAATCGGCTAGCCCTTCGGGCAAGCTCTTACTTCAGTTTACTAGCCCGGAGCCCTGAGGAGCTAGCCCAAAATTTTTCTTCAAAATAATCAAATTTACGAACCAATTGTTTATTACTCCCGGGGGTTGGGGGGGTGGGGGGGAGAGGTATCTAAAAATAACATGGAATAAAATTTGCACCCCCTGCAATATCTTTAAATTACATTTACCCCCCAGAAAAAGACATATTTAAGTTTTACCCCCCCCCCCCCCCTCCTACCCCCCTGGGATGTAATAAACGAATGGTCCCTTAATATTTACTATGCAAATAAATTTTTCAAAAAACATCACCAAACCATTTTCTTTTCAGAATGTTAATCAACTAATTACAAAAAACACTGGAAATAGTTTTGTTTAATATTTACTATGCAAATAACAACTGACTGAGCAGAAAAAGCTTTTTCTAGTATTTAATAGGTCATGTGCATTTTTCCAACTGTAATCTTGAGTTTTTATTTTCCACTCTTGAATTTAATATTTCTTTCAAACTCAAACTCACAGAAACACTCTTTTATCTTTGTTTTGTCTTTGCAAGAGATCCCTGGTTTTATTTTGTTGAAGACTGGGACCTAGTTGTACCTTCCTTATATGGAAATCAAAAGTCAGTTTTGCAAAAATTGTGTTGCAGTATGGAATTTCTTGAAGAAATTGCTTTTTATCATTTAGTTATAGTTTATTAAGTCCTTATTTCATAGATTTAGGGACCATTTCGTGCATTTATAACAGTTTTGAGCAAATACATCGGGACAGTGTCCCTAGGGAATCTCGGCTGAAAAACAGTCTTAGTACCAATGTATACTTACATGTATGGTTATCTGTAACTGGTCCTGGGGTGTTGATATCTCCATAACTGGTCCTGGGGTGTTGATATCTCCATAACTGGTCCTGGGGTGTTGATATCTCCATAACTGGTCCTGGGGTGTTGATATCTCCATAACTGGTCCTGGGGTGTTGATATCTCCATAACTGGTCCTGGGGTGTTGATATCTCCATAACTGGTCCTGGGGTGTTGATATCTCCATAACTGGTCCTGGGGTGTTGATATCTCCATAACTGGTCCTGGGGTGTTGATATCTCCATAACTGGTCCTGGGGTGTTGATATCTCCATAACTGGTCCTGGGGTGTTGATATCTCCATAACTGGTCCTGGGGTGTTGATATCTCCATAACTGGTCCTGGGGTGTTGATATCTCCATAACTGGTCCTGGGGTGTTGATATCTCCATAACTGGTCCTGGGGTGTTGATATCTCCATAACTGGTCCTGGGGTGTTGATATCTCCATAACTGGTTCGAATGTGAAGTGTTTTAATATCCCGCTCACCACCATGTTTTCATTATGGTAATTTATGATGTCAAATTAATTGCGGTGTATTCAGAAATCCCTTGCACCAACTACAAGGACCTGACATAAATCCTGTGTAAATATTAAGTGATCCCTCTAAGCATGCAAAGTTTGTTGCCTAGCTTATTTTTGGTACCCACAGCTTTAACCCTTTGACTACTAAAGCGGCCATAAACGGCCAAGAAGAGACCACAGACTTGTACCACTTGTGACGTCATCACTGTTCACGCCAGAGGATGTCTTTGATAATCAACGGATAGAGTTGGAAAATGTCTAACAAAGCATGCCTAAACGAGCACGAAACATTAAATTGGACCGGAGATACACACGAAACAACTTGGATTTTTCCCTCCAAAATCACCAAAAAACGCGACCTTCACTACCATTGGCACTCTTTGTCAAAAAAATTCCCTTTTCCCAACGTTTAGGCTAAAACTTTTTCAACGTGAACAAAGACGACTGAAAGGCCAACAAAACCACAAAATAAAATGAGAGAAAAAGGAGAGCAAGAACGGCAAAAAAAATAAAAGGAAAAGAAAAGCCTAAAGTCAGGTGGGTTTTTCAAACCCAAAAACTATGTCGAAATTTTGATTTCTGCGCATGCCCGAGAAAAATATTGAATTCGTTGCTTCTACGTAGAAGGGGATGTTAGTTGCCGTGTTTTAAACTAAGTTTTAGACAGTTTGACATTAAACTGTTGAGATAATGGCCAGAAATAGGCATCTGGGATGTTAGATTGACGTTTTTTGGAAAAAGCCCAGTAGTCAATGGGTTAATGGACAAAACACATTTGAGAAATATAATCAGGCCTGAGTTTCATAAGGTATAAAATGCCAATAACACCCCCCCCCCCCTCCCCCGCCCCCCTCAAATAAGCCCTCCTGAAAATAAGCGCCTTAAATCTCAGATGCAAAAATCCTTCTGACATACAATGTATGCCGAAGATGGTCGAAGTTCACCAAGGATTGTAAAATAGTGTATAATTTATTAACAAATATAATTATTGCAGTCTTGAAAAATTTACTTGTGCTTATTTATTCCAAATTGCACTCAAGATCATGTGGTTACCTAATATATAAAGTGCACATATACAGAGCAAAGTTTGGTGTAGTTTTGTTAATATAAAATTTTTTAAATTGAATGTATAGTAAAAGGTATAAAAAAGTGTAAAATATTTGGATAGTGTCTTTAATTATTGAAAAGCACACACGTTATGCATGGGCATAGCCCTTCTTCAGTAGGGGTGGCGAATGGTAAATTCGAGACTTTGTGAGACGGCGAGACTAGCGTTTTTCTCTGCGAGACCGAGACTTTTTGAATTTTTAAATTGCGAGATCGAATTGAGACTTTGAAATGCCTTTGCGAAAAAAAACAAGACTGCGAGACATACAGAACCGCTCAAAAAACGAGACTGAGACCTGTGAAATTCAACTAAAATTTTGCGAGACCTGTAATTTTTTAAAGACCATTCACCACCCCTTTCAGTGTGAACGAATTTCGCACATGTATATATTTTACAGTTTTTTAACCTTTTATTAATTTTTCAATTAAAAAAACATACAACAAGTGTCATGCATCTTCAAGAAATAACACTTTTGTTCCTTCATTCTATTTTTATTATAATAGTTAAGTACTGTTGAACCTACTGTATTCTAGTTAACTCTGACATGGCATGTAATTCGATCAATACACATACTGTGGTTTTGTTTCCACTGTATTTAGATGTCTATTAGAAATGAGCAATCTCGCCTTTCAAGCTCAGCTGGCAAACTGCCTCGCCTTCCACCTATCACATCACCTACCTCACCCAGCTCAAGGTTTGACAAAAGTGATCTCAGAACACACAGGAGAAGTGAGCACATGCAAGGGCTTTTGACAAGGAAACTGTAAGTGATTTGTAGCTCAGTCTATTACGATAAAAAAACTCTTAATGTATGGGAACTGCAGTCTTGAGCAAGGATGGGTCTGGTATAATAATATTTGCAGGCAGTAATTTGTATTATAATGTTCTCTAGACAAGAAAAAGTCATGCAATATGTTGGTAGTATTACAGTGAAACGCACCCTACCGTTGCCACTGGAGAAAGTTTTCGATCAAATTTTGACAACTTTTTGACAACTTCTGATGGTTTTCATTTCAACTGGCCAATCAAAATGCAGAACTATGTGAGGCGGAGTTGTCAAGCTCCATGTTCGTGTTCTGATAATTGAAGGGCTGGGTGCATATCCGCCTTATGTCGATTTTGAGCAATTTTCAAGCCATAGGATTTCACGGTAACGATCTTTTCCGGTACCGTGTCGTTACCGTGTTCGAGAAATAACGGAACCGAAAAACCGTTTCCCATTGACATATTCAACCTTACCGATCAAAATTCATTTGATATGAGTTTTTCTCCGCTCTGATTCTCAACTAGTAGAGCAATTCTTTGGTTATTACTCCGGTTATATATGAAACTAAAACGTTGTTTCACATCGCTCGTCCTCCATCTTGTATCGTTCCCAAAGTGCATTGCACGGTACTGGTAGCCCACGTGTTTGATTTCTTCCGCCATCTTGGATTTCTACGCATGAAAGATCTTTGATAAAATAACATCGTCATGGCTTCTGGTGCCACAAAGAGAAAAAAATATGACTCTGTTAGTCTGAAAACATTTAGGAGTTTAGTGTGGATTTTATTGTTGAAACTGATGCTGATAACCAGATCTCACTGGCTTGCAAGATATGCAACGAACATTCAGTTCAGTTCCTAGTGACAGAGACAGTCAAAAGTATCTGTTGAGTTAAAATCAATAACTTCTGTAATAACGTTATGCAATGAAGTTCTATTAAGTATTTTTAACAACATGTTTATTGAAACCAGTGATATTAAAAATGGGTTAATTCCCATGAGTTTTCACGGAACTGAAAAATAGTTACAGATGGCATGGGTAATCCCATGGTCTCTGGGCACGGAACCGAAAAATTGTTTGTTTGGAGTAAATCATTATTTAAATATTAGCTGTTGGAAGAAGCCTTTGTTTGTTGAACAATGGAAATCAGCGGAGCGATAAAAAGCGATGTTCAAACAGGTAAATCGGCAAACTTCATGTTTCACGCTGTTATTTTCGAAGGTTCGAGTCCTTTGCGCGACATATTTTTCTCTGTGTATTTTTTTTTTAACGAAACAAAATACGGGCAATGTTTTAATTGGAACTTATTTGTTTATCACATGCCAAAAAGGAGGCAAATCTGAGAAGAAGAAAAAAAATTCCTCAAAATCGACATAAGTCGGATATGCCCCCAGCCCTTTATTGACACAATTCTTGCAATTTTGATTTGCTAGTTTAAATAGAAGCCAAAAAGATGTCAAAAAGTTGTCAAAAATTAATCAAAACTTTGTCGCGTGGCAACGGTAGGGAGCGTTTCACTGTAAATATTTCATATGCTCAATAGTTTTGACAGGCGAATTGAGTGAAAATGGTTGATTTTCAACCCAGTTGGGATTACAGATATTGCACGTATTTAAATGCTTAATCTTCCAACTTTTATTGCTTTCATTTACATGTAGCTATGACAAAGCATCTCAAGCTAAAGAAGATACAGAAGAAAGTCTGAAGAGGAGGCCCATGTCAGCTGGGGAACCTGAAGTGCCTTCACAGGTAAATAACACATCCATTATCGGCAAATGCACAACAATGTTAAGCACATGCATGTACCGTAAATCCTCGAATAAGCGCCTCCCTCAAATAAGCACCCATATAGAATCATAATATAATCCCACTCATCGATCTCTTTAAATGCAGTCAAAACGAATGTATGAAGTAAGAGAAGACAGAATTACTCAGATTTCTTGCAAAAATAATTTTATAAAAATACAACTTGTTCAATTAACAGGGGCACCCAACGACAACATTTCCCTGTAGGTGTCAGAACGTCGTTTTTACGTTATAACTGTGCTTTTTGTGCAGTTTAATGGCTTATTTTTAAACGCTAAGAAAATGTATCTGTTCGGATACGTTAGCTGAACTTTCAAACTTCAGAAAATTTTAGGGATTGAAATCTTATTACCCGAATTTGTGAGCTGAATTTGCCTTTCCGAAAATCCTAGCTGACCGTTTTTTGTACCCAAAACGACATTTTTATCTCTCCGAAAACAAAAGGCATTAATTTTCCCATATTATGAAAGTTCGAGATGACATTTCCCTAACCGAATATCCGAGGCGATTATAGGCCTTTCGAACAGATATTTCACCGAAATGATCCGTTGGGTGCCCCTGAATTAATTATAGAATTGACAAGAGAAAACCTGAAATTTGAAATAAGCACCCCGGGCTCTTATTCGAGGATTTATGGTATGCATTTTTAATTTACCATTTCAGGTAGAAATACTGTTTTATTGTCAAATTGAACCAACTACTGTAGATTTTTTTCAGTATAGCATGTGATAGTTTTAATTTATGTGTTTTTTTTTCTGCAGATGATGAGCACCGAGAGAAGAATTAGAGTAAGTACAACTTGTTAACATCTGGGTGAGGGTACATTGTGTTGGTGGTAATATACCCGGGGGGGGGGGGGGAATCCCATGCATATGAAAGTGACGGGGATGCTCTTCGTCGTTTTGAATTAAACCCCTAAACCCCAATCTAGGCGTGGCTCAAGCTTTATTTTACCCCTAAAATATGCCATTCTAAAAAAGACAGACAAACAAGAGTTATACTGACTTAATGAGACTGACAGTAGGACAGGTTTTTTTAATTTCTTTGTGTGCAACCCTAAACGATACCTTAATGGCTAAAAATATCAGTGTTTCGTCCTGCAAACCTTAAGTGATACCAAAATCCATAATTTACACCCCTAAACGAGACGAACAGCATATGAGGGGGGGAGGGGGGGAAAGGAGGGGGGGTGAAGGAGGGGGGGAGAAGGAGGGGGGGAGAAGGAGGGGGGGTAATATAACTGTAATAACTGACGTTTTTGGCAACCAGTCAGCTGAAGTCCATCCTATAGTCTTCAGAGTCAAATGAGTCTGAAGATGACTTCTGCTCAGGTTCTCCAAATACCAGTCACCAACAACAGTCCTTTTCAGGACTACCCTCACCTGGATGGTCACACTAGATGAACTACGTTCAAACTGTTTACCATGCATAACTGTTAACTTTGCTAACTGCTGGGCAGGCATGGTACTTTAAAGATCCCAGCTGCACAAAAAGTTTCCAAATAGTTAGGCCAGTTTCCTTGAATTCTTAGTGGTCCAGGCCAAAATAAAGTGACCCTCCATTTCCTCTAATCTAACACCCATATAAATTTACTTAATGGTTTAATGGTATCCCATATAAAAGTGACAGGGAGGGGGAGGGGGGTGTACATTTTTCCCACCCCTTCATTAGTGGCTCCTGCCTCTGTGTTTTTTCTTAAACATGGAGCGAGCCTATAAAAGGACTGGAAACAGCACTTTGTTGGCTTCAATTTATCCCAAATGGCAGAAGAAATAACGGTCGTGAGACGATTGAACGTTTAAATGAGATGTTTCTTTTCTCAATTCATAAGAACTGGTTCATTCTTTTTGGGGAAAACACTACAAAAGCTTTTATTTTGATTTTAATAAGTTTTAAAGGTGGAAGAAGATAAATCTGAACGGGAGTATTGAACGTCGACCCAGACCTAAAAATTCAAATTCCGCATGTCAACCATGTTTACTTTAAAAAACAAACTGACTGAATCCTACAATTAAGGCTTCATTTCGATATCTTTATTAATTGAGAAAAGCAAGAACTGAACCGAGTCATGTAGTTTTGAGCTGGGTTTGGCAAGAGTTTCAAATAATACGCGAACATATGTTTACTGTTGTTCTCAGAACACGCTAGCAAGTTCGCCGAGTGCCGTCTTCACCTCTATTTTATTCTGACTCGCTTTAGCGGCATTAGCACCAAGCATTTCGCCTCTCCTATCTTTACAAATTAATAATCTCCATTCAAAAAATCGGCCAAAAATTGTAGAGATGCCCCTTCATATTATTAAATTCATTGAACACTACATAGTGTACATGTCTCAGAACTGCCGTAAATATGCTTGTATCCGTTGACTTGCCGAGAACAAAATCACAATGAGCAAAATACACTGACCGGCAAAATAGTACAGAAATCTTTGTTTATTCGTTTTCTTTCACCCTACCTTTTTTAGCACATCTATAAATTTCTTATTACTTGTCCCTGCTTGTCGAGTTGTGTGTAAACTATTTTCGAGTGATTTTATTTAGAAGCTCATTCTACTGGCTTTTTTTCAGCGATGCTATAACCAATGAGGCACTTTCATTGTGGACTATGATTGAACACCTCAGCCTCGCTTTATAGGATCGCTCCGTGTTTAAGTGTGCAATAATATTATGCAATGTTACAAAAATGTTTCCTATTTTAACCCGTCTCCCCCCCCCCCCCCCCCCCCCCGCTTCATTATAATATTACATGTAAGGTGAGATGTTGTTCCACTTTCAAACTTAAACTAGAAATGTATAGAGAAGGTACATGTACATTTAAGAGTGTGATGCATTTGTGGGTGGTTTCAGTTCTGCTGACAGTCTGCATTTATAAACTTTATTATTTTCTCTGGCTGGTGAATCTAACATACATGTACATGTACACTGTAGCTAGCAAAATATCATGATGCAGACCACTGAGGAAACACTCTTAATTTATTCAATTATTTATAGATGATTTAAAAAAAAAATCAAAGTTGTTTACCCGGTGATTTTTAAAACTTATTAACAGATTTATTAAATCCGATTTTATAACAGCTGTAATGCTCTTTATCAATGCATATATATTTGCATCATAATTTAACTGGTGGATATCTATTAGTATATTTATAGTTATGTTTAAAAGAGTTAATTGTGAAATTGATGATGTTGCCTCAAGCCATTGAATATTATTGAAACAAGTATGTACGTGTTATTTATAAGTTACAAGACTTATGATTTTGTGAATGTTTGTGCTGCAGTTAAATTACCAGTTTATGAAGAAATGTGTTCAAGAAGGACCTGTAACACCCATGGCTGATGATTGGTGGGATACCATCTTAACCATGATCCCAGCCAAGCTGGTTTTATCTCCACAACTGCAGTCACACATCAAACAGTTGTACAATGAAGTCAAAGTGGAATATGAGGCCAGTATAAGAAAAGCTATGGGTGAGTGTACTAGCATGCATTGTTATAACTCGACATGTTCTTTGTTAGTTTTTATCTCAGGGTTATGACGTCATCCCCAAGTTATAGTGGTGGTTTAGCGGCAGTTTTAGAGGCTCTTTGGACAGAGCTCTGCCATTGCCGTGGCAACATATATGACGTCAGAAACACCCTTAAAGTATTGCCTGACAATAGTGTAATACAGACATCCAAACGTTACCCTTGTGATGCGCAACATATTTTTGTAACCTTCATCGTCTTAAACACACCTTTAGCAGTGAAAAACCCTTTCGGTCCTCCTTAACTACCGGATTCAGACCTATTGCGAAGGACATTATTTTGTTGCTCGAAAATTTTGCGTGTTGCGACAAGCTAACATGGCAAGAGATATTAGTATGAACACCTAGTGTTGAAAAATGCACGCGTGAGAATTAGAAATCCCTAAAACTCAAAGGAAAAGTGATAAAGTTTCAATTTCTTTTGGGGATCAGAGGCAACCTATCCTCCTTTATCAACGGTCGTATGGGATTACTGTTTACGCTTAAAACAGCAAATCTATTAAAGAAAACGTACAATTTTGCATCTTTATGATGTCATTATAACTTTGGTATTAATGTGAATTTCGACAAATGCATACGTCGCTTTATGTATTGGAACGTTCTTTAATCATTGGCATTGCTTCTAATGTCAAATAATGTAAAATGTTTGAGTTTTAGGGGTTTTTCTGTCCTGGTCACGTGACTTGCCAAATATGGTCGCGACTTAAAAATTTTGAAGGAACTTTCAATAAACAAACATGGCCAAACAGCTTATATGTAGAGTCGGAGATCGAAAGATATGATAGTTTGACGTCTTTCTAAGAATAGAGTGGTAGTTTAGAAGCCCGGGTTAAGAAGGTCGGCCCTTAAAGACCCGTTTGCATGAGAGTTGGCAGGCATACTTCCTATTGTATAATCTTGGCTCTCACCTGCCCATCTCTGCTCTGAGTGCTACATTTATGTAAAGTTGTAATTTCATTCTTTATTAAATTCAATACAAACTCAATACTAATCTTGTAAAGAATGCCAACTTGTCATTTACTTTCTTGTAGTTCAACACATTCTTGTCAAGCCCAAGGTTAAAGGAGTTGAAGGTGATGAAGACTTACCAGATGAAGAATGGTATGTAACATCAGACAGAGTATGCCTCAAGATCAATCAATTTTGTCCAATAATGAAACCTCTACGACTTTTAGATTTGGAGAATTTGCTCAATTGGTCAAAGCTGATCCACCTAATAAAGTTACTGACTACATGTATATAGCTAGCTTTTAAGAATGTCCATTGAACCTTGTTCAAAAGCAATGGTATGCCATTGTTTGCTATGGGAACTTCTGTGGCTTGGATACCACTAAAATAACTATGTATGGTCACATACACAGTATCACCAATATTGTGAGGTACATATTGTGTAATGTATATAGCAAAAGTCAAGGCTAAAAATTTGCTTCCTTTAATAGCAAGAGTATATCTGACTGGAGTTGCAAAAACGTTCCCGCAAAACAGCTCAACTCCGCCTAGCACACTACATGTACCACTCCCCTGACCACCCCGCAGGCCCCAAGACAGGCACATGACATGCTGATGCAGCCTGTGCTGAGGCAGGGGGTGCCCTCTGTCCAAGGGCTCTCCTCCCTGCTGGGCTGATCTGCCCCCCAGGATGCCCGCACTCCACCGCAAAGTTTGCGGACACCTTTTTGCGAATCCGCACAGATATATATTTAAATAATTAACCTCAATTTGGACCATCACTCAATTCATTTGAACTCTTCTCTGAATTGTGATGTATGTGTAGTTTTGTATCTGTAGTTGCAGTTCAATTGACTGTTGTGATGTGTTTCCCTTTTGCTTGATCTAGTGGCATTGATTATTCCAGTCCTTGGAGAGAGAGTTTCAATGCATCACGGGAGTCCATTAGACAAAATCTTCATATCCTACATCCTTCCATGCAGACAATTTTGGGAATTTGCCAAAGCAAAAATTATTCAACCATGCTGATAACTGATCAATCAAATCTGAGGTTAGTTTGCATTTGAGTTAAAAAATACAAAATGTTCAATTATTGTTTTGTTTTTTTTAATATAAAAAGTATGTTAATGTACGGATATAAACCTCCCTGCAATAATTATCGTTTCCTTATTCCATTCCTGACATCTTCACAGAACACATATATCTATTTACTGACATTATGTTAATCTAAAGGCCAGTAAATGGGAAACAACGTATAATTCTGCATGTAAACTGCCTTGTTTCTTATCAGCTCATTATAAAAATGTTAACTTGTTCCTCTGCTGAGGATGCTTAAAGATGTCTTTTTGATACAGGGCCCAGGGTTCCATTGAGTGCGAACACCTCAAAAATAATGTGACATTAGACTCTGAGAAGACTGAAGAAAAGCTAATGCATAGGTAAGTTACATTTTTAGTGCAGAGTTTTGAAGTTAAGGGTTCAGTCTACATGTGTATATTTTATGTTGTGTTCCTTGCTATACTTGGTACATTAACATTTTATCATTCTCTTTTATTTTTGAAATTAGTTGGTTTCCAGAAGTGGTGAATGTTTTTATTGACAAAAACATGTTGAAGCATCTGAGCTCTTCACAGGTTGACGCCTTTTATAACAGTGTATCCACTCTTGTCTCTAACCAGGTATTGTCAGTAGAATTTATTTGTATTTTTTGAAATACAGTAAGCAGCAAATCTTCTTTGTTACAGAGTACTTCAATTTTCAAATAATTGGTGCATTTTTGGATAATTATTAGTTGAAGGACCTGATAAACAGAACCATATCAGCATGGGAAAGCCTGTTTTTTGAGGAGAACAAAAATTGTCTTCCACTGTTCAAGATGGAGTTGATCTTAGATGATGATGACCATATGCAGTTCTATCCTGCACTGGGTGATGTTGAGGCTGCAGTATTGCATGTTGTATCTGCAGTCTCTGGAACCATGCAGAATGTCCCAACAGTACAGGTACAATACTATAGTGACAGTGTACTAATAAACTGAATGTTGAACAAAAAAGAAGAAACATATCCCTCCCTGCTAGGATCTGATTGCTAATGTACTTAATTGGATACCAACTTTTTCTGTGTCAAATACATGGAATTTTATCCTCAGAGTGTCACGACTTCTGTTGGTGACCTGTTGATTTGCCTTTAATCTCCAGTTGTACTTGATTTATTTGAAGTTAAATTTCCAAATCAGTGAGACTGGCCTCTTAATTATTGTCACTAACTTGCATGCACTAACCAGGATACAAATAGTTGTGTGAGAACTACAATAAATTGTGGACAAAACTGACGAGACAGATGAGAGTTTTTCAAGAAATTTAAGAATGAAACAAACCATTTTTGTGGAAATTGCAAGCCCCCCTCCCCCTTATAAATGTTGTTTTAGTCTCGAAAATTCATTTATTACAAATGGCACCCTTCCATCGCAACATTGAATAGGGGGAGGGGATGATTTTTTATAGTCGTTATGCAGAAAAAGTAATAATACATCCGAGACAACGGAACGAGTTTTGACCATGATTGTTGTATTACATAATAGTAATCTTCAAAGATTATATGCCATTACAAAGAAAGCATTCTGCTATGTTAACTACAGACTGATTTATTGAGCAAGTGATGTGTGTCATCCTTAGTCATGGTTGTCTGGGGGTAACACAGTAACACATGTGGATGCTGGTGTAGATAAAGATGTTCTGTCAAGATGCATCAAGTTCCTTAAAGATGCTGTCAACACTAACTTGCAGCAGCCTATTGAATACCTGCACTCCTTTGGTGAGTAACCCTAATAGTCTTGAACATTAGGGCACGATGGTCTAAAGGTATTTGGATTTCAGTGTTTTAACAGATGCCCAACCGATCAAATAAAGGGATTTCCAGATTTTGTCAAAACAAACAAACAAACAAGACAGACAGACAGACAATGGAAAAAGGCCACCATGGTAGCTCATGAATGTTGTAGGTTTTACCGGCTACATACACTGTACCTATATGAAAATATATAATTATACACATGTATGCACATCTACATGATGTTTGTATGAAATTACTCAAATCTCTGTGTTTGCATACTTCTTTGTGAGCAACTTACAGTCTATGTAGATAATAATTATATTAGGTAATGGTAATGGTAATGACATTTATATAGCGCATTTTCTATATAGTATATCCAAATGCGCTTTACAATTCAACCCAGGGGTGAGATCGGACGTCAGCTTGTAAAGGCGCCTATGGCAGCTGCTATCAGTCCATTCATGATCTCACCCCACCCACCCAACCCATGAATTGGTGAGGAGAAGCTAAGGGAGTGTTTAAAACAAAAATTCCAGTCAGAATAGTCGAGAAGTTTTCTTTAGGTTATAATATTACAATATAATAATGTTTAATGTTATGTGTTTATTTTACTTTTAGACAAATATGGAGCTCTTGTTACTGGAGAGGCATCAGAACATGTTAAACAGTTCATTTCATCTGAGAATTCCTTTGAAGACTACACACAGGTAATAATTCCCTGGAACCTTGTGCCTTCAGAGAGCACACAAAGTGACTGTAAGCTTGCTTGTGATTGGTAGATTAATGCCACAGAGGCTGAAAGTCTGAAATAGCTACCAGAAATGGAGCAATATAATGGCACCTGCTCAAAGCTACATAATTACCGTAAAACTCCATGTATAAGCCGCACCCCAATTTGGAAGCTCAATTTTGCGAAAAAAAGATAAGACAAAATGCGTTTGATAAACAAACAAATACAGTTTCAGAACACTAAATGATGCGGTTCTTTCAAACTTTCAAAATTTATTAACTCTTTTGACGGTCAAATCTTACTTGTCATACCCTCTGAGTTCGAGATCACCATTTCAAACTTAAAATGCTCTTTTGTTTTGATTTCTGCATTGTTGCTTCAAAACACTTTAGCGACACATTCAAATGAAATGTAGGAAGCGATAGCTTAGTAACCAAGCATTGACAAGTGGAGAGAAGTCTGGGTACCACATTATGCGATCATACGTAGTTCAGCAAAATGGAGACATTTGCATTTGTGTATTCAGTGGTCCGAGAATCAGTACCATGTCTTTTGAGATGTTTGCAACCCCAATCGCAGATGGTGCCGTAGATAAGCCGCACCGCCGATTTTGAACCCAAATTCTGAGTAAAAAGGTGCGGCTTATACATGGAGTTTACGGTATACACTTTTGTACACTTAAAGGCACTTTCCCAACTGGCCTTGCTATCTGAGATTGAATGTTTATGAATATTCAGTAATATGATTACTATAAAATAATCGGTGTGAGGGGCAGTTGTTTTAACTTCTTCCCAGCGCTACCAGGCAAAAAACCAGTTATTGTTATATTGGTTGTATAAGAGTATGTACACAGACATTTACATACTCAAAATGTTGGAGAGGCTCACCCCTAACCACTACCACCACTTGGTATACTCCAATGGCTCTGACCATTTGTGTATTGAAGGTTGCACTTGATAGATCAAAAGTTAAATATCTAAAATTGTAGTTGATTGTTGAAATATACCTCTCCGTTGTTCTCATTACAGGAAATTGAAAAGTTTCGTTCTCTCGCTCGTGAAATCAATTCCCTGCCAACTGTGGCACACTTTGATATGGTTCAGTTAGACTGTGATGATTTGAAGAGAGGTCTGGCTACTAAAGCTAATCGCTTTGCTGATCAGTTGCTGCAAAGGTTGGCAGAAGAACACAGGGAAGAAAACAGAAGGTGATGATTCATTCTTTGAATTACTGTTGGATACTATCATCTTGTAAAGTAGTGATTGACTACTGTTTGTGATACAAAAAATGTGACATTACAAATACATCATAGATTACCATAATTTAAGTCATGTATTGCTCTAAAGTGTTGAAGATGTATTTCATGGTGTGTTTTTTCCAGAATCATTTCTGAATTTGAAGCCATCAGAGAACGTGCTCTTACCAAACCAGAGGACACTCGTGAAATGATAGACATGCTGAAATTTGTGGAAGAAGCAAAAACAAAGACCCTGATCAAGCTTGACAGCGATATCAAGGTGAGTGTGTACAGAGTGCGAGCATGTAAGTGATCATGCGAGCCAGCAGGTTAGCCATGCAAGCCAGATATCCCTAGCCCCAATATAAAGGCTAACCAAAAGCTACCTAAGCTAACGTAGTCTAACCAGAGTGCTATTTAGGCTAACTGGAATGGCTTGCTGGTTCACACTTTGTCAAGATCCTATCTTGGTGAATAGGCCATTTCCAAATTCCTTTTGAAATGAGTCCTGGTGCAAAACCTTTCATGAGTCTTACTCGCAAGTTGATTTATTTCATGCAAATCAGAGACATTTTTCATATGAATGGTTTCGCACCTGGCCTCATTTTGAAACATAGGCAAACAGCAACTCAGAAATGTCCTGTTGTAAAATATTTATGTCTTTCATATTACCAGTCAGAGTTTAGACCATATCAAGTCATGCTAAAATATTTCATGTTCATTTGTTGCAGGAGTCGTTCAACAGGCTCTCCTATCTTCTGGATGTTTTTACATTCACACAAGATGATATGAGCCTAAATTCTACAGTACTTAACTGGCCAAATAATATTACTCCTATTTTTGACCAGAATGATGAGGTAATTAGATTTGAGCCTTTGTTATAAATTACTGTAAGTTGTATGCTGATGAGTAAGACTACAATAGCTGTTACTGCTTTACATGTACTAAGTTTAATACTAATAATTACTTACATGTACTGCTTGTTCATAGAAATATTGTATTCTGTTGTAGATTGTGGTTGCTGCTCAAAAGAGCAATGAAAGTGCCTTGATGGAGAAAAGAGAGAAGGTTATGTTGGAGCTTGACAAAGTCAAAAGGTAACAATTTTTTTATCAGCTTAAAATGTAATTCTGAAACATTTAACATGTGGAAAAATTTATTGTGTTATTTAACTATTTACGAGGCTTAAAATTAAAACACCTAAAAAAGAAAAAAATTAATGTTTTTGACTTCATTACATCATCTTCAGGGTTTAAAGAACTATCTCTCCTTCTACACTAACACAATAGAGCTCCAGTCAAAAGTCCGATCATTCTAACAATATTGAACAATATCTCAAAAACAGTAGATTGTCAAACAGACACTCAAAGTCATCTAACCATTGTCCTTTGTCAAGTCACAGTTCTAAGACCATAACAATAGTCACTACTTAACCCTATTCTGCCTGGGCTTTTTTTTCGTTCCTGAGCCTGGGGGGGGGGGGGCAGATAGTGCCCCCCCTATGTATCTCGAAAAGTATTGACGCTATGAAAATGAAACTTACATGGTGTGTAAAGCATCCGAAAATCTTTATTTTAGTGGCAGTCACGTGTCAATTATGACGTCATACACGCCATAATGACGTCAAACGTTAAAAAAAATCCGCCATCTTGGATCCTAAATCTTGGGTTTCTAAATTGTTCAGAAATGTCAGAAAATCTCCAAATTTGCTTTGAAAAAATCAAGAAAAATATAAAGATGCTAAAACGGCAAAGATTTTGGAAGGATTTCATCGTAAAAAGCAAAAATTTTACGAAAACTGAAAATTAAGCTAAAAAATCAACAAATTTGGGTAAAACGATCTGTATCTCGAAAAGTATCTGTGCTATAAAAATGATAACTTAATTATGTGGTGAATAAAGCATTCAAACATGTTTATTTTAGTGGCAATTACGAATCAATTATGATATTATATCACGCCGAAATAACGTCATACTTTAAACCTGTCCGCCATCTTGGATCTGCCATCTTGGATTTTCAATAGACCATTTTACAGTTCTGTGAAATGTAACCAAGCCTCTGTATGAAAGTGAGGTTGGGGGTGACTATGAGATGATAGAGATGATCAGATCAGAAACTAGTTTACATAATAACAGAATAATTTACATTTGAAAAGAAAGAAGGTTTGTATCACAACAAAGTCACCTCCAGCCTCACTTCTGTTCAAAGGCCTGGATTCTAAGCACACAACTGTAAAATGGACTATTGTTCAGAAATGTCAGAAAATCACCAAATTTGATTTGAAAAAATCGAAAACGCAAAGATTGTGGAAGAAACTCTTTCTAAAAAGCGAAAATCTCATGAAAACGGACATTTAAACTGAAAATACCAAATTTGGCTAAAACGGCCTGTCAAAACTTGGTTGCCATGGAAATATCAAGTCACGTGATCAAAAAATTGGCACACCAAAATGTTCCCAGATAATTTTTAGGAAAAGTCATAAAGTTTGGCTATGATTGCTTGAATGCTCTTTAAGTGCGATAAATTTGAAGTCAGCGCGGGCACTTTCTGCCCCCCCCCCCCCCCCCCCAGGCAGAATAGGGTTAAGGCCCTTCAGAGGTTGAGTAACCATCCCAGACCTTCTAAGTATAATTTGCCCATTCCAAAGTTAAAAAAGGGACTGGGCCCTAGCTTACCAATTGTTCAAATTGCATCATATTAAGAAATGAATCCCATCACCAGAAAGTTTGCGTAAAAATGAGTAAGTTTACCAAGTGTAGTTATGTGACATTGCATAGTAACCAAGCAGTGAGCTGTCAAAGGTCACCCAAATTCCATACAAATGTCTCTAATTCAGAGATGGCATCTCCAAAGTCTCTAATTTTTCTGATTTTTGAAAGCCTTTTAAATTAAAATTTAAAACCCATCCCCAGTCTCCATTTGAACTTCTGTACAAGGTAAGGCTCACTCTCGTAATGCGCTGACAGCTTGTTCTCCTTTCTCTTATCGATTAACACAAAGTCTCCCTTCTGTACACCTTCTTATCAGTGAAGTCTGCACCAACCTGTTTCCTCTCTACATCTCTATCTCTAGTTTCTTAATAGCTTGCGTCATCATACTCGTACAAGTCATGGATCTGTGGCAGTTTTGTCAAAAGCCATACAGGAGCTCTGCCAGACTCTTCCCCATTAATGTGTGTGCAGTAGAATGGTACGCTAGGAGAAACTTGCTCAATTCTGATCTCCAATTTTCCTTCTCGTCATCGGCAGCTCTCGTAGTTTTAAGTAGTGAGCGGTTTTTCTCCATTCACTTGGCCATAAGGGCGTGGTTAACATGTGTGGGATTCCCATTTCCCTTAGATACTCTTCCATCTCTAGGTTGTATCCATTGTCTGTTCTGAGTGTACCGGGTACTCCATATCTGGCAAATTGTCTATCCAGACACTTGATGATCACCTCCAAAGTTGTTGTGTGAAATACGTCAACTTCCACCCACTGACTAAAATAATCTACAAGTACCAGCAAGTACTCTCCAGTAGTGCTAAGTCCTGCCAAGGTCTTTCCGACATCCTAGTAGGTTTCACAGGCTTTGCTTCACAACAAGTTGGCAATCATAGCATTCACGGCATTTCCTCTCTGCAGCTTGGTCTATGCCAGGCCACGATACTTTTGACCTCAAGCGCTCTTTTGTTTTCACTATCCCCTGATGTCCCTCATGTGCATGTTCTATAACTCTCTTCCTCAGCGTCTCGGTAATTACAATTCTGGTCCCTCGTAAAATCATGTGACCAATAAATGTCAGTTCATTTCAGTACCATCAGATATGGCTTTGGTGCCTTCTCCCAGTTCCCTCTCACAGGGAAACTTTGCACTGCTTTTATTCATCCTCTGCTGAGATCTTCTCTATCTCTTGAATCTTGAGTGCTGCTGGCACTGCTTGCAAGGTAACCATTCTGACATACATGGTCAATTGAGAAAGTGTGTCTGCGATATTACATCTCTTGAAGGGATGTAGCATACTCTGTAATTGTACGGTTGAAGTCTCGATCAGCACCCGGCACTCTATGCGTGCCGATGGTTTTCGATCCACTGGAGTAGATTACCTCAGGGCTTTGTGGTCTGTCACTAAATCAAAAAGTACAGGTTGAACCACTCGCATGCCCCTCCTTTTCCGTTTGGCTGTACCTCCTTTCCACACTGCTTAGGCTTTGGCTGGCGTAGCAGATGACTCGACTCTCACCATTCTTCTCTTGAACCAACACTGCCCCTAGCCCAACAGGACTTGTATCAGCAACCACTTTTGTGTGTGTGTTGTGGCTCAAATGTTTTTCTGGTTTACAAATTTTGTAACCAGTTTGATTTTTATTTTCCTTTGTCTCATAATCATTATCATAATCTGGAACAAAGGAAAATAAAAACCAAACTTGTTTGAAAAAATTTAAAACAATAACATATTTAAACCATTAATGTGCACAGGCGCGGATCAAGGAAAAAAATTGACCGGTTTACTAGAGTCTGAGTGCCGAATCTATGGAAGTCTGGAGGCAAACGTTTTTAGATTTTCACTCTCTAAAGTTATATTTCCCTCGATTTCAAGCCATTTGGAAAATTTGACCGATTTCCGTAAAACGGTGTAAGCCGGTCTGGATCCGCGCCTGGTGCATCTTTGTCAAAATAGGCCAGAACAGGTGCACTCACTAGTTTCCCTGCCTGTATTAGTATTTTTATGGGAGCAGGGATGGTGCCATGTGTTTGTTGTTGGTTCTCATCCTTGCTCCAAGGGTTTTTCTCTGGATACTTCAGTTTTCCACCCTCCACAAAAACAAATATTTCTAAATGCCAATTTGATCTGGAATCCGAAGGCAGTCATAAGGTCTCATAAGATTGTTAGTGTCAACCTCGTAAACAAAGTTCATTTCTTTATTCTATTTGCATGTATTTATTCTACAGGCAAATTGCAAGATATATTTATGAATTTGTTGTTGTTATTTGTTTCAGGCGTGTTGAGGAGTTCAAGGAGTATGGTGATATGGACATGATGATGCAGTATGTGAAGGAAGTGCAGTCAGTTCAGAAGAAACTCAGTGACAGTATTGAGTCCATTGGCTTCATCAATGAAGTAAACTTATTGTAAAATATTTATTGTAATATTATTGTAATATTTATTGTTACTTATTGTCTTCTCAATAAAATTTGTTTAAAAAAAAAAAAAATAATAAAAATGAAGTAAACCTATATAATCTGTTTGACAAATATTTGTACATGTAGCCTGATTGAAATTTCATTTCTTTTTCAAATAATAGCAACAGGTCATTAATAATAATATTACATAACACACATGTAGCTTCCATTTATGAGTTATGGTGGGTGAAAACTCTTAAGGTATCAGCAACCCCTACAGACCGTCTGCAATAGTTGTAGTTTACGACTATTTCTTTTTATAGCTGTAAAATGTTAATGAGTCTAAAATAGAGAACATTCTCAAAAGTACATGATTTCACAAAATGAGTACCATGCGTGTCAAAGTTGAACGGAACAAAGCAATTATTACTACGATACGATTACTACTATATATCTGCCTTTCTTTTCCATGATTAGGAAGAAGATTTATTTAAGTGGGAGCAAACAACATATCCAGAAGTGGAAGCCATCACCAAAGCTATTGAGCCCTATCAAAGACTCTTCACAACAATTGTCAAATGGCAAAGAGCTGAGAAAAAATGGATGGATGGAGCCTTTCTTGAACTTAATGCTGAAGCCACAGAGGCAGAGGTATTTAAGCAACCAATTTATGTACTAATCTGAGTAAAAGATTATCAGTTATGTTAAATGACTTTTATATTCATCCGGTGCATGTGTAGCATTACTATTGTTCTTCTGCTTTGATGAAGGTCTAGTAAAGCAGTGGAGCTGCATAAATATTAATAACTTGTTGGGGATTTAACCTTATTCAGACCGGGGTGTGTGTGGGGGGATCTGCCCTACGGACTTTAAATGTTATAACTTTTTGACATTGAAGTGGTGGTGAATGGTCTTCTAAAAATTACAGGTCTTGCAAAATTTTAGTCGAATTTCACAGGTCTCGCAGTGTCATTTTTTTTGCAAAGGCATTTCAAAGTCTCAATTCGGTCTCGCAATTTAAAAATTCAAAAAGTCTCGGTCTCGCAGAGAAAAACGCTAGTCTCGCCATCTCGCAAAGTCTCGAATTTACCATTCGCCACCCCTTATTGAGGTAAACGCTTTCAAACTTTCAGACTTAACTGGGAACAATTCGGTATGACGTGTCATTGTCCATGGAACTTGATGTTTCCATGGCAACCATATTTTGACTGGCATGTTTTTCTGAGTGTAGAATGTTCCTGTTTTTTTAAAATGAAAAATTGAATATTGGGAGTTTAAGTTATCATGTGGAATCAAAATACGGATGTTAGCTGTATCATAGACACTGCCATATAACTGTTAGTGTTGTATTATACCTACTCTACTGCTGACTTCAGAAAACAGAAACAAATATCACAGTACATATAAAGTCAGTTAGATACTTTACATTGCACTTTATATCTTGATTCACAACAAACAATATTATTTCAGAAACTTTCACTGACATTTTTGCTCCCTATAGCCTAATGAGTAACAAAATGACAAGCTGTACATGGAACATGTGTAATGCATCTTTAGTTTGTACATGTGTGATATATGCTGTGTTATTGTTTAGGTTGAGGAGTATGGCCGTGAGATGTACAAAATTGCAAAGGTTTTTCAGTCAATGAAAAAGGAGGCTGGGAAAGAAAAGAAAGGTCACAGAAGAGTCAAGGATTCCAAAGAGAAGGAAGAGCCAGATACAGAACTGGCTGCAGTAGTAATTACACACACAGTACAGCAACAGATCAGAGAATTCAAGGTAAACTATTATTGTACATACAAGGCACTGATTTATTTTGGTAGTTATAAGAGTTGTTCTTTTTTTGTTCATTAGGAGCACATTCCTGTCATCGGTGTTATGTGCAACCCAGGAATTCGCTCTCGACACTGGAAGTCCATGTCTGATATCATTGGGTTTGATATCACGCCAGACTCTGGAAGCACTTTGCGTAAGGTTCTTAAGTTCAATCTGAAGCCATACATGGATGAGTTTGAGGGCATCAGTGCAGGGGCAAGCAAGGTCAGACAAAACTTACCATGCTTATGGTGTATGTGTAGTTTGATTTAGTACCACAACATGTATGGACATAAAATACTGTTGGGCAGAATCAGGCCAGTCGCAGTGTCTGTTCCAGTTTGCTGATGCACAGCAATCAAACGCACTGCGCACATGCAATTCCCGCCAAAACATCGATCCTAAATGTCTCCACTTTATAGACAAAACTTAAGAAATTTCCTGAAAACTTAAGCTTTGTATGCCGAGTATGCATACATGTAGATAATTTATTAATTGTTATCACCTACTTTATTGGCTCGTACTTTGGTTTACCATTGCATTTTTAGTAACGTTTCCTTACAAACGTCTTGGCCATTATGCTTCAAACTCTCGGAAAAGTCAAGGCAGCGAAAACCGGAAGTGGCATTAAATTTTTGCATTTGACCGCTGTGGAGTTTGCTGAGGGATCAAACTATACATGTTGTACCCATTGTGAGAGTTTCCCTCATAAAGGGTCAGAAGATGAATGAATAGTTTCCAGTTTAAAACTTAAGAGGCAAAACATTAAAAAATAAATGGTTATGCTGATTTTAGTTTCTGTTCATTACTGTTATTAGGAATTCTCTTTGGAAAAAGCTATGCAGAAGATGGTGGATGAATGGGACGGTATCATGTTTAATACAACTGAGTACCGCGATACTGGAGTGTCCATCTTGGCTGCTGTGGATGAAATTCAGACCACACTTGATGATCAAATTGTTAAAACCCAGACCATGAGAGGATCTCCATTTATCAAACCATTTGAGGCAGAAATAAAGGTTATTAGTATACATTTTTTAGTTCGTCTTTGTAATTTACTGTAGTCCTGAAAAGGACTGTTGTTGGTCACCAACAACAGTCCTTTTCAGGACTACAGAACGTCATATAAACATTGTGCAATAAAAGACAGAACAACACTCTCTTTAAAACAAATATAATAGCTTTGTAGAAGCTACAGTAGTCTTTGACAAAGCTGGATCAAAACAAATATGATATCCATGATAACAAGCAACATGTCTTGGGACACCTTGCTTGCAACAGAAATGACCTAATAAAGCTTACTAGCAAAACATATACCCCATATAATTTTTGGTAGGAAAATGTATACCATAACAATATCTTAAGTTTTAAGTTTGTACTTGATGTGTAGTAGGTACTGTAAAAGGCAAATTTGTTATTCCCAATGAAAAACACAACAATTAATACCCGATTTCCCCTATGAGACGCGCCTGCAGGGAATTATGGTAGTTGTATTCATCAAAACAAATCCAGTCCAAGATGGATGGAGGTAGCTTGCGAATACACAGCCGGTTTGCGATGCAGACGCGGATGTATTCGCAAGCGGCCGCCATCTCAGACTGGATTTGTTTTGATGAATACAACTACCATAATTCCCTACTGGATAAGATCATTTTCAGCGACATGTTGACAGTTTCTTTTCCGACTGCTAAAAAACGGCCGCCTGAATGCACGCGCAAATGACGATTTTTTTTTACTAATTGTTCGCGCGCAACCTGAATGGTACTTAAGACTTATATACTATGCATATGACAACCCAGACCTTGCTTTACTATAAAATTTGTAGATGAACACTCTATATATTCTCTGCCTAACCAGAGTGCTATTTTCTAACTAGAGAATAAAACCGTATTTAACTCAAAGACGAAGAGATTCATTTTTCTTCGCCACAAACAATTAACGGGCACGTATAAAACTCGTCATTTGCGTGTAATTCGCCATTTGCGCGTGCATTTAGACACTCAGCTTGTTTTGATGAATATAACTACCATAATTCCCTGCAGGTGCGTCTCATAGGGGGAATCGGGTATTGGGCAATATTGTTAACTGAACTCAGCCACTACATTGGAATGTCTTTGGTCTTTGGAAGCATTAAAACCAGCAAAGTTATATAAAATGTCCTAATAGTTTGTAATGTACTGGTAGCTAAATCCTTTGTGACTCAAGTAAATATTCGACTTGACTTATTTGATTGTTTTTGCTATTTTTGTGGTTTGTAGACCTGGGAAGAACGTTTGTTAAAGATGCAGGAAATAATAGATGAGTGGCTAAAGGTTCAAGCCCAGTGGCTGTACCTGGAACCTATTTTCAGTTCTGAGGACATCATGCAACAGATGCCTGAGGAAGGACGTAAGTTTAAGACAGTAGACAGGAACTGGAGGGACATCATGAACTTTGTCAAAAAAGATGCCAAGGTAAACCTTTAATAATGTTGTTTGATTATGTAGGTTTCACATTATCTTCATTGTGATTGCTGAGACACCAGTTTAAACTTCTACTTGTTTAGTTTCTAAATCGGAGTTAGAGTTGTATTTCATACTTATTTTTGTTACCTTGTTTTTAATGATGTATTCTTCTTGTTACCAATAATTTATTAGTCAAGAAAGCCCTTATTAGCAACGTCAATACTATGTGTATTGCTTTCTCAAATGGAAATTTGCAACATGCAGCCAAACCCCAGGAACCCCAATCCAAAATCGAACTGTTGTTGCTGGGTTTCCTGTGATGTAGGTATGATGTGCAAAAGACAACAAGCATCCCTGTATGTGTTTTTGATACATTGTCGTTGAGTCTATCGTGATAATTAATATCGATTCAAAACTCTTGCTTTATTGATCCATTAGATGGCTAAATAATTTATGATTTCAGGTGCTGTCAGCCACTTCAATGCCAAGTATGTTTGACAGATTAAAGGACAGTAATGACTTACTGGACCAGATAAACAAGGGATTAAATGCTTATTTGGAAAAGAAAAGGCTCTTCTTCTCCAGGTTGGTTAACCTCAGCAACTCTTGTATAAAGTATTACTTTTAGATGTAGCCTTAGTTGTCTGATCTATTCACACACTCAATGATGTAGCTCTACAGTGATCCATGTATTGTCTGATTGGTTGTTGCTTGGCTTGTTCAAATAAAAACCAATCAGAGACACTGATCTCTGGCATAGAGCTACATCATTAATTAGCATGGATTGGATGGATGTCAAATCTAAGATGTCTTTTTTTGCAGAGGAAAAATAAGTTAAACACATAAAGAGACACTTCTGTTTATTATTACTCATGTTACTTTGCATGTTGTTATGAGAAACAGTAATATTACATAACGTTAAATAATAAATCAAAATTATTGTAATTGGTTGTGCATGGAAGTGTATAATCTCAGTATGACTGTGGCATGCATATTTGTTAAGATAAGTTGATTGATCTCATGGTACATGTACATGTACATCTTCTTGGTAGTATTGATTACTTATTTGGGAACATTCTATGCAGATTTTTCTTCTTGTCTAATGATGAGATGCTGGAGATTTTGTCAGAAACAAAGGATCCTTCTCGAGTTCAACCACATCTCAAGAAGTGCTTTGAAGGGATTGCTAAGTTAGAGTTTACATCTGCTTTGGATATCACACACATGTACAGCAGTGAAGGAGAAAAGGTATGTTTGTTATTTTTCCTATCCTGAACATCAAGCCACCCTTTCTTTGTTACTATGATTAGCAGTGAAGGTCACAGGGGCTTGCCACACTAGCCATTGTATGTGACCATAAGGTTGAAAGTAAGTGAAATATTGTGAATATACATACATTTGAATACAAACTAGATGCAACTCTGCCTAATAATGTCCTGGTATGTTTTGTTTTCACTGTATACAATAAACAGCAGATGCAAGTTGCTTAGATTTATCACAATGTTTTACTTTATATTGCTTCAGTTAGTTGACATTACTGTATTTGTATTAGCTAGCCCTTTGATACCGTTACAAACAATGACTTACGGACAATCATTAATGACATTGTGTCAATGATTTGTCCTTGTACGGAAGAAATTTGGCTCAACAAGATTCTGTGTGGACTATCGTAAGCTAAAGCCATTATTCGCAAGGATGCCCATCCTCTCCCTAGATTGGATTCTATCTTGGATTCGTTGTCCAGTTCGAGTTGGTTCCCCACTTTGGATTTGAAGAGTGGGTATCGGCAAGTAGAGATGGATGACCAAGCCAAAGAAAAGACTGCTTTCTCGGCTGGTAAAGGTCTATGGAAATTCAAGAAGATGCCATTCGGTTTGTGCAATGCACCATCCACCTTCCACCGCTCAATGGAGGCTGTTCTTGCGCAGTTACCAATAGAAAACTGCTTAGTTTACATTGGTAACATTATCATTCACGCCAAAGACTTCGAAACTGAAGTACTCCACCTAAAGCAGGTTTTTCAAAAGTCAAGGGCTGCCAATTTTTAGCTAAATCCTGTCATGAGAGGAATTACCGTTTTTCAATCATTTCTATGTTTATCCTTGTTCAGTGTTTTAAAACCTTTTTAAAAGCCAACAGTAAGTTCCATTTTTAAATACAACAAAACTAGAAGTTTCATTTATTTGTTATTCAATATGAACATTGCACTTTGAACATTGCCGCGTCCCTTGTACACTAGTACAGCTGCACTTTTGAACATGGCCGTCCTTTTATTCTAAAAATCAGTCAAAATTTCTTTGTGTAATATTTCTTCCCACGGAAGTTTTCCAGCTGAACATATATTTTTAAGCTGTTCTATTCAAGGGGAGTTAACCCTTGCTGTCACTCACTTTTCTGCAACAAAGCAATTTCGGATGTAAGCAGAATTTCTAAGTAGTAATCGCTAACTTCAAACAGTGTATGTTCCGTTCCTATTGTCTCTACACGTGGCAGAGTTTGCCAAGTCACAAGATTGTAACAATCAACGCTTACACGAACCATATATAAGGAAGTCACTTGTAAAGCTTTTCTTAATTGCATCGCCGATTACGATGATGTACTGAAATTACAAGTGCCGAGCTCTGAATAAACTACTGTTGGACCCAAATCCAGTCTGTTCCTTGACGTCCATAAGAAGTTTCCAATGATTTAGATCCCGTGTGCCAAGAACTCGTGACGAGGTTCTGTTCCCGCAGGTCAAGCAGTGCTTCCATTTGAGTCTAATTTCCCCAAGTTTCAGTTGCCTTTCAGCTAGAGTCCAAAGTGTCCGTTGACCCGAAAAACCTATCGTCACAATCCAAAGAAATGTGTCCCTTTTGCAAGGAAAGTCCATTTCCTTGGACATGTTATTGGAGAAGAGGATCCCGCCAAGATTGATTCTATGCACACGTGACCCATTCCTTGAAGTGCTAAAGAAGTGAGGAGTTTTATCGGACTGTGCTCTTACTGCAGAAAATTTGTTTCCAAGTTTGCTGAAGTTGCCAGGCCATTGCTTGAGTGTACTTGGAAGAACAGTGTATTCAATTCGAATTCTGAATGTCAAGTGGGATTTACAAAATTAAAAAGTGCCCTGCAGACTGCTCTTGTGCTGATCTGCCCGGACCCAGGCAAGCGATATGTATCTTGAATACAGATTCAAATAAGAGTGGATTGGGAGCTGTTCTTTCCCAAGTGAATAAAGGATGTGAGCACGTCATTGCCTATTTCAGCCAGTCCCTCTCCAAGCAAGAGGTGAATTATTGTGCTACAAGAAGAGAACACCTAGCAGTTGTGGCCGCAGTTGAGCACTTCAACCCTTACCTGTACGGGAGTCAGTTTCTTTTAAGGGCTGACCACGCAGCTCTGCAGTGGTTGCTAAATTTCAAAAATCCTTAAGATCAGATGGCTACATGGTTGGAGAAGCTTCAAGCATATAACTTCACTGTTGAACACCAGCCTGGTCTTAAACATGAAAATGCAGATTTTCTGTTGAGATGCACCTATGCTGCCCCCAGTTGTAAGCACTGTGAGAAGAGAGAGATAGCTGATGGCCAGTTTCAGAGATTTTCTTCGAAAGCTCATGGTGAAAGCGGCATGGACAACAGCATCCAACAGCCATCGGTGTTGAAAGCAACCCAGATGGAGGGCGTTGGTGAGTTTGGCCGGACCACTCGAGCAGCTTGCTGGGAGGATAGTGAGTTAGGAGAGGCACAGCTAGGAGATGAAACGCTACGTAATATTATTCTGTGGTTAGAAGAAAAGAGGAGACCTAAGTGGGAGCAAGTTTCTCCTTCTGGGCCTGAAGTTAAGGCCTACTGGGCTCAGTGGGATTCCTTAGTGCTGTGTAATGGAGTGCTTTATCGTAAGTTTTAAAACTCTGACCTTGATCAAGCGTATAGCTGGTCATCCCAAAGTCATTATGAGAGCAAGTTCTGCATCAACTCCATGATGTGCTGACATCTGGACATCTTGGCATTTCTAAAACATTGTCTAAGGTGAAGGAAAGGTTCTACTGGGTGAACTGCCATAGAGATGTGGAAGTTTGGTGCCTTCGTTGTGATGCTTGGGCAAAAAGGAAAGGACCTCAGCGGAAAAATAAAACCCCATTGAAGAAGGACGTTTCTGGTGCACCTATGGAATGGCTGGCTTTAGATATTTTGGAACCGTTGCTAGTTAGTGATTTTTGAAACAATATCTGCTCATTGTGGGAGATTATTTTTCCAAGTGGATGGAGCCCTTTACAATTCCCAACCAGGAAGGTGAGACAATGGCTGTTGTTTTAGTTTGCGAGTTTGTGTCACGTAATGGAGTACCCGGCGAGCTTAATTCTGATCAAGGGCGCAATTTTGAAGCTTAGCTATTTAAGGAAATGTGCCAGCTGCTTGGGATCGTCATGTTTCATATGTTATGATGGCTTACCGTTCTTCCATACATGAATCCACCGGTCAGAGCCCGGCAAAACTAATGTTTGGGAGAGAGTTGCGGTTACCAGTGAACGTAATGTTTGGAAGGCCCAGACTGACCAGAGTGGGGGAGAGTTCAACATATTATGACTACATTGTTGGACTCGAAGAGACATTGACCTGTGCTCATGACTTTGCACGTATGCATTTGACGAAATGAAGGTACGATGTTGGTGCCAATACTGATCCTTTTCAAGAGGGAGACGCAGTTCGATACCACAACCCCCAAAGAAGAAAAGGTGTATCTCCAAAACTGTCAAGTCGCTGGGAGGGGCTGTACCTTGTGCGTAGGAAGATTAACGATGTGGTTTACAAGATTCAGAAATCCTTGTAAGCTAAAACACGTATTGTCGCGTATTGCGATTGGTGAAACCACCTTACTGCAGATTCTTTCAACTCAGAACCTGAACGTTTATCACCAAGAGGTGAACTATTGGAAAACGGACCAGAGCTTCGAGCAGACACTTTTGACAGACAGCATAGACCTAAGAGAGTTCCTCAGCGTTTCAAGGACTTTGAACTATATTTAGTCATCGATGGATTTGTCTGATCAGTCTCAAAAAGAAGTTTCCTAGGAACTGTTAGAGGGACAAGCTATTCATGGAAGGAACAGATCAGATAAATCTCAAACTTGCAGTGGAACTGTTAGCGACCTTTAGATCGGAGTACGAGTATGAGATTGACTACGAGTACGACTTTCTAATTTCAAATCAGTCGCGTCCCAGAGCCCTCGCTCCTCCCTGTTGCTGACCAGTAGAGAAGGAGGCTGTAGAAACGAGATTGGTGTTAGACGTGTTGATGTAAACCCTGCACACTGGGTTTGAAAAGTCGTACTCATACTCAATCTCGTCCTCGTCCTCCGATCTAAAGGTCGCCATTATCTCTGTCTGGACGGACAGATCTGGGGGGGAGTTATGGACAAAGGTCGTTAATGACATTGTGTCAGTGATTTAAGAATTATGTACCAGTATGCATTTAGTTTAGTATACAAAATAGTGTGCATTAATTTAGGGCATAAAGTGAGTAGTTTCGTAGCAGAAGCAACGGTCGTTCTCCGGACAAGGATTTGTAAATGGACTTGTAAATCGTAACAATACATTGCTCTGAGGTTGTTGTTATTGTTGTTATTACTGCTCGAGCCAGTTAGAAGCGCCTTATAACTGTTTTGTACATTATTTGCCACAGGTTCCTCTCAGTGATACCATATCCACATCAGAAGCACGAGGTGCAGTGGAGAAGTGGCTGCTTCAGGTCCAGGACAGCATGCTTATTAGCATCAGAGATATCATTGAGCGCGCTGTACAGGTATATTTGTCTAATTGACGTGTTCTTTTATTGCTGTGTGTGTTTTATTATAGATCACTCATTCTTTTATTTTAATATTTTTTACAGGCATATGCTACAGATGACAGGAAAGTTTGGGTATTGTCTTGGCCTGGACAGGTTAGATTAATATAATAATACATTATTGTAATTACATTTATGTTTGTTTGTTTTGAAATGCTATGTAATCAAGTACTGTCTGATCTATGTTGTAGATTGTTATCTGTGTAAGCCAGATATACTGGACTCAAGAGGTGCATGAGGCTATTCGCTCAGGACCCCATGGACTGAAAGAATATCATGAAAAACTCACACAGCAGGTTAGTCCGGCATCCTAGCCATACATTGCACTGTACTTGTGAAGGAAACCTATTGTTTTGTGAATTAAGACCACTTAAACTTAACTTGTGTATTATTTCTTGTCTACTTCATCAAAAATACCGTAAAATTCCAATTATTATTATAATACCCCTTCCCCCAGACAATAAGCCCCCAGCCCTCCAAACCCCTTTTAAAATGCATGACTCTATCCGTTAATACCCCAGCCCTCAATCCCTTCCTGAATATAACCCTTGATACAACTTCTTGTGATTATAAACCCTTTATTTCAGAGCTTGTTTTTTATTTTATACCGAAATATCATGTTCAGAGAGAATTTCGATGTTGATTTGAAGATTCCAGTGCAAACGCTCTACCTTATTGAGCTATTAGACCACTGGGAGCTGGCCAATTGTGATGAAATGGTGGTGATGAATATATGAAATTCATATACATGTGAACTGCAGTGGAAAGAACGAAAGAGAATGAGATCTTAACGTGTCGCGAAAATTTTATGTAATATTAGGTAGCTCACCACAAGTCTCCCTGTAGCTTAGTGGTTAGAGTATCTGACTGGAACTGGATGGTCATCGGTTCCACTCCAGTCAGGGACACAGAACATGTTTTCTTTGTCCCATACTCGTGACAACTTACTTAGAACACTACTGTACTGATAACTGTGTTAACAGATGAAGCCACATGTAATTTATATCACCTAGAGACTAGGTCATGCTAGAAACAAATTGCACGACCTGGCCCTAATAAACTTACAGAAAAGCACAGCTTGACACTAGTGACATTATTCAGCTTTCAGACATTGTGGTTCTAGTACGTGGCAAGCTGTCAAAGCAGAACAGAACTACTCTTGGAGCACTTGTAGTGATTGATGTTCATGCTAGAGATGTGGTGCATGACATGGTCGACAAAGGTATTCAACTGTCACTAAAGATTAACACAAACTTCTTTGACATAATTGTACATACATGAGAAAGATAGAGTTGTCATCATGAATTGTATATTTTGATAGGGGTTTCTCGGGAAAATGACTTCCAGTGGTTGTGTCAGATGCGTTACTATTGGGAGCAGGATAACTGTCTGGTGAGAATCATCAATGCCACTGTACGCTATGGATATGAGTACCTTGGCAACTCTGGCAGGTCAGAACAACAAAACTGTTTGAGCCGTTTATTTGTAAGCTCACTACATGTAAATTATATGTTATAGTGTTCAAGTCGAGGCTGTAACATACCCCAACTTTATCATAAAACAATAATTAGTTATAATTCAAAAAAGAATAGTTAGAATAATTAATTTCTTAGAACCTAAATCTCACTCTGAAACAATTGTCAAATAATCTCTTAACTGAAATTCAATGATATTAATCATGAAATATTTTCTTTTGTTTATCAGTGGTCTCACAATATGACCTCTCCTGCTTTAATGATAATTTTAAGTGCACTTCTTATGTTCATTCTTATTCAACATGGCACTCCATCATTAAAAATATATTCTTAAATGAAGACGTCATTCTCTGGTATACTTAACATATTTCCTCCCTTGCTGAATTCCAAAAAAAACTATTAAGAACTCAATGATCGACAATTACAATAGTCATAATTAATGTTTAAACTAAGTTTTAATTAGTTCATGGATATATATATATGTTTTACCTTAATTTAAGTAAATAATATATTTCCCAATTGTTTTATAGTTTTAGTCATTTTGTGCCGTACACTCGGTTAACCTTAGCTACTGTATTTGGATGATCCCAACTCCATATACGCAACTTTTAGTTTTCATTCATTCTTCCTTTATTGTTTGTTACCAGGAAGTTAGCCTTTATTTTTTATCTCATTTTGTATAACAAGTATGCAAGAGTTTAAAATATAATGTTGTGTTGTGTATGTATTGCAGGCTCGTCATCACTCCCTTGACAGATCGTTGTTACCGTACTCTTGTGAGTGCTTTTCACTTGAATCTGGGGGGAGCACCTGAGGGTCCAGCAGGGACTGGCAAGACAGAAACAACTAAGGTACTGTGTGTATGAGCTGCATCACAAGCTTGTTCAGTGTTAGCTGGGTGCATTTGTGTCACGTGCTTGTAACTGTCGCATTTTGTGTGTGCAGGATTTAGCAAAAGCCCTTGCCATACAGTGTGTAGTGTTTAATTGCTCAGATGGATTGGATTATCTACAGATGGGCAAGGTAAGTAGAATGTGTTTTTGTTTTGTGTTTTTGTTCCATAGCAGTACAATGTAGGTATTTATGCTAAGTGCCTTTCCATTTTGCTAGTTCTTTAAAGGTCTGGCATCGTGTGGTGCATGGGCGTGTTTTGATGAATTCAATCGTATTGAGCTGGAAGTTCTGTCTGTGGTAGCTCAACAGGTAATCATTCTTATCTTACTCAATGCTAATTAAGAGTTCATTTGATAATTTGATAATTTGAAAAACAAGCTAATTGAAATCAGTTTTTAGAGGGTGGAACAAAAGAACACGTTGTTATATCATTTCCCATCACAAGACACTCAAAGTAGCACACTACATATTAGTAGAAACTAACATTCTTACACAGAATGCCTACTATAACTGTTCAAAATGCTCTCAAAAAATGCTTGATTTGTGAAATTGGTTTATATTACAAGTTGGAACAGTGGACTGTGGATCAGTAAATGATATCCAATCGTTTGAAATTTGTCAACGTGTTTTAGAGTCCATGCTCCAGTTGGTCAAAGGACGGCTAACACTATCCACCAGATAATTCTCTAACTAGTAGATAGAAAAATAGTTTATTTTGTTTTGTTCTCATCTATCCACTGGATAGTGATTTATCCATCCTTTGAACAACCACAGCATGGCATTTTGTGCAAACCCACCTGAGCACTTGCTTAGCTTTAATGTTGACAAGACACAAAAAGGTCAAAACAACTGTCAGTGGTGATGATGTCTTCCTCTGGAAATTATTCTTTCTTCTTTATTTGGGGTTCTAAGGTGAACGCCAAAACACCACACTGCTCTAATGACCTTATTGAATCTACCGGTGTACCGTTTGCTCCAGATGCTTCATTTATAATAATATTGTAAATCATTTTTTCAATGATGTCTTTGGTTATCAAGCTATCAGCTGAATACCTTTACCCTTCCAGCATGCACACGTTATATTGCTCACAGTTTGCTTACATTGACTTATATAAGAACGTAATGTATTGTATCCTTCCTGTAACTTCTAGTTTTGTGTAATTATATTGCGCATAATTGTGAATAATTATTTTCAATTTTTCTGATGGATTTATTTAACGATTCGAGGAAAAGAAAAGAAAAGAGAATCGACTGCAAGCTGACGTTTGCCTATTGTGTCATTTGCGCGCGCCACGCGTCATTTAGCGCGAGTACGAGCGCGCGCACATACAGAACATTACAGGATTTCTTTCAGGCTAAGCTTGGCTGGGAAATAAATGGTCGTTTTCTTCTAAACAAGCACAGTGACCCCCATTTTTTATTTCATAATTTTAATAAGAACAGTATCTACATTACACAAGAAAAAAATGGGCAGAAATCTATGATCAGTTTTTTGGCAATTTAACTAAATTCTCCGGAGGGAGCCACTACGGTCCCACAGCGCATATCCAATTTGATTCTACTTTGGAGTGTAAAGTAAATACAAAGGAAATCGAAGACATTTTTCTGGAACGTCGGTGAATAAACAATGGAATCAAGTCAAACTCTGTGCGATTCACGGGCTGCATTGAAAAACATCGAGCTTATTTGCTGCGCACGGTTTTTGCCAAAAGGGGCCAAAATGACCGAACTCGTCAGCATTGTGGCGTGGAAACGAGCACGGTGAACCCCTCTTTTTATCACGTTTTTATTATCTCTTTGACTTGTTACAAAAGTGTACCAAGTTTCATCGGAAATCTATGTTTGGTTCTTTTACCAGGGAATCACCTTAAATGCTTAAAACATTTTTTTGGCAGATTTTATGCATCCAGCGTGGTATAGCCGCTCACCAAGACAGGTTTATTTTTGAAGGAACAGACCTCAACTTAAACTCCAACTGTTTTGTGGCTATCACCATGAATCCTGGCTATGCAGGAAGATCAGAACTCCCTGATAACCTCAAGGTATAACATCAACTCATTTATAGCAGGTCTACATTGTTGTGGCTGCTGTGTAATGCTCAAGTCTTAGTTAAAACATGTTTGAAGGCTACTGTCTCTTCATGAGTGTTAGCCGTTATGGAGCATGCAATCATTTCAAGTGACACTCTCACAATAACTATTTGCACACATGACTCATGTTCAGATGTTATGGTGTTTTTGTAGGTGTTGTTCCGTACTGTAGCCATGATGGTACCAGACTATGCACTGATTGGGGAAATCATGTTGTACTCCTATGGATTTGTAGATGCTCGTAATCTATCAGTCAAAATCGTCACCACCTACAAATTGTGTTCAGAGCAGGTCAGTGCAACACACTTGGTCATGATTTTTCCAGTACGCTGTAAATTTAAAAAAAAACATTAACGTCTTCTTTTATTTGTGATATATAACTGTTAGTATAGGTAATCGCAATGCAAATTAAGGATTAATATCACGCATGTTTTCAGAAATTTGCAGAAATTTCCCAAGTCGCATAGGGGAGGGCAATTTGCAAATTCTGAAAACACAAGTGATATTAATTTTATGAGGAATCATGCGATTACTTGTTAATAACATAAAGTGCAAAATTAGTGTGATTAAGACATCGGGTGCTCTTCGGCAAACTTCTGGAGACTATCGGAAATATTTGCTGACCTTCCGATCATGTTCAAAATCTTTGGAAGGGTTCGGGTCATCTTCGGAAATCGTTGGTCGGGTGAAGTCTTCGGGTGAACTTTGCACTCTTCGGAAGTCCTTGGGCGATCTTCGGAAATCTTCGGAGTAATTTTCTCCCGGGCAAACCAAAATTGACGAAAAATGCCCTCTGTCTTAACCAATCAGAATTCAGTTTTTTTGCCCTGTATGTTATTACTGTAGTAATCAAACAGTGGCTGAGTAATTCATGTTGATCAACAGCTGTCATCCCAGTTCCATTATGACTATGGTATGCGTGCAGTGAAGGCCGTGCTAGCAGCAGCTGGTAACCTGAAGCTCAAGTATCCAACAGATGATGAGAATGTGTTGTTATTGAGATCAATCATGGATGTCAATCTACCCAAGTTTCTCTCTCATGATATTCCACTGTTTGAAGGAATCATTTCTGATCTGTTTCCTGGGGTCTCTTTGCCAAAGGCCGACTATGTCACCTTCCTTGACACAGCTAAAGAGGTCAGTCTTTTCCACTGAGAACTGTTGAAACAAATAACAAGAGTGACTCTCCATGCAATGTTTCTCTATTCATGCATGCTTATGACTTTGTATTTCAGATATATTAATTGTCCTCGCTGGTTTCATTTTTGACAGATATGCGATAAAAAGAATCTCCAAATGGTGGATTTCTTCAGTGAAAAGATTATCCAAACTTATGAAATGATGATCGTTCGGCATGGGTAAGAAAGAAGACAAGAAACGCATGTTTAGCGCATCATCACTGTGAATATTATTCTGTATAAACACTGTTTATCTTGTAGCTTAAATAATGGTGGCTGATCCATTCTGTATAAATGTATAATAAACACTTAATGACTGGTCCCGAGGGAAACAGTGAATTTGTTTCCCGAGAATCTCGATGTTTCCCGAGACTTCGTCTCGTCCCGCTTTCTCAAATGTTGCTCGGTCGTGGAGGTTTGGCGGGAAACAGTTTGTTTTGTTAGATGTCATGTGACCATGAATCAGCCAATGAATGCGCACGTTGTATTAGGAAAAACTCCAGCTATATAACAACACTGTTTGTTTATCTTGTAGATTTATGATGGTGGGTGATCCATTTTCTGGTAAGACCAGAGTGCTGGAGGTGCTAGCGGAGACTCTTAATTTGCTGATGGACAGAGGCTATGATGATGAAAACGTTAACAAGGTACCTGATAACTAACCTGCAATCTGATGAAGTTTATCTCATCATGCTTTGATTTACATGATAGCTTATTATCAATTCAGACTGGTCTATCTTTATTCGTGTTTTTTTTTAAGTTGCGTGTTTGAACTTGTTTGGTCATGAAAATAAAGCTATTTATTATATAGACACGAGTGTTTTACTAGAAAATAGACCACTCGTAAAATCCATACGAAACTACATCCGGGACCCGAGTGGCGTATTTTCCATATCCTCACTAGTGAGGATATCGATGACGTCATTTCCCGCTTTTGCATGGCTTTTTGTGCAAAGCTGCCAAACTCCGGTTGAAAAATGGCGAGCGATAAATTCGTGAATTCACTGAAGCTGACATGAAATCGTTCACTGAGGAGTAGGAAAATGTTAACAAGAAGAAGAAAACTTCATATGACTTAACATTATTCAAGGAGTTCCTTGCAAGTAAAGACGAAAGGAGAGAAATTCGGAAAGTCCAGCCACTGAGCTGTTAGAGTTCGCGATAAAGTTTGTGCTTTTGTCTTTTGTCTATATAATAAAAAGAAAATTACACGGTGGCTTGAAGATATGAATTTTATTTTCTCGTGTTAAAAACAATATTTTACTCACTCGCTGCGCTCGTTCGTAAAAGTATTGTTTTTACCACTCGAAAATAAAATTCATATCTTCGCGCCGCCGTGTAATATCCTCTATTTGTTGTTGTTGTTGTTGTTGTTGTTGCTGCTAGAGTGGTTCTTAATTGAGTTTAGTGAAACCAAACCCAAAGCAATTACAATGTCCAATCACAGCAAACGTAAACAACACAATGAACCAATGAGAACTCGAAGACAAATATCTGATTGGTTGAGAAGGTGGCGCGAGTTTTTTAAACCAATCACAGAGTGCCATAAAGCAACACCAAAGCAATTCAGCAATTACTTTCAACACGCAATTGAAAACTACTCTATCGTCACTGTAAAGTGTTTTTTTTACAACACTGATGGCGGAAAACCAACCAAATTATCCACAAAGGATAGCAAGGAGGTATTTTGTATTGGTTCTACCGACCACAATTTAACGAAATTAAACTCACTTCTTTCCAACAATTACTCTGTGGTACAAAGAAAGGGCTGGGACCAAGTTTACGGCTTCCTAAGATCACCACCTTTTATCGTGAGGAAGATTTGTCCTTCATTATTGATATTAATGCAGTTTTTTTCCCATAATATGCCAAGTCTTCGTTTTAAAGCATACTTAGATAATCTCCTTTGTACATATATTGGGTTTGTTTTGTGACGAGAAGAGTCGCATTACATCAAAATAACAGGAAACTAATCTAGGGAAGAAGAAAGACCTTGAAACAAAGGTTGTGTATATGACTTGAAATCGCTTTTGATCTTACTGAGATTTTCAAATTTCAAATGTCTAGTATCTCGCAGCACTGAGAAATAGCAACAATAATGCTCAGTTATAACAAGGATGTTGTGTTTCTGTTAGGTGTGGTTCCGTGTAATAAACCCCAAGGCTATTACTATGGGACAGCTGTTTGGTCAGTTTGATCCTGTCTCACATGAGGTTAGTTCCAGTACTTTAATCCCCTCTGCTGTTCATTTCCCTCCCTGCATGATTAGTACATCATTTGTTGAGGTTTAACTGTGGTATGTGATAGTTGTTTAATGTGGATATGTTTTGTGTTTTATCAGTGGACTGATGGTATTGTAGCTAACACGTTCCGTGAGTATGCTGCAGACCAGACTGATATCAAGAAATGGGTTATCTTTGATGGACCCATTGACACCTTGTGGATTGAAAGCATGAACACTGTTCTTGATGACAACAAGAAGGTTTGTACATTAGTCACATTACTGACATGGCATTTTACACAATAACACTTAAGGTAGTACAACTGGCTAAAATGCTCCGAAAAAGGACCCTTTTTGAGAACTGTTTCAAATCCATTTCAAATTCCATAGAAGAAGTTGTTAAGTCATTTTTATCAGAGAAACAGATTCTGAAATCGACATTTTCATTTTCGTAACGGGAATGTGTGAAATTGATTACCTCGCAAGCGGTGTAAAAATCAGTTTTTTCTAATTTTTAGGGTTATGTTTTAATTAGTAGTCATAATTTTTGTTTTATAAACAGTTATGAAGAAAATACATGAAATATGAGTTAGCCGCAGTGAAACAGCAAATTCTGTGTTAAATATTAACAGGCATTAAAATCAAGGACATGACTCCCTTAATTTTATTCAAATTGAATGTTTTTTTGCGGCTAAATGCAGGAAGATTACTTAACATGTGGACAAAAACTGTGCCAAATTTCGTCAGCATTGAGTTTTTCCTAGTGGCAATTTGTTAAATTTTATCACATGTAAGTCAAAAAGACGCCGAATTCGACGAATTCAGCCAGTTTTTCATCGCGATTTCTCTGCAAATTGATCCGCCATCTTGAGCCTTGTACTTACCAGCCTGATCAACATGAGCACACACGAAAAATAATCTGGAATGTTGTGCGAGACTCCCGTGAACAAAATACCAGAGCGCATGTCCTTAGCTTCCACCGTTCGATACTTACGTCTGCAAATCCAAGATGGCGTCTTAAAATGGCGCCCCAGACAACGAAATTCAATCTCCGCTTTCTCCAAAACCCGCAAACGGTGGACTCTTATCTTTTGGAATTGATCATAATAATGTTTTATCTACCAGCTGGCTGAAAACGAAGGTAACTTTATTTTTTTCGACTCAGCCAATTGTACTACCTTAAGAGCTTGCTTAGAATGTTGTTTTCACTGTTTTGTTGTCTACATTAGTCACATTACTAGCATTGCAATTGACACAATAACACTGAAGAGCTTGCTTAGAATGCTATTTTCACTGTTTTGTTTTTCCTTAGTTGTGTTTAATGAGTGGAGAGATCATTCAGTTGTCAAATGTAATGAGCTTGATCTTCGAATGCAGGGATTTATCACAAGCTTCTGTAAGTATCAAGCTAAGGGCACGATAAACATAGCAAGTTATTGTGTTGACTGGTTATCTTATGCGCCACATTGGTTATAATCATCATATATCCAACAAGCGCAACTGAAATAGTTATATAAAGCTGTTTAGGTAGCATTACTGTTCTTTTAACGTGCTTGGACTATTGATGTTTTGTCACCATGTTGCCATGTTCCTTCGGGGTTGTATCAATATATGTGACCCTGTCTTTGTTGGTTTAGTACCTTGATAACAAATTGACTTACACTTGGTCTAGTCATGTTAACCTGTTATATCTATCCAGCCTGCCACAGTAAGCCGGTGTGGTATGATCTACCTGGAGCCTGCATCGCTGGGCTGGGAACCTGTGTTACAATCATGGTGTAACACACTGCCTGACGCACTCAGCAATGAACACGGAAAGCTTATTATGGCGCTCTTCCACTGGGCTTTACCTGTTGCCATCACTTTTGTGCGCAAGCATTGCAAGGTGAATACCAGTAATCATATCAAACGTTTCCTGGTTTACAGTGAAACGCACCCTACCATTGCCACTGGAGAAAGTTTTTGATTAAATTTTGACAACTTTTTGACAACTTTCTGATGGCTTTCGTTTCAACTGGCCAATCAAAATGCAGAACTATGAGAGGCGGGGCAAAAATATGTCAAACGAGTGGCAATGGTAGGGTGCGTTTCCTGTAAATATGGTTTGTTGTTTTACAGTTGTAACATAATTGTTTCCTCTTTGTTACTAAACAGGAGCCTGTGTCCTTGCAAGACAGTAATCTAGCTCGCTCACTTATGAACCTGGTGGAAATTCTCATGAAGGATATACCTGAAGAGGATAACAAATATATGAAATCCTGGTTGATTGTAAGTTTACTTTGTGTGTTTTGTGGCCCCTTACAAGTGTAGTAAGTTATCTGATAATGATTGTTGTGTATGCTGAAGTCAATTATCCAGTTTGTAAATGTGTGTTTTATTGGTTGCAGTCATCGTTCCTGTTCTCCATGGTATGGTCGGTTGGGGCTTGTGTGGATACAGACAGTCGAGTTAAATTTGATGCCTTCTTCAAAGATCTGATGGCAGGAAAGATTGAAGAGCATCCTATTCCCTCTTTAGTGGGCAAGATTGAAGCACCTATTCCAAATGAAGGATTAATCTATGACTACTTGTTTGAGGTGAGAGGATATCTTGGCTCTCTTTGAATCATTTATATACATGTAGTATTAGTCACCACAGTATTTACGTGTTTTATTTTCTGTGTGTAGCGGAAGGGTCGTGGTAACTGGCTTCCATGGACAAAGACCATCAAGGAAGGCGTGTCAGGGGGAAAGGGGCAGCGGATCAGCGATATTATTGTGCCTACAATGGACACAGCTCGCTATTCACACCTGATGGAGATCATGTTTAATAACAACAAATCCCTGCTGTTTGTTGGTCCCACTGGAACTGGAAAGTCAGTTTATATCAAGGAAAAGCTCATGAATGGAATCAACAGGGACGCGTATATTCCTGCCTTTGTTAATTTCTCTGCTCAGACCAGTGCTAACCAAACTCAGGCAAGTATGGAGGCCATTTATCCAGCAGCTGTTCTCAAACTAGTCTGTCATAGTTGTTTCTTCAAAATGATTTCTTCACGGAAGGTAAAAAAATAAATGCCATTTCATTGAACATTTTTATAGGATATCATCATGTCTAAACTGGATAAGAGACGAAAAGGAGTGTTTGGCCCACCAGTCGGTAAAAGGTATGAATACGGACTGTGAATAATATGTCCGCCTAGTTTAACACAGAATCTTTGTAATCATCAAAGTGTCATTGTTGTTTGTTACAACTTCAATAGGTTTATCATTTTTGTTGATGACGTTAATATGCCTGCTCTGGAAAAGTATGGTGCCCAGCCCCCAATTGAACTTCTTCGTCAGTACTTGGACCATGGGAACTGGTACGACCGTAAGGACACGTCTAAACTGACATTGATTGACCTTCAGTTCGTGTGTGCCATGGGTCCCCCTGGGGGTGGTAGAAACCCCATCACTCCTCGCTTCCTAAGACACTTCAATGTGATCTCAGTTGCTACGTTTGGTGATGACACCATGCAGAGGATTTTCTCCACTATTGTCAACTTCTATTTCAGGGTGAGTATATATTGCTTTTCAAAGACAAACTATGCAGTTTTCATTTATTCACGGTCCAACGATCTTTGTTACTTTCGGATTTAGTAGTAGCCTTTTCCTAATCGCTACTTTCGAGAGGGCGCTACTTTTGGGTAACTATAACATGTGGAGCCATCCAATTAAGAAAATAAAAATGTGTTGAATAAAAATGATGGAATCAGTCATTGTCCTATATATAGAGAAAAAACGGAGGATAAAACACGGAAAGCTTATCATGGCGCTCTTCCACTGGGCTTTACCTGTTGCCATCACTTTTGTGCATAAGCATTGCAAGGTGAATACCAGTAATCATACCTGTGTTGCTTACAAACAGATTATTACCTTTGCATCTCCACACTTTATTATCTTGCTATTGCAAGTAGCGATTAGGAAAAGGCTACTACTATACAAAACTTGTATCAAAATAGATTAATATATTGTCCTTGGAATAAGGACACAGCTTGTTGTATCTGTTATTTTCAATGTTTCGTAATAATTTATGCTTTGTTTACCTTGAACGTGCACAAGAAACAATAAGTTTTGAGTTTTTCCATAATTCAACCATAGTCTGTGAGTGCAAAACAAAAGGCTGTGCACGGTCGTGGACCTTCCAACATAAATCTTGGCCTCTTTGTTTGCTCCTTTGAAGTTTGCCGGGGTTCATAACCATTTCCTTTTATTAACTATGATTGTGATTGATGGGGCGTTATATTTGAGTTTTTTCATACATATATGCATACATACATAAACTCGATTTAACCTCGAATTTATGAGTAGCTTACAAGCTAGTATCTTCGAGCTAGTATCTTCAGAAACAGCACCCTACCCCATCCGTCACTCAAACGTCAACTGCGAGCATCAACTACCACGTGAAAAACGTACGATTTAAAAAATGTAATAAATTAATTAGTTTACCTTTGCGGGTTAAGGATCATATGTGAAAATAATTGCATTGCCTTGTTTTGTTTATCGTACAGAACAATGAATTTCCCAATGAGGCATATGCTATGGGGACTATGATTGTAGGAGCCACAATGGAGGTAACAATACTGAGAAATCTGTACATGTAGTGTGTACACATAATATTCTACATATATAGTCATGGTTCGTTGTTTGTTTTTGTAGGTGTACAAGCAAGCCATGGTAAATCTTTTGCCTACTCCAACCAAGTCACACTACACATTCAACTTGAGAGACTTCTCTCGGGTCATCCGTGGGGTTCTTCTAATCAAAAAGGATGCCCTCGCTGATAAGAAAACTCTTAGCAGGTATACACATATATTCATTGTCTCTAGATTTTAAACTGTAAGCTTCGACTTTTCACAACTTTAGGGAAGGTCATAAAAATTTGACGGATTCTGGAATACCATAGCTAAACACATCCTTCAATGTCAAACGACAATGAGAATCACAAACAAGGGTGACTACTCGAAGCAGGCCAGTTTGAAGAAAAGTAACCAATCAAAACATGAATTGAGAACAAAGGATGGCGATGTTTTTCGTAAACTGACCAATCGCGTTGAAGCATACAGACAATGGTTCTGCAACAAAATTTGACACCAATAAAGTGCGGACCTCTCGGGAAACCTAGAAAGTTGTCTTCAGACTGGCCCGCTTCGAGTAGTCGCACTAATGAGAAATATGTTAATTCAGTTTGTCACAAGCGTGGGACAAAGAAAAGTCTGAGTCCGCAACGGGAGTCGAACCCATGACCTTTCGTACACCGATTCCTGCATACTGCCAGGATCAGCAGTGTCGAAAGGGTCCTGTGTTGTAATAAAGAAAGAAATATGGTAAATTTTAAGCTTGATAAATGAAATGAGAACGATGTTAATTCAGTTTAGTTAATTCAATTTTAAAATCGACAGACCAAGAGTCAGTAAGTATTGAACACGGAAAATGAAACATTTTGTAACTACAACAAAGGTGTTCAAATATTTAACATGTCCATTTGGGAATGTTGTCTTTCAGACTGTGGGTACATGAAGTGTATCGCGTGTTTTATGACCGTCTGGTAGATGACAATGACAGGGCCTGGTTACACAGGTATGTCTCATATTTTCTGAATGCTAAGTGTCACGTGACAGGCTTTACTGAATGATTGTGTTTTTCTTTCTTGGCAGCTTACTTAAGAAAGTCACCAAGGATCATTTGAAGGATGATTTCGACTCTCTTTTCAAGCACTTGTCTTCTGACCAGAAATCGGTAACAGTCATGATTGCAATACGTGATGGGGTTTTTTTGTGTCCGTGTCATGTGATTGTAAAACAGGCTGACTGCAGCTTCTTCACATGCACTAAACAAAGGTTGTTATTTTTTTATGCAGGCATCTGAAGATGATTTGAGAAGTTTGATGTTCTGTGATTTTCTCAATCCTGATGCGGTAAGCTTAGACGCTAGACTGCTTGTAATCTGTTTTTCTCTCGAAATAATCTCCTTGAAAGGGGCGTGGAGTGAAGGGACAAGAAAGGTTTGACACATGCACAAGCAGTGGCGCGTCCTACAGCTTTGATACGACTAACTATTCAATCATTATTTAACAATTATTCGCCGAAGGAGAAGTGAATATTGGTGAATATTTCCCGAGACGAATATTCACCAATATTCACGAGCCTGAGGCGAATAATTGTTTCATAATATACAAAACACAGAGAAAATGTTGAATTTCTCCGTGGAAAAGAGAAAAAGACCAAAATGTTCCGCCATTTTATGCCCGAGACAAACAAAATTGAACTTCGCGGCATTTCCAAATAAGGTAGAGAGGGTATATTGCCTCTGCCATGAGTAGGGAACCAATCAAATGGCTTGAAAATGCATTATCCCATGGTTAGTATATTATAATCTTATTTAGTACCCTATGATGAATGACCATGAATGTTGGATTCAAGTTTGTTCTCCATTAAATAAATGCATCACACCATATTTTGCCACAATATATAAAGATATCCAGACTCCTATATGAGCTAAATATATATTTCTTGAATGAAACGCTTAAGAACTCTTTGAACTCCTTCACATCATTTTCGTGAATGCACGAAGATTGTACAACACTGTTTGGCTTTTGATATCCTTTAAGACAATGGCTAAACTCTATGTAGGTGATCACGCCCTGTAGACCAAACTATAGCAGTGGTATTTTGAACCTTTTCAGATGGGTGAGGATCGCATGTACCAAGAGGTGGACTCCATTGATGAACTTTACAAGATAGTGGAGCAGTGTCTTGAGGAGTATAACCAGACACACAAGACACAGATGAACCTGGTCATATTCAGGTCAGATACAGTCTATTCTTCATTGTATCGACTGCTAGCCTAAGCAGTATCCCAAACATACTCAAAATTGTTTTTATGTGTAGTTTAGACAGTTTAGACAGTTAATTAATATTCTATATAATATTCTATAGTTAAATAGATCTTAGTTTTACTTGCCTTTTTTACGCTTTATCATATTTTATAGTTCTAATTGACCTTTGTTCTATTCGCATTTTTATCCGTTTCCATTAATTAGGCTGTTAGTTTTAGGTAGTTTTTTAGGTAGTTGTTTAGGTATTTGATGTAAAGCGCTTTTGAATATGCTTATAATGTTAGCGCTATACAAATTTATATTTATTATTATTTATTAATTTGCTGAATGGATAAATAACGTTTCTATACCATACCAATTTGAGTTTACAATCCTCAAGCCAAGACTTGGAAAACTGTTTCCTTATGCTCTTTTAATTTGGAGATGGTAAACAAGTTAAAATCCTTCCTTACAGGTACGTGTTGGAGCACTTGGTCCGTATCAGTCGTATCTTGAAGCAACCAGGAGGGAATGCTTTGCTTGTTGGCGTAGGAGGTAGTGGAAGACAGTCTCTGTCCCGTTTGGCCGCATCTATTGCTGATTTCCATGTCTTTCAACCGGAGATCTCCAAGAGCTATGGTCTGCCTGAATGGCGTGAAGACATCAAGGTCAGTGGCGACAGTGCATTGAATTTGTGGTGAACAGTTTGCATCCAACTGATGCGTTATTTTGTTGTGTCTTTAGACGATGCTGAAGAGTGCAGGTTGTCAAATGAAGCCAACAGTGTTCTTGTTAACAGACACGCAGATTAAAGAGGAGTCTTTCTTGGAAGATGTGGACAGCTTGCTTAACACGGGTGAAGTGCCAAATTTGTTTGCAGTCGATGAGAAAGCTGAACTCAATGAGGTAACTGTAGCTCTTCACCTGGAAGTAATGACACTGTAATTAGCGGTTGAACTTCATTTTACTTCCAGTAGCAGCACACACTGGCTGGATGTTTGTAATGGACTGTAAGTAACTTGTTGTGTCTGTTTAGAGCGTCCGTCCAGCAGCTCAATCCCAAGCTGAAGACAAGAATGCTGAATTCTCACCACTGGCATTGTTTAACTTCTTTGTGAACTGTTGTAAAGAGAACCTTCATATTATGCTGTGCATGAGTCCTATTGGTGATGCATTCAGAAACAGACTCAGGCAGTTCCCAGCACTAATCAACTGTTGTACCATTGACTGGTTTCAGGTAACCACATACTTATACAACCCTAAATATTACAGTGAAGATGACGCTACCGTTGCCACTCAACAAAGTTTTTGATTAATTTTTGACATCTTTTTGACAACTTTTTGACGACTTTCGGATGGGTTCCGTTTGACTTGACCAATCAAAATCCAAGGAGTGTTGGAGGCGGAGTCGTGAAATTTGAATGGTTTTAGTTTCTAGTCTAGTTCAAATGTGGCGCCACAAAACGGAACCCATCAAAGTTGTCAAAAAGATGTCAAAAATTAATCAAAAACTTTGTCGAGTGGCAACGGTAGCGTCATCTTCACTGTAAAACTCATAGTGTAATTCACTTGCCGCCGCTCGCACAAATTTGTGGTTTATGTTTGGTTTATGTCTGTTGGTTTTTCAAACTTGTAGCATAGAGCTACGTTTACTTACCCACTTCTTGCAACAACCGTTGCTATTAATTTAGTGTAATATCGTGTTTTGAAAATTGCTGAAAGCCAGTTTTTCTACATAAGAGATAAAATAAGGATGGAAAACGTGGCAACTTTCCAAAACAAGATCCTTTGACAGGAAAGGCGTACACACAGATGTCAGGAGACTAACGAACTCCAGTCGATCTCTAAAGCTTGGTTATCACCCTTGCATCCCAAAAATATAATAGTTAATCCTCATCCCTGCTTCGCGAGGACCTGCGAGTTATGTATCACTAGTAGTAGTTATGATTGTGATAATTCACGTTGTGTTATGTTAATTGTTGATTGTTTGTTAGCCATGGCCTGAAGATGCACTTGAGATGGTGGCTAACAAGTTCCTTCAAGATGTGGAAATGACTGATAATGAGCGCAAAGAAGTAGTCCCTATCTGCCAATACTTCCACACCAGTGCTCGAAACTTGTCTGAAAGGTAATCTCACTTCTGTCAAAAGTTACCAATGTTTCAATCGCGATCCTTTGTTAGTACAGGGTTCTAAAATTGAGTGTTACGTTATTTCAAACACTTGTATTTCTTTATTTTGTAAGGTATCTTGACAAACTCGGCCGACATAACTACGTGACACCCACCTCATACCTGGAGCTAATTTCGTCATTAAAAACACTTCTGGGAAAGAAGCAAGACGAGGTGTGTATGTTTGTGTGTTTGTGTGTTTCATTTCTAGTAAGGTACATCAAATGTTTAGTGGCTTCGCTACACGTGCATTTCATCTTTTTTTCGTTTTGTCATATCACATGTTAGATTCACCATTCCTGTTTTATGTCCATGTTTAGCATTTTATTTACCAAAATGATTAGGTTAGATGCTCTTGTATAAAGTCATAATATTGAGTAACAGTACTGCGCGATTAATTGTTGTTTAAGGAAGGACTCTAACCTAAATGACATGTAACTCGTATCGACGTGTTTGTCTGTTACAGGTTATGCGTAACAAGCACCGTTATGAAGTAGGTCTGGAGAAGCTGGCATTTGCTGCATCACAGGTGAGCTGTTAACATAAAGCTTGTGCGATTAACATGTTCAGCGGCTAACTCAATCTCTTGTCTTTTGTGTGTAGGTGGCTGATATGCAGAAAGAACTGGAGGAGTTACAGCCCCAACTTGTGGAGACAGCTAAAGAAAATACTAAAATGATGAAAGTATGTTTGCTCTTGACATAGCATTACACTTTAAAGATCGTTAAATAGAGTAGCACGACAGTATATATAACGTATTGTTCATTTCTGGTTTAAACAGGTAATTGAAAAAGAATCGGCTGAAGTTGAGGCTCGCAGTGAACTGGTAAGGAAGGACGAAGCAGTAACCAATCAGAAGGCTTCAGAGTCACAGGCCCTGAAGGAAGAGTGTGAGAGTGACTTGGCTGAAGCTATTCCTGCCTTGGAAGCAGCTTTATCTGCTCTCAACACACTCAAGGTATGTACCTTGTCATGGCTACTGGCTAGTTTCAATTCTATCCAGGATGATTTAAGACCAAAATGTCCAGGGAACAAGCTAGGGTTCCACTTTAATTCACACTCTCTGGCGCGTAAATTTAGCTTAAGGTGCGTAAAATAAAATGCGTAACATGTGTAGTTGCCGTCCTATTGGCAAAACAACCAGAGACAAAGGCTGCTAAAAATTCCAACTAATTCACTACTCCATGCCTCCCCTCCCTCCTGCGCAAAACCCTCTGTAGTACTGCCAAAAACGTCAAATGTCCAAATCCACGGTATTATGGAGAACGTGAACACACGACGGTTAATTTTCCTTTCTGTATGTGGCCTTGAATACCCTGGGCCCAGAGGTTTTCTTTCTTGTCTTTCTCGGATAATCGCGAAATAGAACGTGAATTCATTTTTTAAGGAATTTCGCGCGAGCGAAAAGAAGCCTTATGAAAACACAGATAATTTGTTTTTGATCGCCTTGCAAGTTGTGAGAGCATGGTTTCTCGGTCGGTCCCAGCAGGCCCTGTCTCTCTCTCCTCTTCCTCCCCCCCCCCCCCCCCCCCCCCCCCCCCCCTTCCTCCTTGAGCAGCAGTTCCAATAGAATACAGTCGAAGCTCCCGTAAGCGGATAAAACCCAAATCGTACCCCTCAAAAATTTCCGCAGTCGCTTACGGGAATTTGTAAATACAGAGTTTGTATGTGAGTGTACAAACGGGGTTTTTCGTAAGGCGGCCGTGAGTGGAGATGTCTGTTTACGAGAGTGTCCGCTCAGAGAGCTTTCACTGTACACCACATAATTACTTTCTTTGTTTTTATTTATATTTTTATTTTTATTTTTATGTGTGTTGATCCCGCGTTAAATAAAGCTGTCAAAAATCATAAGGCTTATTGTTGTCTTGCAGCCGGCAGACATCACTATTGTGAAGTCCATGAGCAATCCTCCTGCTGGAGTCAAGCTTGTCATGTCAGCTGTGTGTGTCATGCGGGACATCAAACCCGAGAAGATCAATGATCCCGCGGGAACAGGAAAGAAGATTCTAGACTATTGGGGTCCATCAAAGAAGCTGTTGGGAGACATGAACTTTCTTAACAATCTAAAAGAATATGACAAAGACAATATTGCGGTGAGTTAGTGTAGTTTTTACCTCGTAAGGTTGTCGCATCGCCTACAAACTAAAGTGAATTTGTGTCAAAACGTTTTGTTTGTAAACGAGTCAAATATTAACGTTTTGCCATTCTTAGACGACATTAACATACCATGGTCTTGTAAATGAAACATAGACAGACTTTAGCCACGAAGGGCCGATTATTTAAACGAAGTCTAAGTTAGGCTCGGCTGAGTCTAAATTGCGTTATTAGAATGCGGATTAGCCGCATTTCACGGAGACCACGTCTAAACGTGGTCTAATAGGTCTAGCTATTGTTCTTCTTAAACCGCTCTTTACAAATTCGAGTTTTTCTTAGTCGGTTTTGCACGCTATAATCGTTTTTCTACGCTATAATCGCTCTAATGATAACGCTTGGGAAATAATTCAAAACTTCTATTTCGCCAAACGTGATGGGCTACCATTCATCCTGAAGTGCAATTATAACGTCAATAATGTAAGCCAAGAACTACCTACTTTCTACAGGGAACTACTAGATTATTATTTTTTTTTTATGACTTCGAAATAGTTTTGAAGATACTTATTGAAAAGTTTTCATTTTATGGAACATTTTATGGAAATGCTAGTAAAAAAACATTTTCTTAAAACTTAGTATGATAAAAATATCCACTCTTAAAACGTGCTTCTTTCCTGAGCCTAAACCGTCGACGGAAATAAGACTGTTTTGCAGTCTAAGGGAAATTGTCATCGTCGTATTCTTCTAGAGGATTCTATCCCTCAACTGTCTGATTGTTCGGACTCGGCTTGTTAGCCTATTCCTGTAACTGTCTGGCTTCGAACTTCCATCCATGACACAAACCTTCACTAATAACAACGTTAGACTACGTCTAAACCTACTCATGACCAGGTCTAAGTTGCTGTTTGCTAGCCTGTGTTTAGACACCGCTCAGGCGAGGTTTAAAATAAAGGACGTTTAAATAATCCAGTTCCCCGGTTTAAACCCGGTTTAGACCAAGACTTTCTTAAGCGATGTCTAAACGTGTCTAAACATGTCTAAATGTCTAAGTGTTTGCCGTGAAAGCAGCTGAAGGCCTGTGTGCCGGTATAAATGTTTCTTATTCAATAAATCTCACCTTGAAAATAAATAACGAATCATTCAATGTAGAACAGCTGTCCACAAACAAACCATATTGGAAAATTATTGAGCAAATTCACGTCTGCCCGTCTGCCCAAGAAAAATATGCCACATTATACAATAATTGAAATCTTAACTGGAAACAAATTGATTTAATCCCACATCAGGTTACACTGGATATAAAAACTAAGAACTTTAAAAAAAAACTATTAAATAGAATAGTATTCACGAAGAGCATCTCTTTATTCACTGCCATTTTAGCCAAGAGTTTTGGACGTCTGTCGGCTCAGCAATACAAACATTAAATGAAAAATAAATACAAACATTGTAGTACGGTTTTTGAATGACAAAGATAAAATATTGGGTATTGTCGAAAAAAGGACGCATTGATCATTATTGAACCACATCATTATTGTTGGTAAATTAACATTTATCAGAGCCGCTTAAAAAAGACAAAACCACGATTATCCAGTGTTCTAGCGAAACTAAAATACATAGAAAGTATAGAACGATCGATTTAGAAGAACGGCATACATCAATTTCATGTGGAGAAGTGGCGGCCATTTGTGAAATGAAAAGGGTGTGCCGGTTTTTAACAATGCTTGGTTTTTTTTATGGCAGGTTCACATCATGAGCAAGATCAGAAAGGAATACATTCCTAATCCAGATTTCGATCCACAGAAAGTTCGCACAGCATCGTCTGCAGCAGAGGGTTTGTGTAAGTGGGTACAAGCCATCGAGATATATGACAGAGTCGCTAAGGTATTCTTTTCATCTCCTTGACATTATTTGACTTTTACAAAGGAGCTATGTCACAATATTTTAAGTCATTTATCACCTTCAAATTGAAGAAAGCCTCAAAATAACGGTTTACTAAGGTAGGAAATCACCAAAGAGGCGATAATAAACCAAACCAGGAACAAGGATGGTTGAGGGATTGCGAACGGCGAACTTTAAAAAATTGGCCATTTGTTTCAAGATGCGCTATCCGTGACGTAGCTCCTTTAACTTCTAATTTTCCGGTTTGCTGGAAAAGTAGATTGAAAATAATAACTGGCTTGAATTTTGAGTGTGTAATTTGTGGCATTTGTTATTCAAGGTTGTAGCTCCAAAGAAAGCTAACTTAGCCGAGGCTGAGTCATCTCTGGCGGAAACCATGAAAATTTTAAATGCTAAACGTCAAGAGTTAGCTGAGGTGGAAGCTAAACTGGCCAACTTAAAACTTACGTTTGCAGAGATGACAGAGAAGAAACAGCAACTGGAGTTCCAGGTTTGTTTGGTTCTGTACTTTAATTTGTCGTCAGTTAAGAGCAGTACAAACGGTGTGGTCTTTTGTAGTACAGTTGTTAATTAACTCTTGCTGGGGAAAGTTGTCAAGGATGACTCGCATCGCGTCGCATTTGTTGTTGGATAACATACAATCAGACTCATTAGAAAGGTTTCTGAACAATTGCCGGGAGCAAGCTCCGGTGTACGTGTTTGAGTGTTTCTTCAAGAAAACAGAGTACTCTGCCGGATTTCTCTACAACATGTTTTTCTCGCTTGTGACTTGTGTTGTGTATCAATTTGCAGGTGGATTTGTGTGGTAAGAAACTGGAACGAGCCGAGAAGCTGATTGGTGGCCTGGGAGGAGAGAAAGACCGCTGGTCAGCAGCTGCGGCTTCACTTCAGGATGTGTATGATAATTTGACAGGTGATGTGCTCATCTCTTCAGGAGTCATAGCTTACTTAGGAGCATTCACTGCTGGCTTCAGAAAGGAATGTACTCAAGAGTGGACCAAGATCTGCAAGGTACTACTTACATTTCATTACTAAAATTAATATATTTTTGGAAATAGTCGTTTTAATCCGTAAGAGAACAGTCTATAACCCAGTAAAGGCATGATGCACTCAATATTTGTCGGCCGTACTCAACAGATATCCTGCGATATACGTAATTTCGTACGCGCGCGGTAAAATGTTTCAGTCAGTTATTGAAATAAAAGTGGAAAGAGTATTTTTTTAGTTGTGTTATCAATTTGTTGAATAATAAAACAATTATCGAACTCAATCTTGTGGAATATCGCCTGATTTTAGCCAACTCGGCCTACGGCGGCCTTCGGCCTCGTCTGCTAAGTATCAGCAGAGGTCTATAACTATAGTTATAGACCTCTGGTATCAGGCGGTATTCCGCGCGATTTCGCAGGATAATTGTTAAATATTCTCTTTATTTCTCACTCGTATAATCAAGTTCATTCAAGTGCCTTCATACAGTGCGGTGGGGATGAAGTTATTGAATAGTCACATCACACCATGTTCTTGTCAGTTTCTTTTTGCCATTCCAAATGATTTTCTTCATAAACACGGAACACTTAACAATGATTAGTGATATAAGCAATTGAACTTTATTATTTCAGTTGAACCTCTCTACGACGGCCACCCTGGTGCAGAATTACCTGGCCGTTGTAGAGAGGTGGCCGTTAGTGGAGGTTCGATTGTAATACAGTCGAACCTCCACTAACGGCCACCTCTCTATAACGGCCAGGTAATTCTGCACCAGGGTGGCCGTCGTAGAGAGGTTCAACTATACTTTAAAAATTAGATTCCTTTCTCGTTTCTACCTCCAAAATCAATACCTCGGATGATAACATTGAGTAGTTTCTTGCGGTATGTACATAACATGGCTTGGTATTCATTTGTTTTTACACAGTCCAAGAACATTTCTTGCTCGGATGACTTTTCGCTGAGTAAGACATTGGGTCAGGCTATAAAGATCAGAGCATGGAACATAGCAGGCCTTCCCACGGATTCATTCTCCGTTGATAATGGAGTCATTGTGGATAACACAAGGAGATGGTATGTTAAATCTCTGATGATTTTGTTAGCAATAATTTCAATCCTCTTCATGCATGGCCATACATAAGGCCCTCACCAAGGAATGCAAGCTTTGTTTGTTCTTTATTAGTTTTATCACAACTCCATCCTTGCCTCTTCATCTCCTGCTCAACAGATCGGTTCCAAGCCCAGATAACACATGGGGGGGGAGGGCAGAAACCACTTAATCAGTAACAAAATTCTCGAATCTGATTGGTTATCAGCTGTCTCGAGATTAATAATGGTAATAGGACTGGCTGGAGTCCAATTCAGTCTGTAATCATACGGATAACGCGGAAAGGGAATCCGATTAATTAATCACGAGTTTGACTACAGAGGACCACAGAACATGAACAATTGAGTTTGTTTTTGACCGAGATGCGTGAGAAAAGGAACCCATTTAAGTGCAAACTGTCCTATTACAGCGCTACCAGGATGCATGAGTATTTCCAACTCATTACAGTTCTAATGCTTTCAACGAAAAATTACCGACAAGATACATATAAAGGGTTGTAAGCGTTTATTGTCAGGTAAATAGTTTGATTACTTTCAGCTTTTGTCCTCGATGAAAACCATTTCAAACAGTCAAGCTTTCCTTGACACTTCTTAAGATGGAAAATCGGTTCTGTTCTTCAGTTCTAATGACCTTTGTTATGATATTCATGACACTGGAAGGGCGGATAAACCAATTTCTGATTATTAAAAGCGGATTTCATTTAGCACAAATAAGTAATTAGATTCAATTAGTTCAAGTTAAAATAAGTAAGAGCAGACATGATTGTATGATTGTTTGTGTTCTTTCACTGCAGGCCGCTTATGATTGATCCACAAGGACAAGCAAACAAGTGGATCAAGAATTCAGAGAAAGATAGTCAACTGTCGGTACGTAACTGCTGGGACTAGTCAAATAATAGCTTACGAATTCTTCACGAGCCTAATGGCCCACAACTGCCGGAGCTTATCCCGGTTTCCTTAGCATGAAGCAACTAGGAGTATTGCTACTCCCCTGGATGAGATGCTAGTCCATCAAAGGTTACCCCAGAATTTTGTCAGATTGCCCTAAAACTTCGCCGGTATCCATTTATACTCCTGGGTGGAGAGGGACAATGCGAGAGCAGGGCACGAAGCTGGACCGTTCTATCCAGGAGGCCAACACCATTAAGCCACCGTGCTTTAGCTTACTAACAGATCATTCAATTTGATATCGTAAAGAAAGATCTTGTAACTGCTAATAGCAATTTGAGTTCTCTTCTTGATTATTTATGTTAGGTGATTAAACTGACGGATGCCGATTACATTCGGACTCTAGAGAACAGTATTCAATTTGGAAACCCTGTCCTGCTTGAGAATGTAGGCGAGGAACTGGACCCGTCTCTTGAGCCCCTGTTGCTAAAACAGATTTTCAAACAAGGTTTGTACTAACAAGTACTCATATCCCCTGAGCTATTGCAATGTTTCCTAATTAACTATATCTATATTATCACTTACACACTGCCAGTTTTATCTTTAATCCGCAGTTCATGTATGTCTTTCATATATTACGTTGCTCTACCTTGTTACAAATCATTTTTAGGGGGCTATTGACATTCAGTCACAATTCTATTAATATTGTCGTTGTAGGTGGTGTGAAGTGCCTTCGTTTGGGTGAAAGTGTGATTGAATACTCTGATGACTTCCGGTTCTATATTACTACTAAGCTGCGGAACCCTCACTATCTGCCTGAGCTGTCCACTAAAGTCACACTACTCAACTTCATGATCACTCCTGAGGGACTGGAAGATCAACTGTTGGGGATTGTTGTGGCTAAAGAAAGGTATGAGTTTGTTCAGAGCCTCTTATATCAACCACTGCCCCAAGCTTATTTCACACTCAATGTTATTTTATTTTTCAGACCTGACCTTGAAGAAGAAAGACAAGCATTGATAGTACAGAGCGCTTCTAACAAGAAACAGCTGAAGGAGATTGAAGACAAGATTCTAGAAACACTTTCCTCTTCAGAAGGGAATATCTTAGAAGACGAAACAGCTATTCAGATTCTAGATTCCTCAAAGGTGACTGCACTGTAGTGTATAAATAATTACACTGTAAATCAGAACGGTTAACTCATCGTGAGAAACAAAGACTTAAAGGGAATGTTTCACGGTTCGGCGCATGTGCCGGCTTATCAACTTTATCCGTTTAAAAATCCCCACTCACATTACTTCTCGATACCTCAGTAAGCATAGTCCAAGAAAAACGATGAATGACCAAAATTCACGAAAAATCTCAACGGATTACACCGAGAATGTCGACATTGAATACCAGAATACATTATCAGAATAAAGTGTTGACCAGAAGGATTTATTCTGGTAATTTATTCTGGTATTCAAATCTCGTAATTCTCGGTGTAATCCGTTGAAATTTTTTGTGAATTTTAGTTATTCGTCGTTTTGCTTGGACTAATTATCATTATGTGATTACTGAAGTATCGAGAAGTACATGTGAGTGAGGTTTTTTCAAACGAATAAAGTCGATAAGACGGCACATGCGCCGAACCGTGAAACACTCCCTTTAAATAGAGAGATACAGTGTTTTATGGCAGTTGATTATCTTGCATGTAAAGTTTCACTTGTGGGGACGAGTTGCTACACATTACACTTTTTAACCCGAGAATATCTCACTCATATCTGGATACAAGACACTTAACATAGTTCAGTAAACATTGGGATTGGTCATCAATGGGTCATCAATGTAATGAGTTGATTAAGATTTGTAGAAGTGAAGCTGAATTGGTGTAAATCACTTGCAGGTTCTCTCTGATGAGATCTCAAAGAAACAGAAGGTAAGTGAACCTGTTGAGGTAACTAATCATTTGTTAATGCGGCATAATGTGGTGCTACTAACTTACTGATGATCAACTGATGACAGTCCGAGGTGCGCTGCCATTTTTCTTTCTTTTCGCTTCTCGCTCGTTGTTAGACCTTGTTAATGTATGATTATATGATTATAGTAGTTAGCTAGTTGACCTCACCACCGGGGTCCAATGCTGCTGCTCTCTTTGTGGAGACTAATCATTTCAATTTCAATTATCTACAATTAAGTTTATTTAAGAGTGTCAACGTTATGTAAGTTAATAGTTCTAGTGCACTTTAATATTTATTATATACTAATTAGTCAGTTATTTATTTCTCATTTAGCCTATTTCATCATTCGTGTTTATCTTAGATCTTAATGTATAGTTCAATTTTATTAGATGTCTTATTCTGTATTTTGCACGTTCACGTTTAAACGAGTCTCGAACTCATCCGTGACATGTGGTTAAATAAATTACTTACTTACTTACTTACTTAGTTAACCAGTTTAATTGTGATATTTAATGGGCTGATACTGGTATAAAACTGTGTAGCGCCTTGAAGTAAATGTTGAGAAATGTAATATACAGCGCTATGTGGAGTGATAATTGACGACCAACGTTTCGGCATTACTGCCTTCTTCAGGGTAACAAACCCGACTAGATTAGCACCATATAGTTATTTCTGTTTGCCTGCTACCAACATTTTGTTATAATATCTCACATAATTATTATTCTAATAACTGTGATGCTGGTGCAAATAAATTGTTGTTGTAGTGGTCATGCACTTAGCTCAAAGCTAGATTACAGACTTACTACTCAAACAGACGAAACAAATCTGTTGAGAATCCCAACTCACAGAAGCCTGACCAGTTGGCTATTTACAAAACGTGGCCACCAACGACAAATCCAGCTAATGTTATGGAAGACTCGTACCCAGTCGCTATTTATATGTTTTTGGGATGAGAGAAGATTGGATACGAGAGTGGATTGAGGCGCGCGGCGAATCATGGGAAGGGACGAGGGAAAATTTGCCTTCGTCCCTTCCCATAACCCCCCGCGCGCCTCAATCCACTCTCGTATCCAATCTTCTCTCATCCCAAAAACATATAAATAGCGACTGGGTACGAGTCTGATGTTATGGTGGATTTACAAGGCCAACGCCCTAAACCACTTGGCTACGCTAACGATCCTGTGGAGATGCGAGGGACAGCCCGAGGGACAGCTAGCAGGCTAATGATTATGTGTTAATTGATTGTTTTCTGGGTTAGGTTGCAGATGAGACGGAAGCTAAGATCAATGAATCCCGGCGTGGATATAACCCAATAGCTGCACACGCATCAGTACTGTTCTTCTCCATAACTGATCTGCCAAACATTGATCCCATGTACCAGTCCTCGCTCACTTGGTTTGTCAACCTTTTCCTCAACTCCATACATGACAGGTTTGTATCTCTTCCTGTATACCACGCATGTTTCAAAATAGAAATCGGATAATAACTCCTAACTCTCCCCCCCCCCCCCCCCCCCCCCCCCTCCTTCCGAAAATTAGCCCCTACATCTCATTCTCGACCCCAGAGCTCATCTCTTTGCGTATGTTCGACGGAGAGAAGAGCCCTGGGGAAGCCGTGTGAAACAATGAAAATGCTTCTGATTGGTCAATTTGCTACGCGCGAAAACTTAAAACTTACGGCGTGAGTTTACCCTTGATGACTGTAGAACTTATTTAGTGTTTCATATCGTTATATCGAGAGAGTTCCACCATGCAGTATTTATTTATGCACCTACACAAAATCCCTTCCTAATAAAAGCCTAACCAGGTCTGAAACACAACATTTCTTACTGTAATAAGCCCCTCCAAATATAAGCCCACCAAAAAAGCCTTTTGAACAATTTGCGGAATTTTATAACACAAAATAATCAAATTAATTAACTTACATGATTTATAAATTCGTCAGCCGCTATTACTGAGCTAACAAGCAAGCAACGTACTACTTACTTCATGACGTATATTGAGCTTTCTGCTCGTGGCCTTTCCTAGATCTTAGTTTTATGTTTTTTCTATTCTAGCAACAAGTCCAAGATCCTGGAGCGTCGATTGCGTTACTTGAGTGACCATTTCACTTATAATCTGTACTGTAACGTGTGTCGGTCACTGTTTGAAAAAGACAAGCTTCTCTTCTCCTTTGTGTTATGCTGCAACATCCTCAAGTAAGCTCAACCTTATTTGTGTTTATTCCAGTGGCTAGCTACCAAGCCTTGCTCCACTTGGCCGGGTTACATTTCATAAAGGAGCATTGCTAGTACGAGACTTGGGCGAGGCTCCCGGAGAAAAAAAAATGAAGAATGCATCGGTGTTTGGATCAAAAATAAAGCGGACCAATTTTATAGTAATGTGGGTTTCCGAAAGATGTGGAATGAAGTGTAGAAAGAATACATGTTTTTCACCCTTATTCACCAAACCCTTTGGTATTTTCTTTTCAGCTCAAAAAACGAGATGGACATGGAAGAATTCATGTTTTTCTTGACTGGTGGAGTGGGCCTGGAAAACAAGGTAAGATCAAGTGAAGGTTTTCATTCAGTAGTGGCTTTTTTAGGGTCAAATTTGAATCTTTGTTGTTTTTCTCTTCAGCTGGAAAACCCAGATCCTTCTTGGCTGTCAGATAGGGCCTGGGACGAGCTTTGTCGAATGTGCGATCTTCATGGCTTTAAGGATTTCAGGTTTGTGAATTTTGTTTTGCTGGATTCTCTTGAGAGCGGTTTTTAATTGAGTGTCGAAAGTAATCACTGAATTGCTTTGGTTTTACTTTACTACGCTTTGTGATTGGTTTAAAAGAGTTGCGCCACCTACTGAACCAATCAGATGCAAAACAAAAACCAATCGCGACTTGGTCGCACGCGTTTTCCCGCGCTTAGCGCCGGTTACGTGTATTTGCTTTGAGTTTTCATTGGTTCATTGTGTTGACGTTTTTTTGTGATTGGCCATTGTAATTGCTTTTGACACTCAATTGAAATATGCTCTAAAGTTGATAGCTTGTTTTTATGTGAACAAAGCGAAAATTAAAATAAACAATAAATGTACACACAATCACAGCCATTAAAGCTGCCACATAGGCAAACACAGCACAATTGGTAACAACTGGAATGTGTTATTTTACAGGAAAAGTTTTGTGGGTAACACACACGAGTGGCGTAAGATTTATGACAGTAAAGAACCTCATCGAGCTCCTTTTCCCGCTCCATGGTCTGAACAACTTTCTGACTTCCAGAAGATGATCGTTATTAGATGCCTCAGGCCTGACAAGGTAATCATTAATAATTAGTCCACTCAATCGAGTCGTACATTAACCCAGCCAACGAGACGCCGAGTTGGCTATGAGTTAATCTACGACTCGATTGAGTGGAATAGTTGTTTTATAATATACTCACCACAGGATATTGCAATTAAATTACTGGGGAAAGAACGAGGAAACAGAGACTATATGCACGTGTGCACGTGACTAAACTCAAAACTCGAAGAAGTAAAACTTTATTTACATGCTCTTCCATCGTGCCGTGTATTTAGCCAAATTAATTATTATACTAAATTAAATTATCCAGCATCAAAAATTGCAATTTCCTGTGCTGAACATATTATAAATAATAATAAACAATATTCATGTTGCATATACATACCTATATCCGCCTGAGCCTTGTGTATTGTGGTTCTTTGCCCATAGGTTGTGCCACTTGTCACTAATTTTGTAGAAGACAAGCTTGGTAGTAAGTTTGTGCAGCCGCCACCATTTGACTTGGCTAAGAGCTATGTGGATTCCAATTCGAGTGCTCCGCTCATCTTTGTATTGTCTCCTGGAGCTGATCCTATGGCGGGTTAGTCAACACGCATTCTTTATAAATCTACAGTGTAATTTGTCAGTTGAAATGAATAAACATATCGCGAGTATGTATATCCTAAAATGTATGAAGTTGTGACAAACGTTTGGGAGTAACTATGATGACGCATATTGGTACTAATTGGTTGGACTTGTTTAGGTCTGATGAAATTCGCAGCTGATAAAGGCTTCAGTGGAGACAGATTTAACGCCATATCCCTTGGACAAGGACAGGTATTCAGTGCTGTTCAAAACTGTTTAAAACTTTTTCAGTATTGGTGATTACCTACAAACAAAAGAAGGCTTGTTTTATGTTATTGCAAATCCTTCATTTTGTTTAATTTGTTTGGGGTTTTTTTTTTTTGCTTCATTGTTACATCTTGTACGTACTTTTATGGTGGATAGCTAACAGTATATACTGTGTGTGTTGTTTTTTCCCAGGGCCCTGTGGCTGCTCGTCTTATAGAGAACGCAGTGAAGGACGGGTCTTGGGTTGTACTACAGAACTGTCATTTGGCAGTGTCATGGATGACGTCACTAGAGAAGATCTGTGAAGACTTATCTCCAGACAACACTCATCAGGACTTTAGGTTGTGGCTTACCAGTTACCCCTCTGACAAGGTAACTTTCATCTATTGTTACCAAACCAACAACGTTTCTTGAATTTACTATGGGCGTAGGATTCTACATGTGAATTGTCTGTTCTTGTTAGCTTTCATACACAGCATTGGGATCTCCTTGGTATTAAGCTTCGTTTCTACAGATTTTATAGCTCCGCCTATACATCCTTGGAAAATGATTTGGATTCTGTTGACTGATTGCTTATGAATATGTTGTTTTTAGTTTCCAGTAACTGTGCTTCAGAATGGCGTGAAGATGACAAATGAGCCTCCAACAGGACTGCGTCAGAATCTGCTCCAGTCCTACCTGAGTGATCCCATATCTGACCAAGAGTTCTTTGTTGGTTGCGGTACCAAAGCTGCGGTAAGCAAAACATAACTATACATGGGTGACCCTTCAATGTGAGAATAGCGAATGGGTAAACTTTGCCCATTCAGCTCTAACGCTGGTATTCAGAGGAGCCCTGCATCTAACATCAGAAACACACAAACACTGGGGATTAAGCCCCCCAATCCTATCAAACAGTGTTGTGGATCTTTAACGTCCCCTACTAATTGTTGACGCGCCCTACCAACGGAGCTGTTGCGTGTAAATGGTAACACTGGAGGCCCTGGCTCATCCCACACTTTACAAAGATGCATAACACGCTAAATGTATAGAATGAATAGTTATAGTCATATGAAAAGAAAGTAGAAGGAGCGTAAATGTAGCTTACCCTCAGATCCCCTGGAAAGGTTTATAATAATTGCTGTCATCCTAACGGAACACTACATACGTGTTTTATTTGATAGGCACATGTAGTATTGTTCTAACTTATCGTTTGTGTACAGATCTGGGAGAAGCTGTTGTTTGGCCTGTGTTTTTTCCATGCCCTGGTACAAGAGAGACGTAAGTTTGGTCCACTGGGTTGGAACATACCGTACGGCTTCAACGAGTCCGACTTGAGAATCAGCGTCAGGCAGCTACAGGTCAGTACAAACAATCTTGATTTAAAAACGTGTTGGAGTTTGGCTTACTGTTCTGTATACATTGTTAGATGTTCATCAACGAGTATGAAGAGATCCCATTCGATGCTGTGACGTACCTGACAGGCGAATGTAACTATGGAGGTAGAGTTACTGATGACAATGACAGGTTTGTGATAGTGTTACCTTGCTCCTAAGCTTGGCTATTTCTACTTATCATCACGTCATATATCATAATTGTTAGTTCCCTGTGGTTTTGCTGTTTTCAATATTTCCTGCTTGCGGAGGACCACGTGATAGTTAGAGATCGCTTTGATCCAGCGTAGTAACAACGTAACCTCGTCCCCAGGGTCTTCTCGCTTTTTCAAGATGGCGGCTGACGGTGAGCAGGCTGGGTCACGTGACTGAAAACCAATGTCGACCCTTTCGCCATTTTGAATTAATTAAAATATCCAATATATTTGGATATTTTTAAGGTCACGTGATCTGGCGTTTGCCAGGGTCTTCTCTCGCTGCCATTTTGAATATCGCGAAGGCCCTGGGGACGAGGTTGTATGCTATCTTGACACCGTCCAAAAGTATTATTTGTGTTTGTTGTACGAGAAGAGTTGAGTAGAGTAGAGTTTTGAAAGTTATTATTACTAGGCGTTTAGTTTTCCTTATTTGTTGATTTCAGACGCTGCCTAATGAGTATCTTGGCAGACTTCTTCACTCCAGACATTGTACAAGATCCTAAGTACAAGTTCTCTCAGAGTGGAACTTACTTCGCTCCTCCAAAGAGTGAATATGAACAATACGTGGAGTTTATCAAGGTACAGTGATGTGTACACTGCAGGCTGCTCGGCATATACGGGCCCTTCCTAAAAGCTTTTTATTGTTTGCAGGAGCTTCCCTTGTCTCAGACGCCCGAGGTGTTTGGCATGCACGACAATGTGGATATTTCCAAAGAGCTGCAGGAGACCAAACAGGTACACACACATCATCGATCATATCTTTCCATTTATTTGATGACTTGGTTTGTAATTGCATCAAAATAAAATACATGACGTTTACCAGTAAATTCAATGTTATTGATTCGCGTTTGACCAGCAGGAGTGTTTAATGGTGGTGCGTATTTCTTTGTTGACAGTTGTTTGACTCGGTGCTGCTGACTCAGTCTCAAAGTGGCGGAGGAGGGGCTGGGAAGAAGTCTGATGATACACTGTTGGAGATTGCTAAGGATATATTGTCCAAAGTTAGTACTAAGTAACCTAACTACATTTGGTACATGTCAAAGAGTCATTGAAGAACTTGGAATAATGCTCAGATCAGGATTATTAGCAAATCCGTTGGTCGGAAATTTGGTAATAGGTTTGATATATGCAAGTCTAGATCTGGAAAAGTATGGAAAATGCCTAAACCTGATTTCGCTTCGTAAGCTAAGGCCCCGTCCACACTAATGCGTTTTAGAAAATGCACTAAAAGCTCCGCGTCCACACTACCGTTTTCGCAGCGTTTTCCCCGTCCGCACTAAAACGCTCGAATACGCTACAACAGTCATCTGCGCATGCGACAAATAGACGCGCCCGCGATGTTTGTGGTGTGAATGACGTCAGCGTTTTCCAAAGCCTCTGTTTTCGCTATCTCAAATGTCTCCACTCTGGACATCGTTTTCAAATGTATGCGTTTTCGATGAAAACACTCAGCGTTTTCGATCGTTGTCGTGTGGACGATAGGCGAAAACGCATCGAAAAGTATGCGTTATCAAACGAAAACGCAAATGGTTTGGAAAAAATAGGGGGAAAATCTTGAAATTTTTATACAAAAATTACCAACCCTAAAAAATCTATATTCATAGGTTAATGATTATCGTCTATTCTCTATTTTTAGCTTCCAAAGAACTATGACTTGGAGGTGGCTCTGCAGAAATACCCCGTAACATATGAAGAGAGTATGAACACTGTTCTGGTTCAAGAGATGGAAAGATTTAACAAGTAAGTTGTCCCGTTAGACTTGATCAGCAACTTCACCTGGCTGATATTTTTGTTGCTTTCTTTGTCGTTATTTTCGTAGGTTGATGTCAATAATCAGAACAAGTTTGCAGAATCTTCAGAAAGCTATCAAAGGCTTGGTGGTGATGTCATCTGATCTGGAGGCGCTGGCTGGCAGCTTGCTGGTGGGAAGGGTAAGTCCCGCTGCGTTCAGCATAGTGACTGTTATGATACTTTAAAACAATCAATGTGTAGAGGAGTTGCAGACAGCTGGTAAACTAGTAAGATGTACGCTGTATCTATTTACTTTGTTTTCCTCGCGCCAGCATGTTGGAAGTTTAGCCACTGTCAAAAGAAAACAAACTTAATGGGCGTGGTGTTTGTTCAGTGGATGATTAATTGTTTTGTTTGGCTGTAGGTGCCTGAGATGTGGATGAAGAGGTCGTATCCTTCTCTCAAACCTCTTGGTAGCTACGTCAATGACTTTCTGGCCAGACTCAAGTTTTTGCAGGTAGGTTTGCTCAGACTCGAATGTTATCCAAGACGAGCTTGAATGAATTAGCAAACATCACATATAGTGATTACAGTCAAAGCTCCCGTAAGCAGACAACCTCGGGAAGCAGAAAAAGTGTCCGCAACTGGAGCTGGCCGCTTACGGGAATGATTCTCGTAAGCGGACACTAGCATCGCCACTAGCAGTATTAGGGATAGGTAGCTGCCTACGGGAGCTTGTACCGCTCATACTAAACTGAGTACTAATGCGAAAAAATAATATCGAATGAAATGACAAAATGAAGACAAAACAAATACATGTAGCGGCGTGAAGTAGAAACAACAGAAAAATCCAAATTGTACCCCTCGAAAATGTCCGCGGCCGCTTACGGGAATGTGTAAATACATAGTTTGTATGAGAGTTTAAACGGGGTTTTGGCGGCCGTAAGTAGAGCTGTTCGCTTACGAGAGAGTCCGCTCAGACAGCTTCGACTCAGTGTATTAACTTTTACCATGCGTGTATTTTCGGCAAAAACAAATCATTATTATGACGTTTTAATTTTTCCTCTCTTGCTTAGGATTGGTTTGACAAGGGCAAACCAGTTGTGTTCTGGATATCAGGGTTCTTCTTTACACAGGTAGAGTGTTTACTTTGTTTTATTAATGATGGGCCATTTACTGTTAATAATCATTATACTAACTACATTTTCCAGGCCTTCTTGACTGGTGCCAAGCAGAATTATGCCAGGAAGTACACCATACCTATCGACCTGCTGGGCTTTGAGTTCGAGGTGAGTCTGGTATAAGTAAATTGCAGAACGTCATAAAGAGACAGACGTCATATACAGAACTCGAAATGCAAATGCCATAACAATTCAGTTTAGCGCCCGGGGATCTTATTAAATTGCGGTAGCTCAAGGGAGGGAGAAGTATCCAAACTACAAACCGTGAACTGGGTAAATCTAACTCTGAACTAACAAAACAAATCGTTCTCAACTTAACTAATTTGGTATACTGGGCCCGGTTGTTCGAAAGCTGATTAACGCTAATCCTGGGTTAAAAGTCAATCGAGGTTGTAATTTCTCTTGCATAAAAGTGTTTTCACTGCTAATGTTTTGTAGAGTTTGACATTAGTCAAAGTCAAAACTGAAGGACAAAAAATATAAACACAAAATCTCATTGAAAAGTTACAAAACTGAAATAAAAAACCACGCTAATCTTGGATTAGCTTAATCGTCCTTTGAACAACCGGGTCCAGCTGGGCTCTAATATTTTCGGTATAGGGGGGCGTTTATTAGAATGAGGGCGCTTATAACAAAATAGAGGCACTTATAACAAAAACATCTTCAAATGAGGACGTTTAATTGAGATAGGAGGCTTATTGCATGGAAGGAAGGTGCTGGATGGAATCATTACGGTCCTAATGTGGTTTAGACAGCGAGTTTAAGGCGGGGGTACACGTGAATTTCAATGAAATTTTGAGAGGTTTAAAGAATGGATAGAAGGGAAAAACACGACAGTTGATACCCACGCGTGTGCTCTTGCGTGGTTATCAACTGTCGTCAATGTCAATCTACTAATTTTTAACTTCAAATTCTAATTTTAAAACTACATTAAATCTTCAATATTTCTTATTTCCCTAAATTTACAACTCCTTTGAGAAAAACTATTTCCTCCCCAAAATACCCAAAAATCACCCAAACATTTACAAAACACCCCATAACATAGATTCATGAGATGAGCTAAGAGTTTTTGGATTGCTAGAAACGCGAACGAGATATTGCCATTAAACCCATGTTAAGTGGCGGAAAAATGGCATTCAGGTGGACCCCCGCCTTAACTGTACTTGTCTCTATATAGGTATTGTCAAAGGATACTGCCGAAAAGCCACCAAAAGACGGAGTCTATGTACACGGCTTATTTCTGGAGAGTGGCCGTTGGGATCGTAAGAGGTTTGTTCTTACTGTTGTCTTTACGTCAGTGTACAATACCTGTACTAAATAGGAATTTTTTTTACTGTTTTCAGAGGTTTAATCGGCGAGTCGTTACCAAAGGTTCTTCATGACACGATGCCAGTCATTTGGGTAAAGCCAGGTAAGAATAAGATGCCTATCATTTGTATCGAAAAAATGAACGATTCTTCCCGATGGAATAGTGCCGCCGGATATCTTCAGAGATATAACCATTGCATGTTTAACAATTACACTACGAGCCAGAGTTTTCTATGAGCAAATAGTCAACGAGTCGGCTCAGCTGATAGAAAACGAGGGCGATTAATCTTATTGTTTTGGCAGACTCTATAAACAACGTTAAATAAAACCTCGTAGCAGTGATTAAAACTGATAAACTAGTCGCCCTCGTGAGTGTACTAAATAAAAAAGTATAGCTGTCAGAGACTTACAATTGAGGTATTTTTTAGCCTAATATCAAGGATAACTTTCCCTTTCAAGAGCAACGTGTTCGTGCTCTATTCGCTGACGATATCAGAATCAATCCGATTTGTAATAGACCACGACAAGTGTCTAAAAGCCTGGTTTTCACTAGCGACGCAAGCACAAACACAAGCGCAAGCAACATACGCAGACGCAGTAACGCGTTGATCATCAGTGCCTTTTGTTTAGGACAAATCAACACGTTACTGCGTCTGCGTATGTTGCTTGCGCTTGTGCTTGCGTCGCTAGTGAAAACCAGGCTTACTGTGTTGAAATCACTGTTACCAGACCCTTTCGTCAGGCTCTCACGGAGTTATCAACTTGTGTACCGTTGTCATGGTGATAAAACAGTGAAAATAATTCAATAATTGGAGCGTGGCGTTGTTTAAAACATGATTGTATTTTTTTTCCGGCAGGTAAAATAGCTGATTTTAAAGATAACCAAGAATACAAGTGTCCAGTGTATAAAACAAGTGAGCGACGAGGTACTCTGTCCACCACAGGTCACTCAACCAACTATGTAATGCCAGTCCTGCTACCTACTGACAAACCACAGAATCACTGGATCAAGCGAGGTGTCGCACTGCTCTGCCAACTCGATGACTAATATCACACGATCAATTCGTAACCTGTTTTGGTTACTTTTCAACAGACCGTCTGTTTCATAAGTTATAAATGAGTCCCTTTTGAACATAAACAGTGAAAAAGTGTGCTGTAAAAAGTATTTCTTTGTATTTTAATGATAAGAAAACAACGTTGTAAATATTATCCTTATACATAGCATGAATAAAGCTGTTCGGTGTGAAGTTGTCTACGTTTCCCCACCCCACCCTACTCATGGTCTGTGGTACTCCACAAGCTCAAAGGTATGCAACATGTGTGTAAACATTTTTGTCTAACGATAGCAACAGCAAATAACATTCGTGAATCGTGCTCGTTTCATTTCCTGAACTATTGTACTTAGTACATTTTCTAGCCGCCTTGTTTGGTTTTGATCGAGCAGTTTCTAGAGGTAAATAGCAGCACTTATCGTTATAGCCAGGAAAACGTGCTGTGTTGTACTGAACACGAAACTTGTAACAGACACTACTGCACTCAGTTCAGTTCTGAAATAGAAACAAATACAATCTTGATGCACGATGAATGGGGATTTAGCTCGAGTTACTGTGGAGCGCTTAAGTGATTTTTGAGTTTGTTCTTGTCTTTAATGGCGCATGCTAAACATTTGCAAGTGTTGCTGTTTTGACTGGCGGCATGTTCTGCTGCGAATCTCGACTGATTCCCAACACGAAGATATCTACACTCGCGAATTTCCTCGAACAGTTTCGTGAGTTCCGTCATAGAGAATTTATTGATGTCAGTTTTTTTCTTTCTTTCAGTAATTTTTCCAAGCGAGTCTCGTACTTTCTTCCACTGTCCTGTAGCTCTTTGGTTGCTTTCGTCCTTCTCTGTTGTGCTGGTAGAAGGAAGCGAATCTTCGCTTGTGCCTTTTGAATCTTTCAACGTATCACCATTTGGACTCAGTAATTCATTGCTTCCTTGACTGTTAGTTATTCTTTCCTCTTCAATACCTGGCATGGGTTTCTGAGCAATTTCCTCGGCTTCAGAAGCATCATGCTCGGTTTTGTGAACGCGATAAGATAGCGATGGAATGTGTTTTTGATGAGACGCAAACGCTGCTATATTACTCGACTTTCTAGCTTTCCTCCCATCTTTCTCTGCGTGTTCAAATGTTTCACCTTCGTTTGTAAAACTTGTAAATGGCTTCCTGTGATCGCTAATGCGCCGTGCTCTTTTTCTTTCTTGAAAGAACTGACTGCTGTTTGCTAATGTTATTACAGGTGGCAACACTTGTGATTTGGACTTTTTCGTTCGCTTTCCACCGTTCATCAGATCAGCCGCGATACTTGGTAGTTTAAGTGGATAGTTGACCTTGGGAGACCTGCTTCTATAAGCGGCTGCTAAACTCACTGGAGACACAGCTTTCACTAAAGTAATGCGTCTTTTCTTGGTTTATTCTGCTCCTGCTGTGCGTCGGCATTTTTTGTGCTTTGCGCTTGAGAAGCCTGATCAAACAGCATTGCTGGTACAAGGTCCTGTTTGGCTCGAAGAAACTTTTCTTGTTTTAGAGACCAAGTATTGAAACTTCTTCTTCGCTCTCGTTGTATTGTGTTCATGGTGGTCCTTAGATCAGTCTGTTTGCTTCTGTTGATGCTCACCGCTCGTCGAAGCGAGTTGCTAACCTTTTCAAGTGGATCTCTTAACTCGTTGTTCATATTTTTCCTGTTTCTGTCAGTTCATAGTTATCATAATTCTCGTTTGTTCTCCCAACTGTTTTAAACGATATCACTTTTGACCACTCTAAAGCACAGAAACAAATTGATTATTAGGTTAAAACTACGTGATCACAACCGCGATTACGCGACTTAGGAATTAGCGTTTTTATTAAAATTTATTATCTTGGATCTGTTTGTGTTTGTATAGTCGCTGTTGAGCAAACAGTGATCTTTCTAAACATTTTCCTGTCACTCAGGAGAATAACTAACTAAAATATGGCAGATTAAAAAGTACAAAAGACTATACAGCTAATAATCCCTTCTTTGGCGCGGAAAATTTGAAACAAAAGGATTTTCCTATTAAGGTTAAAGAACCAAATTAAATGTTGGTTCCCGTTTGTCCATTGCTAAACATATTTATCGCGTCTGCAGTAGCGCGGTCTGAAGACAAGTAATTTTGGTCATTCGATCTGGCACAGTTTGTCATGGCTGGCGATTTACGAAACCGTTCTCTACTATTTTTTACGCCTTGAAAGTTTTTCCAATGCGTTGAATTTCTCGGACTTAAGAATAACTTAGCTTAGCAACCGCGCCTTATATAGCGTCATAAGCCGAGTTTCTCGACCAATCAGATATAGGATTATTAAATTCACCTCCGGAAATTATACTGATGTGGAATATTTATACTTGTTTAGCACGTTATTTGTTATAAGCCCTGGGCTTATACAACTTTGCCAAAGTTTATAAGCCCCGTTTTTAAACGGGGAGCTTATATCCGGGGGGGGGGGGGGGGCGAGTGGAATAAGAAAAATGTTTCATAATGAACGGTCTAAATAAAATTTTAACAATTCCCGTGAGGGCATTTATAGTGAGGACATAAGAAAAAGGAGGGGTCTTATATCGGGGGGGTGGGGGGGGGGGCCTTATAACCGGATTTGTTTACAGGTAGATGGGCCTATAAGCGGAAGTTTACGGTACATCAAAATTGTACTTGAAATTTGTTATAGTCGATCCCCTATTATAACCTTCGGGGAAATGGCAAGTGGCTGCTTAATAGGGGTTGGCCGCTTGATAGGGGTTTTATTTACAATAGGTGGCCGCTTAATAGGGGTTCGACTGTATTTGCAAACATTTGTAATTTCCAAACAAAATTAGTGCTGTCAATAATGCTATTCTCATAGTAGTTATTAGTCTTGTCAGCAAAAACACCGGGATACCCGCTTTCCGCCATTTCAAGCGTATTATCATGGGTGCTCCATGTTTCAAGGACTTCTTTACATGTCCCAGGCAATGCAAACCATGCCAAATTGCCAATGTTTACTTAGTTTTAATATAGAACTTTTTCATTTGAGGACGGAGTTCCAGAATCTTTTGTTTCGTTTCTTGAGAAATGTAACACTGCCACACGCACAATTCACGTAGTTTGTCACATTTGGTGACGACGGTATATCAAGGCTTGTTCGAGTTCTTCACTGCTTGTGGTACTGATTGACAGCCTTTCTAGCGTTTCACTGTAGTTCACTGCGGCAAAATAAACTTGTGAAACAACTCTGGACATGACCTCTAGTCGAAGGTTCTTTACGGGTACTTCTGGCTTTAAAATCGTGTCCACCTTAAACATAGGACATGAAGTGTCGAAAGCTAACGTGACGCGGAGTTTCGGAATCCTTGTCCTAATGATTTCCCATGTTTTCTGATGCTATATCTTTTCCAAATTTTTCCTCCCGTCGACAGTCAATAGAGAGATGCTCTAGAGCTGATCGATGATCTTCGGTAAGCGATAGCAATATTTCCTCAGTTACACTGGTATGGTGAAGAGCAAGTGACTTCAACTTCCGGCAACTGTTCACGACATTTTTTATGCAACCGGAAGTGACTTTGCAAACAAGCGAAGCGTTTTGAATATTCAGCGACTCTAAATCGGGATTATTTTCCACCAAACAGTTCATTAAATTGTCGCTGTAAGCAATTGGTAGTTTGCTAAGATCCACTGACTTCAACGTGAAGAGAACTTCGCAGTCGTCGTTTGGTTTATCGAACAAATCTCGCAAACAGTCGATGAATTCATGTCCTGCGTAGAACAAAGGATTCTCTCCGAGAAACTTGACAGTGAAGTTCTCGAGCCTTCGCACTTTCATACCGCTCAACATACGGATAAGGATACAAGCACTTTCTCTGTTGATTTTCTCTTCTTGTTGGCAAAGAATCTCTACGGTTCTAAGATACTGACCATGGTTCTCCAAGCATTTTCCATATGTGAACTCCTTTGAATCGAGGAATTTGAACTGAAATGTCTGCCATAACACAGGGGAATCAAAACATTCTCGCCAATATTTACATGCCAGCGAAGCTGTCAATCTGTCGGATAGCCTGAGAAAAGCAAAGATTCCCGCCACAATATGCTCGGGTAAATTCTCCCATTTTCGTTCTTCCATCGATCAAACTCGAAACTATACGAAACAGCTGCATTCAGCTGCAGTATTATATTAGCGTTGTTGTTTGAGATGAAAAGAATTTGATCGAACGCTTCATTAATATTCAAATATGCCGTGATCTCGTGGTACACCAGGTCACACAATCACCAAAACGCGCGTCAGGTTTTTAATTTGGTGCATGGAGTGAGCGCTGAAATATTCCATCTTGGATTAGGAAATTGGAGGGTTGAGCGAGTGCAAAAGAACAGAGAAGGGATTGATTTGTGAATCGAACGCGAAAAGAGCGAAAAAAGAGCGCGTTTCGCCTTCGTGCTTTCGCGCGCCTCCCGCGCTCTCGGAAGCTTCGGAAAGGGAACGACTGCTGTGAGTCAGGATCAGTCAGCTATTAGACTGCAAAACAGTCTCTCTTTTTCTCGAGATAATTGTGCGTGACGCGCGAATTGTTGCGTGACGCCCGAATTTGAGAGGCGCGAAGCGCCGACAACGAGCCTCGTAATTTCACGCTCGTTCCAGATCCTTCGGCCGCGTTCAGCCCGACACTCACGCGCGAAAATACGGACTGTTATAGCGTCTATCCCCAATCCCACTCGTAATTTCACGCTCGTTCCAGATCCTTCGGCCGCGTTCAGCCCAACACTTTCGCGCGAAAATACGGACTGTTTTGCAGTCTAGTCAGCTATTGCTGGTTTGCAACCAATTCAAATGACAAAGACGCGGCCGCCATGTTGGGGATACAAACAATAGAATTAGAAGCCATTTGTTAATGACCCCCAGCTGACGTCACTTGCAAACCACCAATTGCGCCAGCAGTATTAAAATGGAGGAAAATATAAGGGTTTGTATGGGAATTTTACTATCAGATTCAAAGACATAGGAATACAGTAAAGTTTTCAATAAAATCGTCTTATCTTGCTTTCAAGGTGTTTTACTTGCTGTCTGTGTGCTTATTGAATATGGGGAAATTAATATGAACTCGTAGTATGTTATATGTTGTCCCTCCTGCAAGCGAAATATGGCTAGGAATCTCTACAGGAACACCAAGAGAAATAGAAGGAATGAAAAAGGACATTTGCAAAACCTTCCACGACAATGAACTGAGAGTTTCGAGAGAGTTACAATTGAGGTAAACAAGAAGATGGTGAACTTTCTTGATGTAACTCTTGATCTGAACTCGGGACAACATATGCCATACATGAAACCAAATAACACTCTTTTATTCGAGGAAACATACTGTACAACCGTCGCATTCCCAGTTTTCACGCAGTTTGGAGTTTCTCTTTTATTGACTCGCATATATTTTCCTTCCAAATCGTACTGCTAAAACTTGTCAAAGATAAAAGGGTTGAAATCGAAAATCCACGCCGTAGAACCGCACAAAATTTCATTCATCTGACAGTGTATTCATGGCGAATGAAGAAGTTGCAATTTCATTGTTCTGTACTCGACACTGGATTGGCTCAATTAAAAAATGTTGGAATGTATTGTTCCCGTTCTGCCCTGTGATTGGTTAACTTTGTCTGGGTGGCCCCGGTTACAGTAGTTTGACTGTAACTGATGCTGCTACAGTAACAGGTATTGCAGCTGGAATGGGATTGATTGCAAAAAAAGTAATCAAAGAACCAATGACAAATGATCCGAGTTCAAGTTTTATGAATTATTTAAAATTCACGGTAATAATTGCAGCAAGTATGGCAACAAAAAAATATCTTGAAGATCAAAAAATATTACCGAGTTAAAATGTTAAGTTTGATTACAAAAGGAGCTCTTAATTTTGCTGCTTTTTGCTTGTTAATAGAAGCAGTTTCGATGATGATTGAAGAAATTGGAGAAAGATTTGTGAGCAATGTAAAAAACCAAAGAAGTTTAATATCTTTTTTGATATTAAACAAAATGGCAAGCATAGCAATAATGATTGGAGGAGCTATTATCAATGCAAACCGCTTTTGTTGGCGGAAGTTATGTAGCAAAATATTTTAGTGATGGATCTGATCCTGAAGAAGAAAAAAAGAGACATGATCTTGCTGTTGAAAAATATCAAGCTGCATATGAGAAGTATGAGGAAGATCGTACAAAATTGTTAGATTGGATTGCGACTAATGACAGAATAAAAAGATGAAGCAAGACAAAATTTCAAAAACACTGATTATGCATTGAAGTTATATAACAAAGTACATCAAGATGATAACATTAAATTGAGAGAACCTCAGTTTTCAGAGTTTTATAAGCCGAGTCATCAGCAGAAGCAGGGTGAGATAATTCATGTTGGAGCATCAGCTTTGGCAATAGGTTTGGCAACAAGTCATTTCTTATAATAAAATGTCAAATAAAAAACTTTCAAATGTTTATTATTCTCCAAAAGGATTTTGGAAGGGATTGGCAGCTGTGAAAAAGTTAGCTCAAGAAGCTGGAGTATCAGAAGATGTTGCAAAACTCACGTTCACCGTGATCAAGGAATAGTTGAACGTTTCAATCGAACTTTGGGTGAAAGATTATTCAGTTTTCAATATAGTGAAGAAAATGAAGAGTAAATCCGATGAAAGAAGTAAAGAATGGGTTAAAGGCTTCCAGAAGTTGTTGAAGCATTAAATAATGAGACTACTCGATTGATAGGAAAGAAACCCGTTGATGCTATTAAAGAAAAAGTGGTTAATGCAGAGAGTTCAACTTTATATAAAAGACCTGTTGGTTTGAAAGAAAAAAAACTTGATTCTTCAGTGAATGTGAGACATCTATATACTGCTGGTGAACTTGAAGGTGGTGGGAAGAGAGCAACTGACCCGAATTGGTCCATTAAAGTTTTTAATATCGATAGGTCAATAATAAATAAAGGAGAACCTGTTCTCTATTATTTAAAGTATGGTCCCAAACGTGGATTCGTTCGTGAAGAATTAATGATAGTTCCAAATGGAACAGTGTTGCCTCCAGTTTAACATTTTACCTAATGGGAAGAATGTATCTCTGTCATCAATTTCAACCAATTTTCTCTTGCTTTCTCAGGGTTATTCTTTCGCCATCGTTTCGAACATTCTCTTGCTTTTTCTCGATGTTCTTCATTGTCTCGGTATTTGTTTATTCTATCTCTGGCTGAAAGATTAATATCAACTGAGCTATCCTCATCATTCCATCTCAAAACTTCAACCATCTCCTGTTTTCTCACCTTTGTTGCATATTTGATTTTTCGTTCTTTGCAAATTTTGGTTAACTCTTTTCCTTTCATAGTAGTGTAATCCATTTTAGTAGTGAAATTTATTTTTATTTTTATTTTGTTAATTGTCAGAATAGATTAGAATAAGGAGTAGTTTAAAAAGGGGAACTATGGGTTAAAATGAGACACAATTGACTGAAAAATAGAATGATAAGCGAGTGAGCGAGCGAGCGAGCTTATCATTCTATTTTTCAGTCAATTGTGTCGCATTTTGTCCCAGAGTGCCCCTTTTTTAAACTACTAAAAGACTTTCAATTTTTCAAAGGATTACTGATGTGCGATGGCACAATCATTTTGGATTTTTATGATGTTATTAAACATGTACGCGAGACTGACGTCAAGTGCTTCGGTTCATTCCTTTGACAATTTGCATTGAATCCCGAGTTTGACCAAGAAAGCAGACTTTCCATTTCAAAGACTCGTATGTGATTTTTAACCACATAAATTTTGAACAGACTTTTCGAATGTCCATGTTGCGAAAAAGATCAGAAACTACAATCAAGATATCACCCTGCTAAAGATAGTTTTTAATATGACGTAAACCTCGGACCAAGGTCTGTTGTCCAGATGTTCATGTTGGGAGTTTTGATGACTTTAGCGTGACTGGCGTGAAGCAAGAAAGCAGAATTGAGCCAATGTGAGGAGAATTTAAATCCTGAGCTTAGCAATAAAATACTTTAGAAACGTATCTTTATAATATTTCCACAAGCAAGAACCTTAACCAAGGAAGAAGAACTTTTATTTCAAAAGATGTGATATGTGAGTTTAAACCCCGAAATGGCTTTTGCCTTATACATACATTTTGAAACAGACTTTTCGCACTATCTAACAATGGAGCAGAAGAAGCAATTGACCTGTGGCGTCCAATGTTGTTTATGCGTTAATCCTGGCTGTGTGACCTTAACTTAGCGCGTTATTCGATTCCAGCGGGGAATCGGCTTCCAGTTTCACGCAAACTGCAGACTTTAGCATGACTGGCGTGACTAAAAGCTTTTAAACCTGGTGGAAAACGCTAAGAAAAACTACACGAAAGAGCTAAATAAGGCGACCTACTATGTCAATGAAATCAAGGAAAACGGTCAATACCGACGTGAAAGAGGATTTACTGTTGGCTTACGAGAAGATTTGTGAAATAACAAGACACTCGAAACTTCGGCGAACCGTGTCAAGGACGCCATGCTGGATGAGGAAAAGTCATTTGAAGAGGTGAGAATCTTGTCACAAGCTCGTAATCAAGTTTTAATACCTATTTCTTGAATTAAGAAACAGACTAAAGGATGAGTCAGGCCAATTAGCGAGAAAAGAATTGCACTAACGGGAAGAAGATTGGTTCAAAAAGAAACTCGAGCTAGAAATGGAAGTAGAGAAGAAAAAAAGCCGAGCTAGAAGTTGCTAAACCACAGGCAGCAAAGTTGCAGAAATACACCATAACACCCTTTAAAGGGGACTGTAAGGATTGCTCAGGTTTTGGAATCAGTTTATTGTGGAGGTCGATAGTTCGAAGATTTCTTAGATCAGGCAAATTCAACTATTTGTTGGAATTAGTGCAAGGGGAACCCAAGGATGACATACGTGGTCTACCACACACTGCTGAAGGATATAAGGAAGCGAAGAAGATTCTGGAGTTGACCTATGGAAAGGACATTAAGGTACATAAAGCGTTAATCAAGGATTTCGAGTCTTTGCCAAATATTACAAGTGTTCACGAAATTAAAGAGATTCCGCGACTTTTCATAGCCAGCTGTCTAGAACTGTGAGAACTTTAGCAACAATGAAGAACTTTCAGGGTGCACAAAGCTATGTTTACAACATAATGGACAAGCTCGGTCCAGTAAGAGAAGCTATGGCACAGAAGGACGACAACTGGGAAGAGTCGGGCTTGGAGGAGCTGGTCGAAAACCTGCGAAAGTACACAGATAGAAATCCTTTACCTGATACAACCGTTCCAACCAATGAAACCAACGAACCAGTGGTAAACCCCGGAGGTTATATGAGGAGGGGAGACAACATGCTCATGTTTGGTTTCCACCCCATGGCAGACTCGACAGAAACAACCCCCCCCCCCCCCCCCCCCCCCCCCCCCCCCCCCCCCCCCCCCCCCCCCCCCCCCCCCCCCCCCCCCCCCCCCCCAGCTTGCGTATACTGCAACTCACTCAATCATCGGAGTTCAGAGTGCACCAAGATTCTGGATGCTGCAAGCAGAAGAGAATTTCTGAAAAGGAACTGGCTGTGCTTTAATTGTGCGAAGTCTGGGCATGCAGTCTCCCAGTGCAGATCTCGAGGATGTGGGAAATGCAACAGTAAACATCACACGTCCATCTGCGACAGAACCACTACGACCATTCCGTTCAATGCTGCCTCTGGCTCTTTGGGCCCTTCTGACAGGTTCTATGGAGCAAATGATTGCCAAATGACACTGCATTCAACAGTAATAGCCATGGTTAATGGGTACAAGCTCGGATCATGCTAGACAGCGGAGCTGGAAGTTCTTACATCAGTGCAAACCTACTGACAAAACTGAACATTAAGCATTACCGATCTGAAAGGAAAATCATTGAACAAATGTATGGGACAGTGAACAAGCAAGTCGAGATTTACAAGGCTCGCATAGAATCAAATATCATTGATGACTTTGGGATAGACTTGCAATGTATCAACGCAGAGAAGCCCGTCTTAACACACCTGCCTAACCAAGAATTCCTGAGCTGAAACAGAAGAATTATCGCTTAAGGCGGCTGGTCTTCAGTGAAGAGACACTAACTGAAGAAAATCTACCAGTGCACGTAATCCTAGGAGCTGTTGACATTCAACGGATCAAGTCATCTGAGCCAGCAGTCCTCGGACCAAACCCAGACGCTGACCCAGGAGCTGAGTTTACGATGTTGGGGTGGGTCATCGCTTGGAGATCGGAACTAGAATAAGTTTTGCTGAACGTTGAAACCGTGCCATGAATAACAGACCACTGCTGTATCAAGGGGAAGAGTTTGAGCAGCCAGTGCGTACTCCAAACACCTTGCTTAGAGGAAAACCAACCCTTGTCTTAGAGGAACACCTTGAGAAGATTGCTGAAGAGAACATAAACCAAGCGAATGAAATTAATGCAGCAAAGCAAAGAGCATCTTCGGAAGAGATTCATTAAAGAGTATGTCTACGCCCTTTAAGAAAGACAACAGCGGTCCCCAGGAAACACTGAGAAGATACCACTCATACCAGACATAGGTGCGGTGGTGATGCTGAAGAGTGAAGCAAAGGATAAGGCACTGTGGAAGCTGGCCCGAGTAGTGAGCAAGGTTACTGGCAAGGATGGAAAAGTTCGCGGATTGAAGCTGAAGCAGGGGAATGGATATGTGGTTGAGCACCCTTTACAACTTGTTTGTGATCTGGAAATCGGAGGAGAGAATTCTAACTGAAAACCAAACCCGGAAGCAGACGAGTTTGTTCCAAGAACTTCAAGCAGAAGAGCCAAAAAGATTGCCAAGAATCAGATTAAGAACATTCTTACCCAAGAAGTTAAGGACGATTAGAGTGACATTTAAGCTGTTAGACACTTAAATTGGGGGGAGGGTGTCTGAAAAGAATTGTGTTGATGGATTGCGTTACACTAGCCTCGTTTCCGAGTTAATGTATTCAAAATGACGTTCGGACCTCGTGGTCAAAACGTTCTGTGAAGTTTGTGGTTCCTTCGAGTTGGATGCGATATAAAAGACATTTTCATGAACCTGAACCTTGTGAGTTGATTTCGTGTACAAGGAATAACGAAGAAAACGTTTCCTACAATACCATTATTTTAACATCAACTGATATAGGATGACAGTAGCGATCAATCAAAGCACAAGGCCTATAACCAGTTACCAGCCACCTTAAATGTCCACTTTCGTCCACACGCTAGAGCACGAAGGAGTTATACAGTTGAAGCTCCCGTATGTAAAAGAACAAAATTGGAAATATTCTACATAAAAACGCGTAGTAATAATTTGGTTATTGAATATTCATATCAGCTAGTTTGCTGTTATAAGTGTTTGGGTTTTAATATCTTTCATGGTGTTATTTTAATTTCAAGAGCGAGATCACACTTTCTCAGTTTAATCTCAATGACTTTCTAAAATCCAATACCATCTGTTTCCAGTAACACCTTTGTTTACCCGACTTTTTCAGTAAGTAGAATAACGTTTGGACCGAGCTTATCTTTTCCTGGACAATTTATTTTTGCTTTTAAATATTATTCTTTTAGCGAGTTTTCTACTAATTTTACTGTTTCTGATATGAAACCATACTAATCTATACTAAGGTGTAATTAAGATATCGGGTACTGCTTAACTTATAAGTACATATACTGAATAAATATTAGGCCTTACTTCGGCAAATCTTCTGTGTTTCGGTTTCCTCCGAAGGAACCATGTAACACGTACGGATGTAATTGATTTCTGTTCTGTAACTGATAAACAACTTTTAAAGTAATTTATGGAAAAAGGAGGTACTTGGTACCTGGTCATTTGAATATTGTGTAACAGTCTTTGACTGAAGATTTTTCTTGTATCCCTGTTATTTATTGTGAATTTTATTCGGTAGAAATGATCTTTGTAACTTTTATATTGTCGTAGTCGTTTTATATTGATTGGGGAACTTAGAGACGTTAACGAAATTTGTAAAAGAAGTGGTTTTCGTTCTAGCGAAAACGGCACTCCTAGTTTTGGTTTCAGCTATCGGATTGGCTGACTACCTTAGTTACCAACCTTAAATGACGGTTGATAAGGCAACCGCTGACGTCTCAAACCGATCAATATAAAAAAGGGGACGACAACGAAGTTCTGTACCATTATCTGCAACACTGTAACCACAACCTTGTATCAAGTCGAGAGTTCATTAAATACACCAGGAAAGAAGTCAATCTCTGAGTATTGCTTAGACGAACAAGAATCCCCCTTAAAGTTCTTCTAGCAAGTTGGTGGAAAATCGGGTCTGAAGATCCCGACGAGGCGGATTTTCCGCTTGCCCGTACGTGGACAATCATCCGTACGTGGGTTTGAATCTAGACGAGGCCAACTTCGCCTTTAAAGTGTCGTCGGATGACTGGCCGTGGTCGTGGACGTGGACCTCAAATAGCTTTTCCACGTCCGCCTTTGCGGCTACCGCATTCACCGCCGCGTGTTCTGCAACTGGCGCTGTTCCGCCAGTTTCAGCAGCTCCAGTTCAACACTAGCGGTTGGACCGATGGCGTTCAACAGGAAGGTAAATCCCGCTATTTAAACAGAAACAATAAAAAAAAAGTCAACATCACATATCAAAAACAAAGGGAAAACGAACTGAACATTGAAGACTTTTTAGGTCTTCGAAATAGAAGCTGACGCGCGTGCGTCTACGTACAAAACGCGAGGACACACGCGAGGATCCAAGATCTACTGGACCGTCGGAAGTGGCATTAGTAAGCGCTCTTATAATTCATTCTGGACAGTCCTAAATGAACAATGGAACTTTCTTAATTAATGTTTTACGTCTAATTAACCGGGCGTGGGCGTGGGCCTGGGGCCCATCCCGGTTAGTAAAATAGCTTCTGTTTTTTTTTTGTCGTGATTCACCTTATACCTCTACTCCGCCAAAGTGCTAGGGGGAGAGCTAGGGGTGAGTATGAATATATATGAATGTATTCGCCTTGTGAAAGATTTTCTCGGGGAAGAACGAAGCCGGACTCGAGAGAGCGGCGGAAATCGAGCCTATGTGAAAGTTGGACTGGTCCAAATAAATATTAATTTAGGACCGCGTAAACACATCGGAGCGGCGTACATATTTCGCAACGTCGGTGAGTTTGACTCGTCAAAATATTAAATCATTGTACTCACTACTAGGTGGACACACTAGGAGCGCCATTAGATCAATTTGTTTATCAAGGCTACGTTACATTTCGCCAGGGTCATAATATTGTCCTGTTTGTTTTGTGTGAAATACATTTCTTTTCCGAAAAGGAAAACAGAAACTTGCCCAGACTCGCAGATTTATGTAAACAGAAACTTGCTGAGACGTGCAGATTTATATTTGGACGATTACGTCATAGGGTCACGTCGAATCGTGACTTGAAGAGATTGTCTGTGAGGTGCGTACGTACATCACATACACTGGAAGCGCCATTAGATCAATTTTTTTATCAAGCTACGTTAGATTTCGCCAGGGTCATCCTTTGCCTAAATGATATTTTATGAATATTGTCCTGTTAAATAATTGTCATTTTGTGTGAAATACATATCTTTTCCGTATATTTTCTGAGAAAAACAGAAACTTGCTGAGAAATGCAGATTTATAAATAAGGACGATTACGTCGTGGGGTCACATGAGTCACGTCTAACTGTGACTTGAAGATATTTCGCAACGTCTGTGATAAACCAGGGTCGCCGTTAGGTCAAATTTCATATCAAGCTATTACTTTTGATTTGAACATGAATACTCTGCTGTTTATTTAGTGTGAAATACATTACTTTTTCGTGTTGGTGCAGCAATTCACTTCCTTGTATGCAGAAGATTTATAAATAACAACCATTACGTTACAATATCACATTTTGACTCACGCAATTTGTCGAACTGTGACTAGAATAGCTGCGAATGATGATGGTGCAACGCGGAACGTCTGCGATTGATGGTTCAACACCGATTCGTACCTATGTTGTCGTGTTTTTTCCTCTTATTCAACTTTGGCTTTATATTGAGGAATGATCTTCAAAGACTGCTCAGAGGCAAGAAAATTGACAGTAGGCACTATACGCAAACATCAGACCTCAGCGTGACTGCCGTGACTAATCTGATAGATTTCAAGCAAGAAAGCAGGTAAAACGGCTTGCTTGCTTGATAAAAAAAAGCCCGGTTATATTTTCTTCGAAAATTCTTGTTGTTCATGTTCTATTGTTAGTTAATCGCTCTATAATTTAGTTATCTCTGCTACTTGTTGTCCCGGTGGTATACGTTTAATTCGTTCACTAAATTGCGTGGCGAGCTAGTCTATGCATAAACCGGTAACGCGTTCACAAAGCAAAAAGCTCGATAAAACTGAAACCTGTCAATGTGAGCATAAACAAAACCAAGTAATCACTAAGATGAGTGACACCGATAAGAAGGAGATTCGGGACTTGTTTGAAAATTTCGTAACGACCTTGCGCACGGATATGGAAGAAGAATCGGTGACAAATACGTCCAAACTCTATTCTTTAAGAACATCTATAGAAAAACAAATTGAAACAAACAAAAAATCAACGAAACTTGGACTCATACCTGAGAATTTCGTAGGGAGTAGACGCTAATCAATGGTTAGATTTCTATGAACGGATTGCGGAAATCAACAATTGGACTAACGAATTACTGCGAGCGTTTCCACTTTATTTGACAGGCGTGGCAGGTAGCTGGTTTTTGACATTAACTGAGCCTACTAAATCGGATTTAACGCAACTCAAAGCAGCCTTTAAGGACAGATTTACATCTGGGCCTCAAAATTGGATTTTATCCCAGCAATTGAGTTCGCGAAAGCAGAAATCTGATGAATCACTTGACGATTATGCCACGGATATTACTCGCCAATGCAAGCGCCTAGGATTATCGGATGCCAATTCAATGCGCTATTTTGTTGAATGGCTCAAAGGCGACTTGCAGGCTTATGTGGCATTGCAGCGACCCAAAACACTTCAAGAGGCGGAATCGTATGCGAGAATGAAGCATACAGTAAATAAGTGCCAGGGTTTGTCGGATAATTCTACCTTGACCCAAGTTACATCACTGTTGACTCGCCTTTCTGATAAGTTAGCACATAGTCCTAGTTCACAGTCAGTAGCGGCTATAGCCAGTTCGCCTCCGCCAGCCGAGGATAAGAGATACGAGATATTAACTCAGCAAATTAAGCAGTTACAACAGCAGCAGCGGCGCATGCAGATAGCGAATACAGTAGCTGCCTATGATTCCCCTCAGGGTGGGCCACAACGGTTTCCCAACCCCAATTGGCAACCTCAATCTGACCGACAGATTGACCAACTACAACGTGAAGTTGCTCGTTTAGATAACGACTTGCGCCGTTATCAAAATCCACGACGCCCTGATTATCGTTCCTTTGGGCGAAATTTTCGCAGCGTTGAGAGAGACCCCATATGCAGCTTCTGTAATCGCGTAGGTCACTCATGGCGTACGTGTAGACAACGCAATCGCGACCCTCGTTTACCTCCGGCTAATACTAATGCCCCGCCCCAACGAGCAATAGGGGGTCCACCTAATTTTCGTCAAACTACCTCACAGGGAAACGCCTAGGGGCTCTTGTTGGCAGTGATTTAAATCCAGCAAGAGCCACACTTGCTTGTTATGACGTATGTAAATATGATTTGGACTTAACTGATCCGCCTATTGATTCTCCATACTTAGCACATATGAATAACACTAATGTTTCTGTACCATGTCCTGATTTGTCAAATTCTAATATTATGCATAATCCGGACAATATTTATCAAGCTCGGACCGATTGGTTTGACAACAATTCAAGTGAGACGAATTTCCTCACTGATCCAAATTTTCTGCCAAATGGGACATCGGCCGATCTCATTTATCAGTCAGAAACTATTCTAACTTTTCTTGTGGAAAGTCCTTTTGACCAAGTCCACAAGGGTGATATAAATACACAGGATTGTCCAGAACCAGATGTAAATAATGCATTTCCATATCAATCATTTGAGACAAATAATGCGACACGAGAGAATCCTGACGACAAAATGCAAATTAATACCGATGTAAACATTGAAGACTCTACCAATGACAACGTCGACGACACTGAAGCATTGACGGAATTACCAATGCCACTATTGTATAACATAATATCACCCCGGGGAATATACAGAATACTCAGGTTATTCATGATATGTCATTTAGTTCTAATTTGGTAGAACAAGAGCCCCTACTCTCCACTTGCCGGCAGGAGAAGAGCTCTTTTGATCAGAACATATCAACCATCCATAACGAGACTACTATAGTTAATTATTAATTTAATAGCAGACTCACTATCGAGTCACCAGGATGAGGATCAGGTAACAATGGCTTTGGTTTCGGACGACATCTCCAACGAGCGCTCACTGGAAGCCGAGAGTATGCCACCCTTACAGCATTCCCCACTACTTGGTACCAATCTCCCTGGTCCTCAAGGCCTTGACCAGGCAGATGTTCTACCTAATGTGGTTACTAGAGACGACGAAACCTCCAATCCACTATTAGCTGTCATGGGTCCCTTGGACACAGGTACTCACACCCATTCAAAAGTTTGTGTGTCCACTGGTAACCAGTCCCCAGTCTGGTTTACACCACCACAGTCACCATCAGGTAGCATGAATGCTGTGCATACAAACCCTCCAATGGTCAACCTTCCACCTGAAAGCCTTTATGTTTATGGATCTGTGGAAGATCAGACGACTCTATTGTTGGTCGACACTGGTGCAACCATTACTGCAGTAAGTAATGCCTTCTTTTATAGCCTATCACCACTACCTCAGCTTACCGCATCTATTCTTCCTTCGATTCGCACGGTCAGCGGTGAGAGCCTTCCTGTCCGAGGAACCGCCACCCTAACATTTGTGTTAGATACTGTTCCATACTCTTTTGCTATCTCTGTTATTGACACACTGACATATCCAGTTGTCCTTGGCAGGGACTTTCTTATGCATTTTAATTCTGTTATTGACATGCAGAGTCATACCCTGACCCTTTCTGGAAATACTCCTATTTCTTTGGGTCCTGATCGTACACTTACTTCTCCTACCCATGGTACTTCCACTGAATCAGCCACAGTCCATGCTTATGCCACTTACATTTTACCTCCTCTATCGGAGAATATTATTCCTGTCTACGCAAAGGCAGATATCCCTATTGGCAGTATCGGATTCATTGAACCTAATTCTAAGCTGGCTGAGCGTTATCAAATCTGTGGCGCAGCCCAACTGGTAAGTTTGGCCGACACAAAAAACTTTTCCCTTTCGTGTTCTTAATCCTACAAACAGGCCTATTACAGTTTACCGTTGTTCAACAATGGGTACTTTCACTAGGTCTGATGCTTTCATGTCTGTTATCACCACCGAGGATAACCCACCTGTACCAGCTCAAGCCTCATCCAATGACGATCAAGTACCATTGGATCTCTCAGACTCCACCCTTACAGACGACGAACAGAGCCAACTGAAATCCTTGGTTGCAGATTATCGTGACATCTTTGCCTTGTCTCCAGCCGAGCTTGGCAGGACGGGTCTGGTGAAACATAGCATCGATACTGGTAACAACCCTCCCATCAGACAACGACCTTACAGGGTCTCTGACAAACAACGTGGGATCATCGAGGAACATGTCACAGACATGCTGAACAGAGGGATTATACAACCTAGCGTGAGTCCTTGGGCGTCGCCTGTCGTGCTGGTTAAGAAGAAAGACAACACCGATCGCTTTTGCGTCGACTTCCGCCGGGTGAATGCTGTCACACGCAAGGACTCATACCTACTTCCTCGCATTGATGACACTCTTGATGCACTGAATGGAACCCGTTATTTTACAACAATGGATTTAATCAGTGGTTATTGGCAAGTCGAAATGGATGCTGCATACAGCATTTATCACTTATGGTGGCCTTTACGAGTTTCTCGTAACTCCTTTCGGACTTTCAAATGCACCGTCTACTTACCAGCGGCTTATGGAATGCGTCTTACGCAACTTAAATTACAAAATTTGCTTAATTTACTTAGACGATATTTTAGTCTATTCTAAGACTTTTACTGACCACTTAAATCACCTTCGTCAAGTTTTTGATCGCCTCCGTCATGCCAATCTTAAGCTTAAGCCATCTAAGTGTACTTTTGCATGTACTAAAGTTAATTATTTGGGACATGTCGTATCTCCGGAGGGCATTGCTCCAGATGAGGATAAGATTTCTGCAGTGAAACATTTCCCACGCCCTCACAATGTCAAAACAGTTCGCTCGTTTCTGGGGCTTGCAAATTATTATCGTCGCTTTGTCAAGGATTTTGCCAAAATCGCAGCCCCCTTAAACCAGTTGCTTAAGAGCGTATGCCTGTAATAACCAAGAATCGAAAATCAGTGGCGAAAATTCGAATTTTTTTTTATTTCGCCAAAACATCCCTTTGGGTGAACTAGTCCAGGGAAAATATCAAAAAGTTCCAGCGATTTTTTTTTTCGGCTGAATTTGAGAAAAGTTCAAAAATTATGCAAATTAGCTGTTTTCGCCTTGCGAAACGGCCGAATCATCACGCAAATTTAGGAAGATGGTGAAAGCGTAAAACATTCCCAATGGACATCAAACTTTGTAGACGTTTTAATATATTGCTGGACATTAAATGCATTAGAAAATATTTTAAAAATTATATTTTTAAAACAATTTATTGGCCTTTTTGTACAGGTGTATTTTGAATGTCTTTGCGAGAGGCAAACTGAAGGCAAAGTTTGAGCGGTCTAAACGACATCTGGTACATAACAAATTAAAATTAAAACAACATCAGAATAAACCTTATTTATTATATTTATCACCTGGAAAATTTGGCCTTTGGAAATTAAGTATTATTCCGTCAGTAAAATAAACCGTCATACCATGTTAGCGAGTAGAATGTGACGCTAATCACGCTAATTGCGGAGTCCTTTCTAGAAATATATTTTCTCAAAAGTTTCTATAAGAAAAACAAACATGAAATAACGTGTTGGTACTAGCTGCAACTCTTATCTGATATTATAAAATTTAAGCACAGCCTTTACATGTAATTTTCTCAGTGTAGCGTTGAATCTTGTATCTCGAAACCGGCGGCTATTTAACTAAATCAATACATCAACTGAAATGAACAACGGATACCCTCGTATAAAATGTTGCGGTTTAACCAAAAGACCAAAACTGCTCCAAATACGCAGCGATATATTTCTAAATAGGAAAAGGCTCAGCAATTGTGAAACTTTTGATTGTAAAAGACCGGATCAGCCAATAAAGATCAATATACAACTCTAAAGAATGAATATCTTCCAACTGTGAAATAGGCCGGTTACATGTATCAAATTACGTACTCCTTGTGTTTTAAATAAATTACCAATGTTACCTCAAATTACCCACGGTTTCTCAAATAGACACTGAAAAATATAGAGGAATAAAGACATTCTATAACTAAAACGAGCACAATGTATTTTGATCGTCAACAAACGATTAAAAAAAAAATTACTCACCCAAACGTATACCTTGAAGTAACGCATCTTAGTCACGCAACTTCAAAAACGTTAATTTGATAAAGATTCTAAACATGTAATTTAAACTTTAATTTCGGCTCTGACTAGTTCAATTCTAGTCGATTGGGACACTTGACCAGTTTTAACTTCCACGTTTTCACCTTTGAACCCAAATCTAATAGTCTATAAGCGAGCATTCGAGAATTCTTCTAAGAGATGACCAGAGATGCCTGGACTCTGTAGCTGAGATTGAATACTATGAAGTACACTGATTAACCTGAACAAGAGGATATTACCAAGAATTGGTAATGAGTGGCCCTCCATTTGTCGATCGATCTCAGCTACACGGGAATGGCCTCGTTTGAGAATTGTAACCTGCGAGCAGACCCAATTTTGAGATCCATCACCCTTTTCAGATAAAAAAGGCCCCACCCACCCACCCATCCATCCTCCAGGACGTAGGTGGCTTTTAGTCTGTTCTTTCACATGCACATTTGAACGGCTTGAATTGCGTCTACACGTCATTCTAATTATATTAAACCTTAATATACTGGAAGCAGGCAGTACAGGCCAGGCATTTTACACACGTAGAGTCTATTGAAAATAGGGAAGAATTGAAGAAAAAGCTTGTTTCACGCAAGACGTCTAAAAACCCTCATTCCTTTCAGTCCTTTGCCCCAAATTATGTGGAATATAACTACAGTCAAACACCTATTAAACGGTCACCTATTAAGCGCCCACCTCTATTAAATGACCGTGGCTACCTATTTGGCCGTCCCGATGAGTGTTCCGCTATTGTTTTTACCCCTATTAAGCGGCCACCAGGAATTTAATACACGTAGCCGTTTGGCCTTGTTTTAAAAAAGCTGATGACAGATAAGAGTCCGAAATAGATGGTGACAGCTGATAAAACACATTTTAAAAATGCACATTTATTGTATCGTCTTGACGTGATTCCACCACTAATCTTTCGATTTTCTACCACGCCTTATGCTAATTTATGACGAACCCCTTTTAAGCGGCCAACCGCTTAATATGAGTTCGACTGTATATTACAGTGTATTTGCCAGAACTTAGAATTTGATGTGCCTTTACAACCCATTCGACGTAAAGCGCCATACATTGCCTTACGTAATGAAGCTGTTATTAGGCAATGCACCTGCCAACTCTGACTGACCCATTAGCCGATCAGTGGGAAAATACTTCGGATTGGCTACTGCCAGTACATACATGTCATACATAAATGTTATGGTGGTTCAGGTTGCCCAACCGATATATATAAATTGTAAAATTTGTGTTTAACTAAATTATTATCCCCTAATTATCATAAGTGCGCCTGAGTGGTATGCCATTTCCGCCGTACGTTTCGCACGCTCAAGGAAGGTGGGGGGAGGTTGGTGGTGGTGGTGGTGATGAAGGGGAGGGGGGGGGGGGGGGGGGGGGGGTGCGAAGTAGGGTTTGATATTTCTTGTGGAGAAATTTCCGGAGATTTGACCATTATGATACAAACAAAACAATATCCGTCTGTGTTAGGGCTAATTTTCGGTAATATTCTCTTGTTCAGGTTAATGTACTTCATAGTATTAAATCTCAGCTACAGAGTCCAGGCATCTCCGGTCATCTCTTGACCAAATTGAAAACGTGGAAATTGAAACAATGGTCAAGTGTCCCAATCGACTAGAAAGGAACTAGTCAGAGCCGAAATTAATTTTTAATTACATGTTTAGAATCTTTATTGAAGTTGCGTGACTAAGATGCGTTACTTGAGGTGACGATCAAAATACATTGTGCTCGTTTTAGTTATAGAATGTCTTTATTATTATTACTAGTAATACGTGACTCGCATGGGTCCTCGCGAATCTGTGATGGGGATTAATTATTGTTGGGGTGTGAGGGTAATAACCAGGCTTTAGAGATCGACTGGAGCTCGCTGGTCTCCCGACATCTTCCCTTTTATACTGTTGACGGTCTTCTTTTCTCGACGAACGACTGCCCAGTGGACGAGTAACTTGCGTGACACCGCTTAGAATATGTCCTGGATTTCCGACAACAGATTTGCATCAATTATTATTATTTCATGCAAAGAACATTTCCTTTTCTTATTAAGGAAACATTTGAAAACATATTTCCTTTTTCAACGCCGTGAATAAGCCGCGAATATATTTTTTACTGTGAAGTCTGTGAAGCATATCGAATCGAATTGAAGCCGTGTTCTCAGATGTCAAACCGGTAAATGTACAATGTTGATCGTACTTTGAGAAATTCTTGAGTCGTCGTTCATGTTCCTGTTCTTGATACAGGATTTAATAAAGCCGGGGTTTTTTTTGTTCTAAATTCTCCGCACTATTAACGTCCAACAAAGTCACTTCCCATATAAATTCGGTCGATAATTCGATCGATAAACAAAATTGGAGTAATTCTTGCGGCTCCTGTTTCTACAGTTACGTCTACACAGATTACGTCGAAGTCAATGTTATTAAACAAAGAAAAGGAAAAAAAAAAAAGAGAGAACGGCCCGGATTCGAACCTAAATAAAAAAAAAAAAATTAAAAAAGGACGCTTTAGGATTTGAACTGTCGCCCTCAATTCTGAAGATCAGATTTAAAAGTTAGCGCCTTAAGCCATTAGGCCACGAGCGCGTGTGACGTCATGACATCCCCCAACTCCACAAACAAACAATTAAATAAATAAATAAATAAATAAATAAATATGATCGTAAAGGCCACACGAGAATTGCTCTCGCGTGAGCTCTTGGGGGACAGAATTATAAACCCCGCTACGCGAGGCCTTCGGCCTCGCTTCGCGAGGAATTATTTCTGTCTATTTGAGAATTTGTTGAGTACAATGATAAACCGTGGGTAATCAGGTAATCTGAGGTAACATTGGTAATTTATTTAAAACACAAGGAATACGTAATTTGATACATGTAACCGGCCTATTTCACAGTTGGAAGGTATTCATTCTTTAGAGTTGTATATTGATCTTTATTGGCTGATCCGGTCTTTTACAATCAAAAGTTTCACAATTGCTGAGCCTTTTCTTATTTAGAAAAATATCGCTGCTTATTTGGAGCAGTTTTGGTCTTTTGGTTAAACCGCAACATTTTATACGAGGGTATCCGTTGTTCATTTCAGTTGATGTAAATAGCCGCCGGTTTCGAGATACAAGATTTAACGCTACACTGAGAAAATTACATGTGAAGGCTGTGCTTAAATTTTACAATATCAGAGAAGAGTTGCAGCTAGTACCAACACGTTATTTCATGTTTACTTTCTTATAGAAACTCTTGAGAAAATATATTTCTAGAAAGGACTCCGCAATTAGCGTGATTAGCGTCACATTCTACTCGCTAACATGGTATGACGGTTTATTTTACTGACGGAATAATACTTAATTTCCAAAGTCCAAATTTTCCAGGTGATAAATATAATAAATAAGGTTTATTCTGATGTTGTTTTAATTTTAATTTGTTATGTACCAGACGTCGTTTAGACCGCTCAAACTTTGCCTTCAGTTTGCCTCTCGCAAAGACATTCAAAATACACCTGTACAAAAAGGCCAATAAATTGTTTTAAAAATATAATTTTAAAAATATTTTCAAATGCATTTAATGTCCAGCAATATATTAAAACGTCTACAAAGTTTGATGTCCATTGGGAATGTTTTACGCTTTCACCATCTTCCTAAAGTTGCGTGATGATTCGGCCGTTTCGCAAGGCGAAAACAGCTAATTTGCATAATTTTCGAACTTTTCTAAAATTCAGCCGAAAAAAAAAAATCGCTGGAACTTTTTGATATTTTTCCCTGGACTAGTTCACCCAAAGGGATGTTTTGGCGAAAAAAAAAATTCGAATTTTCGCCACTGATTTTCGATTCTTGATAATTACAGGCATACGCTCTTAAATACTTTTCAGATATGCTAATAAGTTAAAAATGATAACTAAAGCATTCAGAAGTGAAAACGTATGACTTCGGTAGCAAAATCATTATTATTCTCGCAGACATTTTTTGGCCGCCATATTGGTGGACCAAAGTGGTCCACCAATATGGCGGACCCATACTAAGTTCTGTAATTTTCCGAATATTGTTTTCCCAATAACTTCGTTGCAATGAACACTGCCAAATCAAAACTTGGGGAATATATTTATTTCCACCTACTCTACAATCTCTGAGTTTGTTGACGTTTTTGGTGCACGCAAAACGATCTTGTTATTGTGGTGAAAACGATCTATACGTGGCAGTTGATAAAACAGTTGTTTTTATCAATGATTATTTTGATAGCTCACTTCCGATTCAAACAACAAAAGGGAACTTTGTGACAAGCTCAAGAAAGATCACAGACAGATAATCCTGTGTTTAAGTAGTCCATGTTTCAAGATGACTTGGTCCACTACTACTGATTAAAGAGTAATCTTGATTTCTATGATTCAACAAAGTTTATGTCGTGTGTGGTGCTTTTTTGAATTCGTTTCCATCCATATGTAAAGACTGAGATCAGGAAGCTACCGTATGTAAACATTTTCAATATTTTCCACAGGCAGTAGAGGATCAAAATTGGACTTTTCGAGTTTCGAGTATGCTTTATACGATGACCTTTGTGAGTCGATCTATTCGGCTTTATACGCGGTGTATTGCGTTACTACATTATTCGATCATTAAGTACCCGCTGGGACGACAAAGAGAAAACAATAACAAGATCGAATAACGCAGTAACGCAATTCGACTGCTCCCTGTGTCATTTCAAGTCATCAAGTTTCATTTCTGCTGAAGTAAGAAAGACGACTTTTTGTTTGTTATCCAACTACATTCTGAAACTCTGCATCAGCACATACATGATCAGCTTCACAGATTAGTATTAAAAAGAATCACTGTTCTTATGCACACATTTTTGATTTCTCCACCGCAAGTATTTGAATTATTCATCTCTTGTAGGAAAAGACGATTAATAAGCTTATTCCTGACTTCATAGGTTAACTTTAAGATGCTCAGCTTCACAGATTAGTATTAAAAATAATCACTTTTCTTATGCACACATTTTGATTTCTAGACAGAAAGTATTTGAATTATTCAGAAAGTATTTGAATTATTCTTGTAGGAAAAGTGTGAATGTTAAAACCTTTCACGACAAACGATTAATAAGCTTATTCCAGACTTCATAGGTTAACTTTAAGATTACTGTGTAGAAACTGAAATATATATCAAAATGCCATCAACTAATGACAAATAGTCATTTGAAAACATACCTTAATTTATCTTAATACCACTAATCCAAGGACACTAATCACGTTTACAAAAACATATACCACGGGGTATCGTAACTGCGATCAGGAAGAGAAATCCCAATGCGGATTGCTTCATGCTAGCACAATACCTCTATTGCATCATCTTTACATGACCAGAGATTGCGTCATGTCAACCGTGGGATCGAATAACGAGAAAAGGTCACACAACAAAATTTAGCACATTTTGCAACAACAGTGCTGTTCACTGCTGTGGGACATTTGTCTTTGCTTTTTCCAATGCGATTACTGTAATAAACTAAATACATCTACGCACTTACACGACACTACAGAAAGAATGTGGAAGAGAAATTCTCTACTGGCTAATTTTAGACCGAGATGCGATAACATCATGTCAACCGTGAAGAGGACTAAGGCTAGCGACATGAAAAAAAAAGTGCATTTCTTGAAGCGGCTCGATGCCCATGATGCATCGGCCGCTTAAAAAAGAAGAAGAAAAAAGATTATCTTGGAAGATTTAGAACTGGACTGGACTCTTGGTATGAGAATTTGAGGAACAATTTCAGATGTTCTCGTTTCGGATCTTCTGCGGAAATCTTCGGATCAACTTCGGATATCTTCGGAAATCTTCGGACATCTTCGGAAGTCTTCTGGTCAACTTTGGAATTCCGCAAATTCTTATATTAAGAGTCCAGTCCAGTTCTAAATCTTCCAAGATAATCTTTTTTTCTTCTTCTTTTATTTACACAAAAAGGAACATTTTTATTCATTTTTTATTTAATTTTTATTATTATTATTATTTTTAAATTTTTATTCATTATTTAAATTTTTAATATTATTTTTTTAATTTAAATTTTTTTTTATTTTTAATTTTTAATTTTTTTTTCAACCTGCAACAACCTGCAACCTGCAACCTGCAACCTGCAACCTGCGGTTCACACCGTCCGGTTTTGGAGCGGAAATAAAAGACATTTATCTCTCCTTGCCGTCGTGTTTCAAAACCACACAACAACACGTTCGTGCTAAAAAAAATTGCATTCTCGTTCCCAGATCCTCCGTTTCTTCTGGTCACGTGGTCACAACATTTTTAAAAAAACCGCGTAGCTCTGGGGACGAGAATGACTGAAGACTATGTCAAGTATCATGTTAGCCATGCAGTATAACTATGGAACGCCACAACTGTCTTATGATATTTCTGTCAATTATATTCGGTGCTTACTTCATTATATTCGGTGCTTATGTCATTATACTGGGTGCTTATGTCATTATACTGGGTGCTTATGTCTTTATATTCGGTGCTTCTGTCATTATACTCGGTGCTTTTGTCATTATATTGGGTTCATATCTCATTATATTGGGTGCTTTCTTCATTATATTCGGTGCTTACTTCATTATATTCGGTGCTTACTTCATTATATTCGGTGCTTTTGTCATTATATTCGGTGCTTATTTCATTATATTCGGTGCTTACTTCATTATATTCGGTGCTTATTTCATTATATTCGGTGCTCACTTCCTTTGGTGCTTTCTTCATTATATTCGGTGCTTTTGTCATTATATTCGGTGCTTATTTCATTATATTCGGTGCTTACTTCATTATGTTCGGTGCTTATTTCATTATATTCGGTGCTCACTTCCTTTGGTGCTTTCTTCATTATATTCGGTGCTTTTGTCATTATATTCGGTGCTTATTTCATTATATTCGGTGCTTTCTTCAATATGATCGTCACCAGACTTCCGTTTTGCGTAAGAATCCGGAGGAGGTCTGGGGTAGGGTAAAAAATATACCAGAATGCAATTCTCGCTTTTCCCGCTCTTTTTCCAATCGGAAATTAAAATGGCGGATAAGACGGAACTTATGGTCTCCATTCTCAAACGACATAAGTTAGAAAATCTAATTGAAGTATTTCAAGAGGAGAAAATCACTCCTGATGTAATTCCACTGCTATCTGTATGTGAAATGAATCAACTGGGTGTAAATAATCGGGCTGAGATGATGAATTTACGAGTGGAATGCGCTATCTACGGCAGACGGAAGCCTCAAAGAAAACGTCTAAGGTCTGGAGCTCCAGAGTTCAACATCCCAAAGTCAGTCCTCGAGAATCATTTAGAGGAAGGTTTTATGATTAAAGAAATTGCTTCTATGTTGTCCGTCTCGGAGAGCACAATTTATCGTAGAATGCAAAGCTACGGTCTGAGCTCTCAAGATTTTAGTGACATTTCGGATGGAGAGCTTGGAGAAGGAATGATGAAGTTTCTCCTACAAGAAAGAGGCATTAAAGTGCAAAGGATGCGGCATCGAGACAGCATTCACCGTGTAGATCAGGAAGGAGTACGCGAGAGAAAGAAAGGCCGGTTGCAACGAAGAGTGTATAATGTCCAAGGCCCTAACCATTTGTGGCATATTGACACTAACCATAAACTTGTGAGGTGGAACTTTATTATCATTGGTGGAATTGATGGCTATAGCCGTTTACCAGTAATGTTAGAGTGTGCAGACAACAACAAGGCAGCGACAGTTCTGGCTTCTTTCTTAGAAGCAGTCGACAGGTTTGGCTTACCGAGCAGAATTCGAACCGATCAGGGTCGTGAGAATGTCAGTATCGTTGACTACATGATATCAAGAAGGGGGAGAGATAGAGGAAGTGCCATAACAGGAAAGAGTACCCACAACCAACGGATCGAACGGTTGTGGAAAGACGTATATCAGGGTGTTCTGGGGCTTCATTATCAATTATTCTACTTCATGGAAGATGAGGGAATTTTAGACCATTTGAATGATCTTCATTTGGCTGCTCTTCATCATGTTTATCTATCTAAAATCCAAGAAAAGCTAGACATTTGGAACAGGGCTTGGTCGCAGCACAGAATGCGAACTACAAGATCATCACCTATTAGAATGTGGGTCGCATGTCAACTTCAAAACCCAGTAGGAATAGAATTGAGAGGTGAGGCCATTCCCTCTTATGGGGTCGAAGGTTTTATTGACGATGAAGCCGAGGATGGGTCTGGTAGACCAATATTTGACCCTCCATCATTTCAGCTGAGCGACAACTGCAGGGAGCAGCTGAGCATTGAAATTCCAGCTACATGGATATCACCTAACTTCGGAATTGATTTGTATCTCAAAGCTCTTGACATTATCACACATTCAGAGGGTACTTAGAGGGATGTACATTTATCACTTCAAGAAACAGAAACAGGCAAGGTGGAGCATAAGAACAGTTGGGAAGTGGGGTTGAACCATCGTTTTTCAATCCCCCCAGCCTCCACTTCCCATGAGAAAAGTAGCCCTCCCCTTTCTCTGACCTCCCCCAAGGCTCCACTTTCTGAGCTTCTTTGCTCACTAAGATAATTTCGTCATGCCCCTTTATTACTTTTTTTTTACATTCTTATTTAAAAGATGTCTACATGCAATTGTGCAATACAAGACACGTTTTGCTGAAATGTCTGCAGACGAGTTTCTGAAGACCCGTTAGACTGTTAACGTTGTATCATTGCTTTTAAATACTGTTGTGTTTTCGTGTAGCACCATGTTAGAGTACCATTCACTTGTGCAAGGACTAGTTTTGGGAAGGAAATAAGGGATTAATAGTGTTGTGTATGGTGGAATTCTATCCATATAAGCTCCACATAAGCAAGGGTTTCATAACAAAATTGTGCAAGAGGGAAATTGATCTTCACATGCATGCAGGGAAAAATAAATTTATTATTGCATCAACTTCTTTAGCAGAAAAAAAGTAACAACCACTTCCCACTTTAATTATCTTAACAAATCTGACTGCTTAGTACAATACAAAATTCACCTCAGTGGAATTACATTGAAGTTCTCATTGCAATTATTGTGTCATTTGTATCAGTGATTGGCAAACTTTCATTTCAGTATGTGGTTACAGTAGTCAGACAATAACACAACGTCTAGAATATACTATCTTGCACTTAATGTTTAGTCAAGAAATTAACTATCTATTCCTGAAGGTAGCTGTAAACAGTAACAAAACGAAGTGATTCTAAGGTGGCTCATTTTAGTTTTGCAAGGCCATACCTTCTCAAATTTGAACGGCTGATACTTCACTGTCAGAGCTCCATCTGGCTAGCTACTACACTCAATTACTAGAAATAGAATGAACTTTTAAAAAAAATTGGTTTGGTTGGCATCAGTGTTACCATAGCAACACAGCGATGACGTCATCAATTTTACATATAAACATTTTTCTCGATATCTGAACCTAAACTTTTAAAACGATCTAACGTCCCTCATTCTATTTCTAGTAAATGGGTGAAGTAGCTAGGCAGACGGTGCTATGACAGTAATGTACATGTATCAGCTGTTCAAAGTTGGGAAGGTACATGTATACCCTTGCAAAACTATTGAGCCACTTTATGTATCAGTAAATGGTTTCAAACATGGAGGCTTACCATTGCAATGAATGACAGCAAGAATAACACTACTATATCATTCCTAGCTTTACACAACCACTTCCCTTTACATTAATTAATACCTTGTAAACAGCAACAGTGTAATAATTGAATAGTACATGTAACATCTGTCACAATTTAAGTGCTAATCTTTCCGTACAAGTCATGACATTTGCCTGATTCAAAAAGGTCTAACACGGAAAATAAATGACAAACTGTACAGTCCAAGTGCGTCCCTGGGGAGTTTTCTTCTTTTTGGACTGCGATCGAGCGCCTCGAGGATTGAACAGCCTCACTCGCTCCTCGCGGATTGAGTTAGCTGAAGGTCTATCACTGGTTCCGCTTGTTGATGCAACACTTGGACCGCTGTTTGAGGACCCATGGCCAGCAGCGTTGCCCTCTTCATATTCGTACTCTCTGCACATTACTCTTAGTCTCACAAGATCTCCAATCGCTTCGATACCTAGTATCCTAATATCATCATCGGTCATGGAAAGAATTGTAGATGGGACAATTCGTTCTCTTCGAAATTTACTTACGAGCGATGGAAGTCCAAGCTTTTCCAAAATGTCCTCCATCGTGCTCGCATGGGGAAAGCGAGAACTGCATTCTGGTATATTTTTTACCCTACCCCAGACCTCCTCAGGATTCTTACGCAAAACGGAAGTCTGGTGACGATCATATTGAAGAAAGCACCGAATATAATGAAATAAGCACCGAATATAATGACAAAAGCACCGAATATAATGAAGAAAGCACCAAAGGAAGTGAGCACCGAATATAATGAAATAAGCACCGAATATAATGAAGTAAGCACCGAATATAATGAAATAAGCACCGAATATAATGACAAAAGCACCGAATATAATGAAGAAAGCACCAAAGGAAGTGAGCACCGAATATAATGAAATAAGCACCGAATATAATGACAAAAGCACCGAATATAATGAAGTAAGCACCGAATATAATGAAGTAAGCACCGAATATAATGAAGAAAGCACCCAATATAATGAGATATGAACCCAATATAATGACAAAAGCACCGAGTATAATGACAGAAGCACCGAATATAAAGACATAAGCACCCAGTATAATGACATAAGCACCGAATATAATGAAGTAAGCACCGAATATAATTGACAGAAATATCATAAGACAGTTGTGGCGTTCCATAAATAACCCAAGTATATCGTTATATCGAGGCAGAAGCTTATCACCTAAGGTGATAAGCTTCTGATCGAGGTTATCGAGGTTCCACTGGTGTATATATATAATTGATGTAGTTTACATGACGTGCATATGGTAATTGAAGCTGTTCATGTTCGCGGGCGCTATATTTTTGCGACCTTTAGCGACACCTTTAGCATCTTTTGAATATTTTCCGAATTCCGTGGCGAACAGCACAGAAGCGTGGATGTTAGGCGTGCCATCTGCTTGTAAGTACACAATTTATACTTTTATCTCCATGCAATTTTCTGATAATTGTTTTATTTTTTAGAAATTCAGTTTTGGTTTGTTTTTGTGTAGTTTGTTCCTTTATATTAGCAGCTTTAATACTTTCTTCGAAATTGATTGATCAGTAAGCTTATATCATGAGATGACTTATACCATGTTAGGCATTGTTTAATAGTACGTACGTTGGGCAAATTTCAGCTGTTCGGGCGTATATACAAATCCCTAGTTCTCTTCTACGAAATATTCTTATTATCCATTTTATCGCCGTAACTTCACTGGCTAAAGTAATTGTGATGTGCTCAGGTGAATCATAGTTTAATAGTTTGTTGAATACTTCATGCACAGGGAACAACACAATGAAGTGCTCTCCGACATGAGAAATCAACATTAGCTATTGAAGGTTTAATTCCTCACACACGAAGCCTGAACTAGTGCATGTGTGTGTGGAATATAGACATGCTCAGTCGGTTAGGATGATGAGATCAACACACCACATGGAGTCTTGTACCTGTTCATTTGCATTTTTGACATCACATTGTCCATTTCTCCTTTGACTCAGTTTTATATTTGCAAAGGCTGGTACACGTAGTTGTACATGTAATTGAAGTACATTACAATTCAGGGCCAAAAACATTTATATGCCCAAGAACATCAACTAATAATTAGTTATTATTAATATTAATAATAATTTCAGAGGGCATTTAGTAAAGGAATCAAAGACAGTAAGCGATATCTTGAATACATTTACTATTTATTTTCCTCCATCTATATGATGATTCTTGCAAATCGGTTAGCGGTCAAAGGAAAAATATAATTATAGAAAATAAAACAAATAGAAAATAATAATCTAGAAACGATGTATAAATGAATGGTTTCTAAACGCCTTAAGGGATGAAGCCTCGACTGCCTCTGCTGGCAGAGCGTTCCAGTAACGAATTGTTCTCGGAGAAAAGAGTTTTTATAATAATCGGTTTGTGCAAAAGGAATTTCATATGTATGTGGATTAACATGCCGACTTTTATGATCCAGAGGGGTAAAATATTTTGAAGCATCGGTGCCATTGTGAATTTTGTATAGCATAGACGAGTGTCCCCCTTTTTCTTCTCTCTTCCAGAGTGACCCACTGTAGTTCATCAATCATTTCGCTCACACTCGATGTATTGTGGTATCTATATAATGCGAAGCGTGCTGCACGTCTCCAAACAAACTTGTTCATGTTTTTTAGCCTCATGTATGTAATATTTGTTTAGAAATAGGTGTGCAACATCTTGGGATACAACCTATTAAAATAAATTGTAAAGTTTTTATCTATACAAACTTGACGCTGACTACTTCTGAAAATGGTTTTGTCTTCCTTCTAGTAAGTAGATAAAAAATTCGAAAGTACCTTCAGTTAATCTGTTGGATAATTAATAGCTCTTTCCCCAGTTTAACAAATACAACTCCCACGTGTTATCGGTAAACATTATTACCTAGAGAAAATCCTCCTTAGCAGATATCCTACTTTTACCTGTCCCCTTTATATAAATTTATAATATTTATTATCTTTACTGATTTTCAGAAAACTGCAATAATATATTGATTGTACATTTCAAACAAAAGGTCTCCATATGCCCGCCTAAAATACAAGCTGCTTTGCGACAAAAGCTTCAAGAATGTGGCTCAAACGCGAGCCCGCTCCTCGAGTAAATAAAAGCATTTCAACTCCAAACAAACTTGTCTCCAATATTCATTTTCCAATGCAATTTCCCTCTAAATAGCAAACTAAAGTCACTGTGAATATTTCTGCACAAAGACCCATAATGCGAAAGTCTCTTGTACAGTTGGCATACTCGTAAAATTACAGTGCATTAGGCCGAATATATCAAATAATAATGTAACACATCTGGTGTCCATAGAGAAACTATTCTTTTGTTACTAACAGATCTTTTATCTCAAGGTTGTCAACTTAACAATAGAAAAATGCAATATATACCAGCAATGACAAGAATATCTATGCAGAAATTTTACAAAGAATGTCTTACAGAAAAAAGTTTACAAAGAATGTTTTCTCCATTCTTGACGCACGGCAATAGGCTACTTGCGCAAGTGCAGTAGCCATAAAAATTATATCTTTAAAAACTATTAGACCTGTATAACGTGTTTCCAACGTAATATCCATCCCATGTTTTTAACGTAATGTTTTAACAAATAATGTAACAAGGGGGCCTAATATTATAAGCCTTATGGTTTCTTCATAGGCCCCCACGCCACTTCCTGCAATTTCTTTTTCTATTATTATAGTAATTTTTTTCTATTTTTTGTGGAAACTAACTAAACTAACTAATAAATATTGTTGACGCTGATTAAAAAGATTTGGTGACCTTCATCAGTTATGAATGTGAATAAAACTTGGGTGAGATTAAAACAATAACAGGGCTAAAAATTAATGGTCGCCAGGTCGCCAGTGGCGATTTAAAACTGACCTGGGCGACTAAAAGTTGAGGTTTGATCGCCCGAAGGGCGACTACGATCAGCTTAGAAAAGATGCAAAGTACGAAGTTAAAATAAAAATAGAATATGTAGTTAAATTGGACTACCTTTCTTTTCTTTCCTCAACTCTAAGTTTATCGACTTAAGTGGATTTTTAGTTCTTAATGAGCCGATTTAACGGTTTCACGAGTATTTAAATCGATCCACAAATATATCTGGACGCCATTTTGATTTGTTATTGCCACGTGACTCCAGTCTTACCCAGAGTTCTGTGCAGCACGTTTTCGAGTCGCAATGTTTATCTTCAACATACTTCTCGTCAGGTTTTGGCATAGAAATTCTGATGTAAAACCCACAGAATGTGGAGATTTCTCCAAGGATGTGAGCCGCCAAATTTGGTCAAAATCCGACAAATATACGTACCCTATTAATTCATTTGAAGATAGAGTGGCTACCAGCGCAAAAATAAACCCTGAGTTTTCGGGCCAAAAAGATTTTATTATTTTTCACACTTCTTCAGCACGGGTGTGAATGCAGTCATGCCACCAACCAATGAAAATGAACATATGGCCCCCTAAAGAGGCTTGTGATAAAACAGTAATAAATTCCCACTGAGACCCTCAGTCCCAAACACCCCAGGCTAGAATATGGGAAGATACGGGAAGAAGCGAGCCTGGAGGCGGAAAGGAGCGGGTCATCCCTGCGGGGAGGAGGGAGAGGTGTCAAGTGGATCTGGTGGCCGAATGAACGAAGAGATGAATAAACAGGATAAAAACACCCTTTTATACAAAACCAGTAACTGATTTGCATAAAAAACCCTCCCATGGGCTAACGGATGCACAGGAATAATAATAAACTAGAATTCTAGCGAGTAAGGGACGTTTGTGCACAAGGGCCCCAGTTAGAATAGTAATAAATTCCCAATGAGACCCTCACATAATATAGTTTACCATGGTTTCATAGAAAATAACACGCATATAAAATATTTTCCGGGAGGCACCCCAAAAGGTTATCAGTAGTTACCTTAAGGTTCTCCCCCCTTAAATGGAGTGCTGTTTTGGTGCAAGAAAGTGTTCTACAGCACTATGCATAAAGGTGACATTCATCGTGACTGAATAGGGTTTTTATCCAAAACATGTGCAAAAGTTATGAATGGTGAGCACTTTTCAGAAAGATGGTATAGTTCCATGAGTATCTACCTTCATTGGCTTATCATTAGGACATTTTCTTTTTCACTTTAGATCCTGCTTTTAAAGATTCAACCTATGGCCACTGCAAATGTCAACATATGGATTCTTTGCATCTTGGTTGTTTCCTATGTACATACAAGTGATGGCAATTACCCAGAGTTAGTAAAAGTCAATGATGTGCTGGTTAACTTGGCATATGATAATGTCACAAAGAACATTTTTATTGGAGGTGAAAATGTGCTGTTCAAGGCATCAGAAACTTTAAAAGAGCTTAAGAAAAACATAACTGGACCCAAGTTGGATTATATCAATTGTCTTATTGACGAAGAATGCACTGGCAAAATCACAAATAACAGAAACAAAGTATTGCTGATAGACAAGACAAAAAGACGTCTTGTAACGTGTGGAAGCCTCAAGCATGGAGTCTGTCAGCTTAGAAGTCTAGACACATTAGAAATACAAACAAACAGCAATAAATTTATTGTGTCAAATGCTCTGTTACCAGCAGTGGCATTGATAACGCCATGGGGGGATACTCCAGGAACACGTGCCATGTATGTTGCAACTTCATGGGATGGAAAATATCAGTCCTCAGATTTAAATTTTGGAACCAGACCTGCTGTATCTACTCGTCTTATTGATGGCCCTGATATCTTTGATCTTGCTGAGGATAAATTTAAGCAGAGCTATTTGCAGTTTGATAAATTTGATTATGAAGCAAGGTATATTTATGGATTTTCATCTGGTGGTTTCAGCTATTTTGTTTCTGTGCAACAGACAACTAAATCATACCAAGAAAAAACCAAACTGTTCAAGACATTTATAATTCGTCTTTGCCAAGAGGATACAACCTATTTGTCATACATTGAGTTACCACTGGAATGCCGAGGGTCCAATGGAACAAACTTCAACATAGCACAGTCAGCTTATCTTACAAAAGCTGGAGATGGCTTTGGGATTCTTGCATCTGATGATGTACTGGTTATTTCATTTTTTGAGTCTACTAAAGGTTGGGATGGATTTTCCCAAAAATCTGCCATATGTATGTATCCAGTCAAAGACATCAATGCAGATATGGCGTATAACCTCGAGAATTGTGTTAGAACAGGCACTCCTGGCGAGACATTTGGCCTTCCATGGGTATTCAAGGGCAACGAGAAATGTTCTGATCAGGTAAATGTATACAGTCAAGTCTTGTTACAGCGGACACCATCGGGACGTAGTTTGGAGTCCGTAATAGCGAGATTCCACAATAGCGGGAGCGCCAGGCGGAGAGGAACAAATCAATCTGTAATTGCTGATTTAGAACAGGCTTCTCCCAGTTGGTGTACATGGCTTCTTTCAGTTTAGTTTGGAATTGGGTTGTGGCAGAGTCTATAAATAGTCATTTGAAGACTCCACAGATCAGGAACAACAACATATTTCAGAAAGCTGGTGGTGTTTATTAAAAAATATACATGTGTGCTCTTGCATGTCAGAAGACAGATGCTTGTGGACGTATGTAGAATCAAAAGCTCTTATGAGCCACTCGTGGATGATATTGTTAACAATGTTGGAGAATTGGGCATTTTCCATTTATTGGTGTTCCCAAACAATAATTATTGTGGGAAAATAATATTTGCATAAGAGAACAACTCAATTCCCAAAGGAGATAAATTTGATTGTTTGGGAGGCAGCAAGTGAACATGCTCTATATTATTATTCATTTTGATTTTTCAGTGATTGGAATACATGTATATTATTGTAAAGTAGTAGTAGGAGTGGTTTACATGAGGCACAATTGTAGCTAACAACTTAAAGATGATTTACAGTCCGTACTGCACAATCGCCGCCTTCTATGTTTATGAGTCGCATACAAAGGAATCTAAATGCTAGTGAAAATAGAAATTGTTGTACAAACTTACATTTTTCTTCATTATTAATGCCAGATATCCTTGCCAAACAATAATAACAAGTAGAAGAACCTCGGCATTATTCCAAACCGACGTTTCAGCTCATCGAGCATTCAGGAACTCAACGGCACGTAATGGCGGACTCAAAAACTTCATAACAACTTCATGTACGCTATCACCAAAGTGTAACGTATCAACAAATTCAAAACAAAAATGTAAACAAACCCTGAGCATGCGCAGTATGGACTGGAAATCATCTTTAAATTAAATGTTTCAATCTGAATTGTCAATCTACAGTTACCTGTACATTTTAACCTGAATGCCATATTTTGTTTTTATTTTTGACAGACTAGTACACCAACAATCACAGATGATTACTGTCCAAGATCATCGGGTAGCTTTCATCCATTTCGTGGCAAAAGTCCCTTATCTAAACAAGCTGTGATGCAATATGACAAGGGAAAGCTTAGTGCTGTTGCAGCAATGCCATATCATAATCATACAGTGATGTTTGTTGGTACTGATCATGGTCAATTATTTAAGGTACCTAGTGTGATTAACAAACAAAAACATTTGGTTTTTAATCGCTGTGGACTACAGTCTGCAGACCTGGAGTAACATGCAGACTAAAGTGTGAAATAACATAACATGTGTGACAAGGCTAAGGACCTCATACACCTGGTGGTATGTCATGAGGTCAACTACAGTTACCTGATATTTACAGTGTGCTTTAATCCTAGGCCTGTGTTACGTCTTTCCAGAATAGCATTAATTTTCTACCCTTCAAAAAGAAAAACCTATGTTGGCATACATTGGGTTTCAGCATTGTTAAAACGCTCACCCTTGACCTCCCCCCTTGGCTCTCATTTTAGCAATGCCGCATATATATATTTTAATTGTCCCAAACGCGAGAGACAACAGGAGACGAGCCTACCGTGAGTTAATATTACAGACCACGGAGAGGGGTCAATTAGACAAACTTTCATCACCTTTGATTCCCATTGAAATAAAGCCAGTATTAAAGTTATAGAATCATTCCTTGGAGATTTGAAAAACTATTTATCAATCAAATTATTGAAAAAACTTAATTTAGTCTGAAGGAGTTCAATACTTCTATTGTGACATCAGGAATTGCTCCAGCCCCGATCGACTAAATGAGTAGGAGATTGAAGTTTCTGCAGACAATTTTCCCAGGATATGTAGTTTTACAGTTAAATGCATTGATCCAGCATATTTTATTATTTGTGTCACACAAAACAATAAGGGAACACAACCTTTTTTTATATCTTAACAATAAAATGTACTGAAGCAGTTAACTTATTAACTTGTACTATTTTTATCATCCAATTAATTGTTAACACCATGGCCTTGTCATGCAGGTTACGTACATTAATTTATTTACATGTAGTCTGCATTTTACCCCTGGTCTGCAGTCTGCAGTCTGCAGTCTGCATTTTACCCCTGGTCTGCAGTCTGCATTTTTCCCATGGTCGTCTGCATTTTACCCCTGGGCCGGGTTGTTCAAAGGACGATTAAGCTAATCCAAGATTAGCGTGTATTTTGATTTCTATTTTGTAACTTTCTAGTGAGGTTTTCTGTTGATATTTTTTGTCTTTCTGTTTTGACTTTGACTAATCTCAAACTTTACAAAATATTAGCAGAGAAAAACAATTTTATACAAGAGAAATTAAAAGCTTGATTAACTTTTAATCCTGGATTAGTGTTAATCGGCTTTCGAACAACCGCGCCCAGGTCTGCTGTCTGCAGTCTGCATTTTACACAAATTTTATGCAAATATGTTTTTGTGGATTTGGATGCTTGTCTAATTGCACTAATTTTATTGTTTTTTTTGTTATTTTAAGAAATTCCTCAGACTGCCAAATTGTACTCAGCCTATAGCCTCGTCCAATTTTGGCAGAGCTCGGAATTTTTCTTATCCAATTATTTCCAAATTGGACAGCATGTAGTCCTATTACATTATACAAATTATTGGCTTTGTACACTTGTTGTTTATGGAATGTTGTTTAGTCTTGAACAGGGTGTAACAAAAAATTAGAGTTATTGATTTTTGAAAATCAGCTTGTGTTTTAGGTGTCAATTCAAGATAGTCAAGAGCAAGTGGAACCTTACAGTGAGCTGGGTATTGGCTCTGATGAGGTGCTCCAAATTATCCTTACCAATGACCAGAAACACTTGTATGTCCTGAGTACACACAAGGTACCCAATTGACAACTACAATCGTGGACAAAACTGTTGAGACACAAGACCAAATTTCAACCAATTTAAGTACTGCAGCCTATTATTTTGTTCAACCTCTCTTCCCCATTTCAATGTTACAGGATGAATTGGCAGCCCCATGAAACAACATTGAGCAGGGGGAAAGGGAGATAAAAATGTTTCTATCCGCCGTTCATTAGTTAAGGGATTTGGGAACAATTTTGTGATAGACTATTTCCTTGTCTCAACTAGTTTTGTCAACGATTATAGAAAGATATGGTATTGTTTTACTCGTGGGTATTGTAATAATGTTAAATTGCATGTTACTTTGTAAGTTAATCAAGCAGGCCAATTTCACGAAACAAAAGGTTTGACTTGTATTAAAAGTATGTTGAAACAAAGATATACCATAGTTTCTATATTAACACAATGACACCTAAACTGGCCAAGAGGAGACCACGGACTTGTACCACTTGTGACGTCATCACTGTTCACGCCAGCGGATGTCTTTGATATTCAACTGATAGAGTAGGAAGATGTCTAACAAAACATGCCTATCCAAGCACGAAACATTGAATTGGGTCAGAGATACACACAAGACAACTTGGATTTTTTCCTCCAAAATCACCAAAAAATGTGACCTTCCCTACCATTGACACTCTTTGTTGAAATAGTTCACTTTCCCCAACGTTTAGGTGGAAACTTTTCCAACCTGAACAAAGGCGACTGAAAGGCCAACAAAACCACAAAATAAAATGACAGAAAGAACGGCAAAAAAAGGAAACGTGTCCAAATTTTGATTTATGTGCATGCCCAAGGAAAATATTGAATTCATTGCTTCTAAGTAGAAGGGGATGTTAGTTTCTATGTTGCAAACTAAGTTTTAGACAGTTGGGCAGTAAACGGTCATGATAACGGCCAGAAATAAGCAATTGTGATGTTAGTTTTTTGGAAAAAGCCCAGGTGTCAATGGGTTAAATGCTGGGGGCATTTATTTATAAATCAAAGGCTTCAATGAGCCACTCATGAATGATAAGGCATAAACTAGAAAATCGAACAGAAAGCTAAGTGCTGCAGATGGAAATTGATAAGCAAGTCAAACAAGAATTATGAACATACAACTGCCTGATTCCCCATGGCCACAGTGGCTGCAAACTTATATGTTCTAATTTGTTGACTAAATTAATCCATGATGATGTATTGTTTACATTTTGTGAATACATGCCACCCTTCAAAGTGGTGTTATCATTTATTGGTCTTGAAATCCGAATACATTTAGCACACGGTGATGCAGTTGTATAAGTGGTGTTCCAAAATTCTTTTTTCCGTAGTCCAGTCCTGATCAGTTCCTAATAATTCAAGATGGCTCCTATTGTTGAAAAGTTCCATCGTTTAAAAGTCCCAAATAAACTTGTCCGCGATGAACTTTATTCATGCAATTGGTATAAAGCAAATACAACATTTAGCGTGCTGTAGCGTTTAGCTAGGCTACCAAAATGAATTTCTTCCTCAAACTGCTCCTCAATCTACGCCTGCCATCTTGGAAGACCCGCCACCGCCATCTCACCGTCTGAACCCTCGTACCCTACCCTCTCCTAGGTGTTTTGCTCCACCGACTCCCCACCCCCTGTGACTAACTCCCCACCCTCTCCTCCCTCCAATGCCATCCCCAGGGTAAGGCAGGTGACCATTACATATCGTGGGCTCAACCTCATGAATAATTTAATTCGTAAATTAATATGCATTTAATGCATAAATTAATGATCACAGCCCATCGAGCGAGTGATCAAGTGCTAATTTGCATATCCATGTCCCTCACTATACTCATTTCATTCCATTCGTGAGTAAAAACTTCCTTATAGACCCAGCGTTTATTTGAACCCAGCATTTATTCAGGGCCCGACGTTTATTAAATCATCTTTCATCATTTTTTGCTGATTTTACATAAAATGTAATTAATTAAAGGCAACATTTAACCCATTTACACCTAAACCGGCCAAGACCAGCCAAGACCGGCCAAGCCCGGCCAAGGCCGGCCAAGGCCGGCCAAGAGGAGACCATGGACTTGTACCACTTGTGATGTCATCACTTTTCATGCAAGAAGATGTTTTTGATATTCAGCTGATAGAGTAGGAGAAAGTCTAAGAAAGCAGAGTAGGCCAGAGATACACACAAAAAACCTTGGAATTTTTCCTCCAAAATCGAAGAAAAACATGACCTTCCCTACCATTGACACTCTTTGCTGAAAAAGTTCACTTTCCCCAGCGTTTAGATGGAAACTTTTCCAACATGAACAAAGTCGACTGAAAGGCCAACAAAACCACAAAAGAAAGTGAGAGCCGCTGAAAGGAGAGCAAGAATGGCAAAAAAAAGGAAAAGAAAAGCCTGAAGTGTGGTGTGTTTTTTGTGTCAAAATTTTGATTTGTGCGCGTGCCCAAGGAAAATATTGAACTAATTGAAGGGCTGAGGGCATATCCGCCTTATGTCAATATTGAGCAAATTTTTTTCCTTCTCAGATTTGCCTCCTTTTTGGCATGTCATAAACAAATAAGTTGCAAAACATCGCCCAGTATTTTGTTTTGTTTAAAAAAAAATACACAGAGAGGGGACTCGAACCTTCGAAAATAACAGCGTGAAACATGAAGTTTGCCGATTTACCTGTTTGAACATCGCCTTTTATCGCTCCGCTGATTTCCATTGTTCAACAAACAAGGGCTTCTTCCAACAGCTAATATTTAAATACTGATTTACTCCAAACCCCCCCCCCCCCCCCCCAATCAATGTTGCGAGTCATTTTCACAGACATGACCTTATTCTCACAGGATTGCATTGCTAGGCTCCAACATTGGAGGGGGGGGGGGGCTGTAAAACGGTTTTTTTATTGTTTTAACCGTTAAAAAACTTAAAATTTTTGATGGATTATAACTTTCTATAATCGTTGACAAAACTAGTTGAGACAAGGAAATAGTTTACTGTTGTCCAGTTCCGACGTGAACAACAGTATTATCTGCATAAATCTACCTTGTCACTGCAATGAGAGATCCTGTGAGGCAATAATGCAACCTGCATCACAGACAAACTCAACCGCCATACTGTTCGAAAATTTAGTGGTTTACAGCTGATCAACAACGCGGTGTAATGTTCTTTTGTATCATCAGTTAGGCCAGGTAAACGCTACTTTTGGCTGGTTTTATATCTCCATAAAGCCGCTATAACAACGTAAATATTTTTATAACTCTAAACATGGCCTTGATCTCATTAGCAAATCACTGTAAACAGCGGCCATTTTACCACTTCTCTGATCTTCATTGTTCAAAGAAACAAAGGGTTTCTTTACAAAGCGATACCGAGATACCTAATGTTTTTGAACACGTTATTTCTCTAAAACGAAGGAGAAACTAGCGAAAAAAATTACGGGGCGATGTTTTGCAACTTATTTGTTTATCACATGCCAAAAAGGAGGCAAATCTGAGAAGAAAAAAAAATTGCTCAAAATCAACATAAGGCGGATATGCTCTCAGCCCTTCAATAATATTGCAAGCCTCCAAGTAGAAAGGGATGTTAGTTGCTGTGTTGCACACCACATTTTAGACCCTTTGGAAGTAAACTGTGTAGATAATGGCTAGAAATAAGCATCTGGGATGTTAGATAAATACGTTTTTTGGAAAACCCCTGGTGTCAATGGGTTAACAAAACATTAACAAAAGCGTCAACTAAACAAGACCAAATGTCACCAACTTCGTCTCTAGTCAAAACTTTGATACAAACAAGACGCTAGCTGGGCAGCGTTCACTCCGGCCATTCTTGGGTATGTAGATTCATCTTGGAATAATTCTACATGTATGTATGTTGGATATGTATCCAAAAAAACGTGAGTTGTAGAGAGTTTTAATGTATTGTGTAAAGTATTAATTACTACAGGTCAAGTGTGTAACCTTAACTCGCAGGAATTTCGTTATCGGCTAAGATAACAAAAGCAAAAAAGAGCACACAAAAAAAACACGCGAGCACATCTTTTTGATCGCATTTGTTTTTAATAAATGATCTCGGTCTACAATCGTCTGCCGAGAAAGATTAACCGCCCAGTGACGAAATGACTCGCATAATAGGCATTCACGTCAACACCTTGACAATGACTCTCACTGTTCCCGCTTTTCGACTCTAGTTATCTTCTATGTGAACTCCAGCTACTGGGGAAGTTAGCTTTCGTTACAGCCTGTGTTAGACCTGGTCGAGCTTTCAGTTGACGACTTATTATCGCATTACGCTCACGTTTCACCGCCTCGAGGCATACAGCCAAACCTTGCCCTGAACACGCAACTTCAACTCTCAAAGCACAGCATTATTGCTTAACTCAAAGAAGTTATGAGGAGTTATGGTTATACACTACAATTTCTCAGTGTTCGTAGGGTCTCGTAGTTCAGTGTTTTTCCGCAAGCTTTTCCACGAGCCTGTCACGTTGAGCAAGTGATAGGCTCGTCGAAAAGCTCGCGAGCAAAGCGCACTGGGATTACGTCACAAGATTGTGCAAGAATGCAGATTTGTGTCGACGACGAAGCCCTTTTTATAACTCCTGGCCCTGAGGGCCTGGGCCGGAATAACAAGTCATGGCAAATGCAGTACTTTGTGGATGTAGAGTGTGGAGTGAGCAAAACTAATAAATTGAACTGGTATACCATCGTGGCTTGTGAGCCTAAATCAGTACACCTTTTGATCGATGAGAATCAGTTACAGATTCAAACATTCACATTAATTTAAAACTTGATAGTTCTCACTTCATGATGCATTCTATTGTTGTTATTTAGTTATAGTTTTCTCAGCAATTCCCACTAGCTTTAGTTCTAAATTCAACTTTGTAATTTTGTGTTGTAACTGATGAAGACAGAAAGTGGTATCTGTCAAAAAATGTTTTCACAAATTAAGTGTCATGTTTTTTCTTAAAATTTTCACTTGTTTTCTGCTATCACGATTTCTGATGATATTCGGTTTCGGCTGAAGTCCCAGTAAACAGACGCATTAAGAATTATCAGGGAGTGAATAGGCTCCTTTACTGACAACTTTCTGACAGTGAAGTATCAGCCGTTCAAATTCGGGATGGTACGCCCTTGAAAAATCAAGGTGACTGATCTCAAGACTGGTCAATCTCACTCTAGCATTCCATTGAAGAGCCTTTTTTATATTCTAAAGTGTATTTGTACAGTTTATTGTTATCTTAGGACATGGGCTGGGCATACTGATAAATAATATTTTAATTTGTTTTAGGTGACCAGAGTACCAGTTGAAGAATGCAGCTCGTTTTCGTCTTGTAATGAGTGTGTTAAACCTAAGGATCCTTTCTGTGGCTGGTGCACATTGTATAACAGGTAAGGCTGTATTTTGTTTTCTTGGATGACATGGAGAAATACTGGGCCATGGTATGTCATGTACATTACTCATTGTCCTGTGTTTAAGAGGAAACATTAGTTTTGTTGCATCCCTTTTCCATCTGTCTCATCTAGTCCACTTGACAACAACTATTTTTCAGTACAAACTTGTTTCATAAAGACTGAATAGAGGTTTCAGGAATATAAATTTGGATTAGCTTATCATCAATTTCACTGTTACACGACTATTTAAATCAAACCTCCACTGCGTGGTTCGCAAAAGATTTCCATCAAACATACATGTCATACCTTATATGGAAGGCATTTATTCATGGTAAAATTGAACACTTCCATGTAAGGTATGACATGTACCGTAAACACCGGCATATAAGCCGCACCTTTTTTCCCAGAAATTTCATTCCAAATCGAGGGTGCGGCTTATCTGCGAGAACATCTATAAAAGGTTCTGTAAATTTTCCCAATCAACGTTTTTTACACCATAACAATACGTTTACAACACAAAACAATTATAAGAGAGCGAGACTGGTTGTTTGCAGTGTTGCCGAGGATGTATAATGGCATATTTGATTGATGGAAATCTTTTTCAAACTGCTCAGAAGAGTTTTGATTTAAACGGTCATGTAACAGTGAAATTGATGATAAAGGCCCATTTTCATCCAGCATGCATTTTTTGCTGAGGTACAATTTTATGATGTAAAACAATGTTTTACAGAATCTTTATAGAGGGACTTTTGTCCCTTGGAGATTCTGTGTTGTTAGCTATTCTGTGTCGTCCACAGTCAATATTACTCTTTGATCTCCATGTTATCAGGATTTGCTCATTTGCATTGCCCAAATAATTCAAATGTCATCACGGGTAAAGCTGGCTAAGGCCCAGTTCAGACGCCATCCTTCACATGAGCTGAATCAAATTCGAATTTAGGCCAACCAAAATTAATTTAGACAGGCTGAATTGATTCAGATGCCGAGCTTAGTTCAGCCGAACTTAATTCAATAGGAGAAAATTGCTGTTATATTGAAAAATACATTTATAATAATTCATGCATTTGTTTCAGCTCAGGTGAAGTTTGGCATCTGAATCAAAGCCGGTCCACAGCCACAAGTGCAAAATTACTATCAATAGGAATTAACTTGAAACAGAACGTAGAATCTAATTCAAAAGAAAAATACATTATTAATACCATTAATACATTATTATTACTTGTACTGTTATTGCTAATATGATGATAGGCAAATGAAATTACACCAGGACACTATGTTAAATCCATTTGGTTAAGTATTAAATGGTTTTGTTTGTTTTTACTTTTGCAGCTGTTCTCAAAAGAAATTCTGCCCTAAGGCTGACGCACATCCCTTGCGATATGTGACAAATGTTTCTAATTGTGTGGAGTTTGCTTCTATCAAACCTGAACAAGTCCCTCTTGGCCCAAGTATTGAAGTATGGATCATTGTTAGTTACATTTGAGTTACAAGCTTTCTTTGGCACTAGCCTCCTATAACCAAACTCAGATTTATCAAACATATCCTACACCCTCTGTAATTGACTGTCTATTTTCACCATTAAGTACATGTATTCCAAATCTTGTGATGTATATTACTAAATATTCCAGTCTCAATAGTATTTAAGAATTGGTTCATGGTTAGCGTGCGTATATCGAGTTATGGATGCACGCGGGAAGTTTGGAGAGCACAAGCGAAGCGTAAGAGTTGCTCGAGGCGGTAGCCGAGAGCAACTCTAGCTTCACAAGTGCTCTCCAAACTTCCCGCGTGCATCCATAACTCGATATACGCACAGCTAAAGCATGAACCAATTCTTTTATAACATATGGGCAACAAAATATCGCGCGAAAACAGGTTTTATTTGTGATTGCCTTTACAAAATTCAGACAATTTTGTTAGGGCGATTTGTTTGCGATCGAGACAGTGAAATTGGAAATAGATGCGGCTCAAATCATTAAGTAAAAAACTTCGGCCCTTCTAAATCAAACAAACTTTAAGTCTACTAAATAATGCACGAAGTTTGGAACTAAATATTTAATGGGAAATGACTGTAAAGCCGTGTAAATGTACACTGAAATCAGTGAAATGCGAATGAACGAGCACTAAACAATTTGCGGGAAGATCTGAAAACCGACATAAATTCGTCCTGGTCACAAATTTAAGCTTAGCCTATTCAGTATTGTTACCTTGTATTTCGAAGAGGCTTGTCAATTCCAGCTGGAATCAGCACAATAAATATCGTCAAACGTGTTTGCTCGCCGTAAACAAGTGAAATCTTTGGCTCCATTCAGTCCGTTCTTGACCGTTTGACTTGAAAAATGAATGTAATGTTCAGCTCCGCAGTTATTTCAGATCTTCCCATTTTAAGGTAAACCATTTGCACAATTTTCCAGAATATATGAAACTTTCGAAGAGATTGAGTGAAGATTAATCCAAAGAAAAGTTTGTCTTGTCGATTTTCATTCAACTTGCTACGCCGGGAACACCGCGCAGAAGTTTGCCGCCGTTTTCATACAAATCATGCTTCATTTAGATGGAACTGAAAAATCACTCAGTCGATTTAAAACTTTTAAAACGTAATACCGAAGTTTAACCAAAACTGAGCTAGTGAAGTATTTTAAAATAAAACAATTAGACAGAGCGACACAATTTTATTCTCAGCAATAAAGACATTTGCACACTTCATTTTATGCATGCACGGCCGTGCGTATATTGAGTTATGCATGCACGCTCGCGCTATTGAAGTAGATAGCGTGATTTTGATGGGTATGTTATAATTAATATTAAGGATGCTTTGTTTTTATTGTCGAGTTTCTACCTCACACTTTTGTAATAGATAGTGGGTAGCATGTGTTAAGCTAATGGTAATGCGTTTATTTAGCATATTTTCCATAGGTAAACATGTACATGTACATGTCATACAGTGGAACCCCGTTAATACAGACACCTATGGGCCAAAAAAAGCTGGCCGTAATAACGGGGTGGCCGTAATACGGGGTCATTGTAAATGTACAACAAAAGCGACTGAACGAGCACTAAAGACAACCTGAATCAATTTACAGGAAGATCCGAAAACAGACACAAATTCGTCAAAACAATGAAAATCTGCTGATGAAAACCTCCTCATACGGAGTCATTGTGTCAATGATTTGCAATATCCAGTACATCCCCGAGTTTGTGGCCGTAATGCGGGGTAAAATTACAAAGAAAGTAGGTGCACGGGGATCGCAAAATCTGGTCATTGGCCGTATTACGAGGTGCCTGTATTTTAAAAAGGGGTTTTTAGATTAAGTGTGATTTCGCCGGGCCAAAATGAGGTGGCCGTAATAACGGGGTGGCCGTATTAACGGGGTGGCCGTATTAACGGGATGGCCGTAAGGTGGGGTTCCACTGTACTATGTTCAAATGCACAGTTTAACTCAGCCCTGGTGAGTTTGGATGTTAGGATGTAAAGGTGCTATGGCAGCCACTATCAGTCCATTCATGATCTCACCCCAACCCACCCAACCCATGAATACACATGAACAGGACACAGTGCCACTGGGGACTATGTACCCTACTCTTTTCAAACAGTGATGTGGGTTCTTTAACGTCCCCTACTAATTTATTATCAGAAGGTGTAGGGAACAAGGCCAATGGCTTAACGTCTTTGCCAGATGACACGATCATCTGAACTAAGATACATTGTAAAGTATTAAGCACAGCCAGCATAATCTTACCAGTTATTTTAAGACCCTGGTTCCACATTCTGCAGTCTGGCACCCAACCAACTGAGCTAACTAGGCGGCAATAAGCTATAAGGCCATGATCCGGGGCGTCACATGGTTGTACCATCTACACTTAGGCCTGGGTCGCACTTGCAGACAAATTTTGAACTGTCCCAACATTTACCCCCCCAAAAATGACTGGATATTTTGTCAGAGACATCTTGTAGAATATCAAACGGTGTTAGTTACTAGCATAATAGCTTTGCATGTTCTTCTTGGTACATTTCTCAGCTGTCTTCTGCAAAACAACGACATGAACTGACCAAATTCTTGGCTTTGGCAAGAACAGCTTTATCCTTCACAACCTCATTAATCATAAAGTTGGCTTGACCTGTGATGATTACCACAGAAAATTCATGGAAACAATCAAATATATAACACAATGCATTGTTATTCACATTATTGTAAATCCAGTTTTGGTGGCGTAAACCATATTGTACTTGCACTCAATGCTGGAGGTTGCATTAAATTTTAATCAAATATATGGGAACACACAGTACCGCCTGAAAGTATTGACCCACCATGCCGCGGTGAAACCTTGTCTTTGCCGAAGGGTTTTGCCGCGAAATCACCGCGGTGGGACGAAAACCTCAACCTCGTACTGGACGATCGTGACCGAACGCCGCGGTAAAGGAAACCGCGGTAAGTCACGGTAAGTCGCGGTAACAGGTGACAAGAAGAAACAATACTGGGCCCGGTTGTTCGAAACCCCGATTAGCGCTAATCGACGATTAAATATGCTAATCCGCGATTAAATTTTAATCGTTGATTAGTTTGTGTTGCTCAAAGCCCGATTAGCTCTAATCCACAATTAAAAAAAGGTTAAATTTAACCCACTTCGCTAGGTGGATTAATTCTTTAATCGGCCGATTAAGAAAATAAAAATGACAACAAAATGGCAGACTTGTTGTATGGTTGTGTTACTGTGGAAAGAAAACAGAGGCAATTTCAGCACATAGGATTCACAATTAACGGCTTCACAAATGAAGAGCTTAGAGCATTTTATTATATGCCCACTGAGCTTTTTTTTTAGTAGATGCAGACGCTACAGTCGCACACATTTTAAATGGTAACACATCATTTTATATATTTGGGAAGCCCGTAAAGTGCATTTGAACCACGAAAAATGTTTATAAAGTATTCAAACTAATTCTGTTAAAATTGCAACCAAAACTTCCACTTGTACCGAAGTTCCAAGGTTTGAATCCAAACATCTAAAGTTTTACCATGGGGACGTTTTTGGAGTAGTACGGCAAAGAGGATTTACACGACGTTTTGGTTAATCCCACTCGTCTCAGTGAAAACTGAATTGAATCACATAGCTCGACATTTCTCAGTTCATAGCCGAAATACGCTATTAATGTACATACTTACTTGGTTTGAACCTGAGACTCAATTTTCCATTGAAAGAAAAATATTTTGTTGCTGAAAATAAGGCATGGCTTGGAATGGGCTTGGAATGGAACAAGGATCAAAACCGTCAAGCTTGAGGCAGTTGAAGTCAGTTGAGGATTTTGCTTCAATCGCTTCGTTTCCCTTCGGCTTAGAGTTGTTTTGTTTAACTTATTATATATTGCTGCTTAGTCCGCGAATTCCTCAGATCCTCAAGAATGGTGTATGTATGTAATGTTGAAAAGTTTGAATAACTTTACCATACCTGCTTACCATCGTCGTGTCCAGATAGCGCTCAAAATACTTTCGGTGAGCTAAGCTTTTCGTATACGGTTTTTCTGTGTTTTCTTTGTTGTGATATAAAAGTTATACAGCAAGTACAACAGATTTTCAAGCTCAAGAGGAGGAATTTAAATAACATAATTATTTGTATTTTTTGCTTCCATGTTTCACACAGTAGAAATCTAGTCCGAGTACATGTATGTAGTTTTCTTGACAGCTTTTCGTGTTCTTGTTGTTCTTGAATAAATTGATGCACTTCTTCATAGAGTTTGGGCTTGTTTTCTGTTAAATTTCAGCGCTTGCAAAATACATTGTTTTGTAGATAGTTACGTTTAAAATGTCAAACGTTCTTTGCTTTCGGAATGATCGTTATATCACTCAGTTAAGAAGTAAAAACTAGAGAACAAATTGGTTTCAAATTCCATGGCCGTACACGTTTCTATGGCTTTTCCATCCGGCTTTGAAGCGTACGGACCTCACACAGTACTGTTTTCATATGGTTTACTTTTGCAAGGAAATAGCGCGCAGGGCATATGATAATTAATTCTAATTATTTAACGTAATTAATTCTATCTTTAATCGTGGATTAGTTAATCGACCAACTAATCTGCATTTGAACAACGGTTTTTTAACCCGCGATTAGTTAACTCACGATTAGGAAATTTAACCTACGATTAGGCTTAATCGACTATTAGTTTAATCGGGGTTTCGAACAACTGGGCCCTGATTAATTGCTATTCTCAAACAGTTTCGCTAACCTCTTAAAGAAAACTTTGAAAATGTCTGCCGTACGGCTCTTCGATCGCTAACAGCAGAAATCGAGCGTCGTTTATAATCTGACCTCCAGTCCTTCAACATAATTTGCTTGTTCATTCACGTGCACATTGAAGCTTGGAGATAAATTTAATACAGAGTCCTGTTCTGAAATCCTGTATAGAATACTTTGAAGTTAATAATTTCACCCTGGGATCGCGCTTGGAAGAAATTCGCCGCTGAAACTCTTGCCTGGATGTTCAATGCGTGACAAAATGTTTGTTTAAGAACGCGACACAAAGTCTCACCGTTTATAATTGGAAACTTTCGCTTTCATGTAAAAATAAACTTTACTTCATTTATACTTCCAACCCCGTATTTTTATACATATCATTTTATTTTGTTTAGAAGTTTTGCCGTCATGGCAAGAAAGATTTGCGATACTCGCCGGAGCTGGATGATATGACATGAAAAATTGTATTTTTTCTGAATCTGCATACGTCCATGCGAAGCCAGTTGGAGCGCATTTCCTTCGAAAAACATTTTCAACACATAGTATATATTTCACTCATAGAAACCGAAAGATTAATAGAAAATAATATTTTCTTCTTTCATGGAAAGCAATTTACTTGGAAATAAACCTTAAACCTGGCAGAAAATAGTCTGTGCAAACGTGGCAGGCTTGTTTGTTTACATTCCACAAGATTGTAATCTGTGTGGATATTTTACCCAGCCGTGCGACGTCTAAGCGAGCGAGATTTCAATAAGTTTATTTCCACATTTTGTAGTCTATAGTTTAGCAAAATATATTTGCTGATACTTTTATTACACAGATCACGCCGACCAGCCGACAAGCCTTCTCGAAAGCTTTTGATCACGCCAACAAAATCACGCCGCTCGAGGTGTGATAATCTCAAAATCATTTTTCTATTGAAGTTAATGAACTTGAAAACATAAGCAACAATAGCCTATTCAAACTCTACCACGGCTTACCGTTTAACTCATTGCCGTTACCCCCCAAAACAGTGAAAATTGACCATATTGTTTGTTTATTTATTTTCTCAACAGCCATTCACAATTGTGTGGAAAGCTATTTAATATCTCCTTTGAAAGGAGAGTAAATAAGCTTTCAGGAAAAAACAATTTTCCCCCCAAAAAACCATAATATGTTAATGTAATTAACATAAATTAGCATAAACTGGGCACAAAATTTGGACAAAGAGGCAACTTATTTCAAAATGATGACTGGTTATAAGGAAAAGTTGAAAGCAAAAATGGTCCTTGTTATATTGGCAACATATCCTGCAAATTTGGCTGAAAACGGATAAGTATGGAATTTATTAGAATTTTTTTAGTTATACTCTTATAATAACAAAAAATGACTAAAAACAGTGAAAATTGACCTCGTTTCTTTATTTATTTTCTCAACAGCTATTTACAATTGTGTGGAAAGCTATATCTCTTTTGAAAGGGTAGTAAATAAGCTTTCAGGAAAAATATTTTTTCCCCAAAGAATCCCATAATAATTTTACTTAATTTGCATAATTAACACAAATTAGCATAAACTGGGCACAAAATTTGGACAAAGAAGCAACTTATTTCAAAATGATGACTGGTTATAAGGAAAAGTTAAAAGCAAAAATGTTCCTTGTTATATTGGCAACATATCCTGCAAATCTGGCTGAAAACAAATAAGTATAGAATATATTAGAATTTTTTTAGTTATACTCTTATAAAAACATAAAAAATAATAAAAACAGTGAAAATTGACTACGTTGTTCTTTATTTATTTTCTCAACAGCTATTTACAATTGTGTGGAAAGCTATATCTCTTGAAAGGGTAGTAAATAAGCTTTCAGGAAAAATATTTTTTTCACAACAAGGTCATGCTAAACATATCAGTTTGATATATGGTCGCAATATAAGGGATTTCCAGTTGTAAACATACATGTGTAAAATAAATTACATAACTTTTACAAATACTATGAAAGCAAAATCACATATTTTTATATACAAAAACTTACAAGTTATAAAACCAAATCTCAAAAGTATACAAAACATAATACATGAAATATAGCTTCATTTATAGAGCATCTCAGTCTTTCCGAAGTAAATCAATGCGAAGGAATGAAATCGGAGATGCCCAACCTATTTGTAAAATGTCCCTAACACTCGATATTTCTCTCTGTCGTTCCATATGATCGTTTTCTCCAGATAGATCGATCTCCCTATACTCAAATATGAATCCTAACATTTATTCGAAGCAATAAGCAAGGTTTACGAATGCAAAAAGCAAATCTAAATATCATTTCATTGCGTTTCCAGACCATGTGCTTGCTTACGAAACATGACGCGCTGAAATGTAATTAGACGCTTACCTTGACTCGTCGCTCCGATTTTCTAGCTGTCGATTCAGATCGCTTTCCTCACCACTAGACATCCCTTGTGGATCTTCTGAATCACTTTCCTCGTCCCAAACACGCGATAAAACAACTTCTTCTGTATATAAAACATTTCTCGATCTCTTCGACGAACTAGCCATCGTCAGTGGCAGTAAATTTAGCTTTTTCTAACAAAACTCTTCATGTAGGACACATTGGGGGGTCCCTACTCAAACTTGCTGGGGGAATGGGTTAGACTATTCCCAGTCCACCCAGAAAAAATGAACGAAATCGGCCAAAAGATAAAGTTTTACCAATTTTTTTCCCCGACCCGACATGTGAGTCGGGTGAGCTCCGTGTGATAACGGCAAAGAGTTAACCATTAACGCGGAAAGCCGAGGTGAAACTGGGGTAAAATTTCGGCATGCCGCGTCATTACCGAGGCGAGACTGCGGCATCGATCTGCAGTTTGGCCGAGGCAAAACCGCGGCAAATGGGTCAATAGTTTCAGGCGGTACTGTATGCTGCAAAATGCAAACAGTTATTATCAGAAAAAAGACAATGGTTAATCAAGAAAGCATTGTTATCTGTAGTCATCCGGTGCGTGGGAATGTAGTTTGTCCTGCTCCAGGGCAGGACTATGGCACCTTTAAGTTTTGACTGTTTTGGGAAATTTTGTCAGACTTGCAACAAGTACATTTGTAGGTTGCATTAGATTTTGCGATTATTGTATCAAACAAATTTCAAAACGTGTCACACATGCAAAACGGGCCAATCATAGGACTACAGCTTCTTTGTTGTTTTATCTTTTTGGACAAGTTGTTCGTCCTGAAAACATAGGTCGCATTTGTCTTGCTATAATTGATGCTTAAATTGAAGAAATCCACTTAAGTTACCAAACTTGTCTGCAAGTATGACCCAAGCGTAGCCTTATTAGTATCTCACCCAAATATATATTAAAGGAGAAGGTCACTCCAGAAAGCGCATTTTTTTTCTCACTACCATTAAAAAGTATATATGAAGATGAATTACTGACCGTAGTTTGAAGTTCCAAAGACCCTCGTAACCTCGCGAATATTGCCTTCAAAGTGTCGAAAAATTCGTCTTGACCGCTGCCATTTTGAAGACTACTCAGCAACCTGGCCACATAATCGTGACGTCAAATAGTCCAACCTAAATTGGCGGGAAGCACTGTGTGATTTAAATATAGTTGCTGTTTTGGTGTGCCTTCGTTCGATGTTTCGAGTCCACAATGCAGCCTCTTGTGCAGTTCCAAACTGTTGTAACAGATCGCAAAAAGATAGAAGAGGAATTATATTTCATCGTTTGCCGTTAATTGAAAGGATCTTGCCAAGAAATGGCTAGTTAAACTCGGCTGCGATAAGAGATTCTTGCCAAAACCCGATAACATTTATGTTTCTTCCGACCACTTTAAGGATGACTGCTTTGAGATTGATTTTAAGTCAGATCAACTTCTTACTGGTAACACTAAAAGAAAGCAGAAACCTGATGCTGTTCCGACAATTTTTAAACACGAAAAGTTGGTTCGCTAGCGAAAGAAGCAAAGCCATGAAAGAACGACAAGAGGTTAGTTTGTCAGTATTCCGTAATGATTCAATTTAATTAAGATGCTGTGACACTAAAAATGTTTCGTGCAACTTGTCTCGCAATTTTGTTAAGCCGTCGCGAGACAAATTGAAAGAAGCGTTGCTTTATAGTGTAACACCGAAATGCTGCGTTGCCACAATCGCTTCGAAAAGTAGAACTTGATTGTGTTTCGTCGAACGGGACAATTAATTTTAGGAGGTCGAGGGCGCGGGCGGGCGTTACACATTTAATAACGGCAAATGATGTTCATATAATTCCTCTTCTGTCCTTTTGCGACCTGTTACAACAGTTTGGAGCTGCACAAGAGGCCGCATTGTCGACTCGAAACATCGAACGAAGGCACACCAAAACTGTGTTTAAATCACACAGCGCTTCCCGCCAATTCAGGTTGGACTATTTGATGTCACGATTATGCGGCCAGGTTGCTGAGTAGTCTTCAAAATGGCGGCGGTCAAGTCGAATTTTTCGATACTTTGAAGGCAAATTTCGCGAGGTTATGAGGGTCTTTGGAACTTCAAACTACGGTCAGTACTTCATCTTCATATATACTTTTTAATGGTGGTGAGAAAAAACATGCGCTTTCTGGAGTGACCTTCTCCTTTAAATAGAATTGTTTCAGATGAGCCCATGCTCTCCTTATGGCAGCCTTCTTTGTAGAGCAAGGTGCTTGGATATCATGGGGGGTTGACTGCTGTAACATTAATTCTGCACTATCCTTTGCATCTCTAACTTTACCATCCTTTTAAATGTATAGATAATGTAACATCATTTATCAATCAGCTACTGAATATGATCCATGAATGTGTTAATCTTCATTACTATTAACCTTTTTAACACAAATACAATAGTTTTTGACATCCCTTTCTCAAACTCATTAACACAAAGGAAATCATAACTCTGTCGAAGGTTTGGATACCCGGTCTTAATTAGCATAGATTTTTACGATTCTATTTCTCCATTTACTCCTTAGTTGAGAAGATATATCAAACATTCGAGACAGTGTTTCATCGGCTATCCAAACACCTCAAATTTTGTCAAAACTACTCCGCTGTGTGTCGTATTTTCAACTCTCTTCTCGGTGTTTGGATATCCCGATGAAACACTGTCTATTGTGTTTGATATGTTACCTCTCAACTCCCATTCATACCATAATAAGTAATCAATGGTCTTGTTTTTGTATTTTTCTACAGCTGAAAATAGTTGTCTCCAATCTACCACCTTCGACAGGGCTGAAGTGCTTCATTCATAGAAAAGAAAGACAAATAACTGTACTTTCAGGAAATGAAGTTAAATGTAAGACACCCCCAAAGGAAGAACTGCCAAGTATTTCAAGTGACACGGGTATGGATTGAATTTACTGGAGACCTGACCTTTTCAGAAGTGTAAACATGCATCATTCCTTTGTAATATTTTATTTTGGGATTTAATAAGCATTGTTTTTCTGTTTATGTTCTAAGAACACTTTATAATATTGATTGGATTGAGTAAATGAATGGTGTACAATGAGCAATTTTTTTGGGAAACAGAAAAACTTCTGAACCCCTGATGGGAATTGAACCCATGACCTTCCGCATACGTGCCGCAGCTCAGTCGGTTAGAGCGCCCGACCGGCATGCGGGAGGTCATGGGTTCAACTCCCATCAGGGACTCAGAAGTTTTTTTGTTTTCCTAAAAGCTTGTTCAGTGTAGGACCCATTCATTTACTCATTTCATTTTCTTGAGTACATTTTGTTCATAGATAGGATTCAGAGCACATACATGTACATGAATAAAACATGAACAACTGTGTTTTATTGGTTTGTGTGTGTATCAATGTATGTCAATGAGCAAAGAAGCCAAAGCTATGTATTATACTGTCCTAACAAATGCTCCCAGACTCCCCTTGCAGCCACATTTATTGACACTACAGTTGTTAAATAAAAGGAAAATAGAGACCTGCTATCACTACCCCACAGAGGTGCTAATTAGCAGAATATAATTTTTTCAGTTGAAATATTTCGTTTTAACTAGCATATCTTGCACTGTTTACAGGGTTTGTAGCGTCTTGAAAACCCTTGAATTTTAGGAGTCCAGTTTCAAGGCCTTGAAAGTACTTGAAATTTACTAACATAAATTTGGTCCTTAGTCAATACATAAATGATATAAAAACAATAATTAATTGCAGCTCTGAGTTTGTGGCATTAAGCCTTTCTCCAAACTAACCGGTTTTCCGGGAATTTTCCAGTTTCGAGTTACCCAAAATTGCTGAATAAAAAGACTAAAGACGCATCTGTACAGGGTTAGACTCAATTTGAGGTGAAATATTCAAAAATACCAGTGAGAACTTGAACTATTCACAACTCTGTGCTTTGTTTTGTTTTACACTTCAGCACTTTTCTACATGTATTGGTATTTGTGAATTTTTTACTTCAGATCAAGTCTTACCCTGTACAGATGTGTCTTTAGTCTTTTTAGTCAGCGGTCTTGGTGAAAGGGTTAAACTTGTATGGCAACCTTTGGCAACGTTCTGTCTTGTTTTGGTGAGCCGTAGATTCTCTGACAATGCCAGGCATATGCGCCATTTTAAGGAAAAATGGTTGGAAAGTGAAGAGTAAACATCATGGCTACAAAATGATAACCAGAATTATTTTCAAGCATTTTGTTTCACTTTTGTAGTCTAATAACCTCTAATAACATTTATGTTGAGAGTTGTAATCTCATATTCTTGTGTTGTTAACTTTTATTGAGGTTTTAGTAACAAGTAATAAGTCCCAGAAAGTAGGTTTTGTGACAAAAAATTGGAAGTATTGCCAAAACATTTTCTTGGTTTGATACAATCTCTCTCAAAAAGATGTCCTTGAACTTTCCATATATGATCCTTGAACAGTCCTTGAATTTTTTGCCTGAAAAAGTGTATGAACCCAGTCAGTTTACCTCAGCCACAATAATCATATTTAGAAAAAGTTAATTTCATGCTGTACAGTTTAAGAACTTGACAACTGATATTTTTGCATTTTCAGGTGATGTTTTTGTTGATCTTGCCCTGTTCTCTACAGAGTCCCAGAAAATATTTCTTACCAAGAAACTAGGATTTTATGACTGTTCTGCCATTAAGGGGTGAGTATAAAGAAAAGTAAATAGTTTGAACCCAGGGGTATCAGTAGTTTGTCTAGTGTGATTGTCCGGGTGAGGGTAGTCCTGAAAAGGACTGTTGTTGGTGACTGATGTATCCAAACCCTCAGTGGAAGTCATCTTCAGAGTAAAGTGAAATGTGTTAGTCATTGGTGTCAAGTCACTGGTCCTAGAAACTTTCTAGTCAGTTTTGCCGTGATATTATTGGCTGTAAAGACTTGTGTAAAGTTCGTTAACAGGTGATATGATAGGTCAGTTGTTGTCAATTTTGATCCGTCTATTGTTAGTCAAATTTTGTTTGTTTGTTTTATTTTGTTAACATTGTGAATAAGTCGTTTGTAAGGTGCTGGTAATTGTTGAGGTGTTCATTCTAAGTTGGTGTACCAGCTTTCTAGAGTCAGTCATTTAAAGTAGGGAGTACTGTAGGTAATGCATGCAGCAGAGTGCCAGTCAATTCTGTGGTTTGTCAGTCAATGGTGTTCAGCAATGTGATTGTTGACATCGTTTGTGTTCAGTCAGTCTCGTGTTCAAGTTTCTACCAGTCTCACCAATATAAGTGACCTGGCAGTCGGAGTAATATTGATCTTGTAAACTGCTACTTGTCTGTTGTTTGTGGGCTACGTGGATATTGTAAGGTTGTAGGATCCGCACGATGGTCTCAGAAGTGCCCTTGATATAGGGTATTGTCGCTGTAGAAACAGGTGTCGGGTTTCTGTTGATCTTGTTAGGTTCAATTGTTTGGTGTTTGTTTCATTTAACAAAGTTGGAATTGTAGTTGTTCTTGTCAAAAACACGTTCAAGGTATCTGTTTTCATCACCTAAGCTGTACGGTGTGTCACAAACAAGTTGGTCGGTGATGTTGTGAAATTTGAGGTGGGTGCATTGAGGTGCTGTTGGAAGGAAAGAAAACAGCTAGAAATGAAAAATTGTTAAACTTAATATTTAAGTCATTGCTATTGAACAAAACTCCCAATTATGGTTCCTTTGTTTTAAAGAAGAAGCGTTTTCAAGCCTAGTACATGTACATGTTAAGGCTATATGTTTGGAATTTACTTCTTCCTTGCATTTAATTGATATTTTGGTGAGGTTTTGTGAAAATGTCTTATATTCTAATTTTCCCACCCTAAAATACTTTGATAGACTTCAATTTTGTGAAACCGTTTATATAAAAGAAGCAAGAGGTGTAAAAGTTGATTGTGACATTTCAACTGCTTTACTGCTAGTCTTCATCAGGTGACGAGGTTGATTGTTTACGTGTCGCTTTATGTAGCACATTGGTTCACTGCTATTGGTGCATTTCGATCCTCATTATTATTCTGACTAGATGTTGTTCCCTCAGAGGTCCAACTAGATGTTGTTCCCTCAGCGGTCTACTGTGCTATTGATCTACTGTTGTGTTTCTTGATCAAAGGCATCCATTCTTGAGGAATTTCGATTCCACCATCCTTGTTGATGTTGTTTGGATGGAGTCTTACGTGTATGGCCTTTTTGTAGGGTCTCTGTCAATAATCCCGTTCCAAATTAGGAAGGTGCTCAGTCTCGTTGGCATGTTCCAAAACTGCAGAGTTTTGAGTACAAGCAAGCCGTATGTCTCTGTCGTGTTCCTTTATTCTTTCACACATCGATCTCCCAGTTTCACCGATATACATGTATACGTTGCTGCATTCACATGGAATCTTATGCTCTTATGCATTAGACAACACCGTCTTGTTGAGATGGATCAAAGGCATCTTTAGGTCGCATTAAGTGTGGTCACCTAAGTATTGTGTCAGATTTGAAGATGGTGCGTATGCCTTGTTGTTTCAGGCAGCGGTGAAGAATGTCTTTAATATAGGGTAAAACCTCAGTAGATTGAAATTCCTGCACTGGCTCTTGCATGTATGAGCCCACTTGTGAATGATATTGGCTTGGGCAGGAATGGGATTTTACAATACTGCCAAGCTCAGGGATTATACATGATATGTAGCATGGTGTTGAGGCTCTCGGAGCATTTAAGCAGTGCAGAGACAAACAATATTGTAAATTTTTCCTCAACACAAACCAATTTTTTAATGTTATTTAGTATTTTTGAGTTATTTTTTTTCTAAAAAAAATACTCTTAGCCGGCGGTTTGGACGGACAATCTTGCTGCCATGTATGTCACACCAATCAGATTGGGGCTACTATGAACAACCAATGAAATAGCTGATTCTAATATCCGAGTAAATCCGAGTAGCTATCGATTTTTAACAGCCATTTAGTGACGGCCATCTTTGTTGATACTGTTGTTGATGTTTAGAAGAATGGCGAAGAGAGCGGCTACTGCGATGTACAGGCTTTCTTTGTACATTTCGTTGTTTTTACGGAAAGTGGTCAAATTGAGGAGATAATTTGAAATGTGCTTTAGGAGTTTGTCATGATCTCTTCATCAACAGTTGATTGGAGGTAAATCTGGTTGGGTCGATTTTATTCAGTAGTGTTATGCAGTGTTTCTGTAAAAGTTTGTATTTTAGTGTGATTGTCGTTTGATGCATCTAGGTTAGGTGATTTAATACATCACTATACGTTTGTGATGGCTGCTCATTAACTTCAAAGGCAAGTATCAAAATACTTCAAGTTGTCGAAAGAAGACGTGATTTCGTAAATTTTAGCTCGGACGTAAATAGTTTCAGAAAGTACGAATAAATCCGGTCAGTGTATTAACGCAGAGTGCGAACTGCATGCAACGAAGACTACAGACCAGGGGTAAAATGCAGACTAAAGTGTGAAATAATGGAAGCATGTATATCAGATTATATACAAGTTGTGAGGATTAATTTGTGGCGAAATGAGAGGCAGCCGGTCAAGGTTTTGAAATAGCCAGTAAATGATCGGCAGTGAGACTTGGAAATTTTCTATAAGTAAAAAGAGTTAAAAAAGAGATTATAAATCGAAAGCCGGTCGATCACAAACCAAGCGAAAAAGTGAGATTTTTATACAAATTTTTATACAAATTCCATCCTACGATATCTTCGAACTACGAGCGGGCTAGTACGTGCATGTAAAAGCAGCCGTGTTGACTGTTTAAATCGAATTACCGACTGACCAATCAGAAGCTTTGTTTCCCACGCTTGTATATAAAAATAGACATAGACTTCCAGTCCTGTTTCGAGCACGGAATTCGAGAATAAATCAGTTTTTAAAAACCTCAGTCATTTGAGATTTATTTTTACTTCAGTTCGAAATATTAGAAAATAACATTGACTTCCAAATGTGTTAGTTTGGGCTGCATGAAACAGTGAAAGAAACGCCAAAATTTGTCAACGCAGGTCGATTTGCGACATCCTTGGGGGGCAGGTAGCGCCCTTTGATCTTGCCGCTTTTCCGCTATACATGATCGCACAAGTAAAGAAATCTGTCAATCATTCGAGAAACATACCTCTACGGGAGTTTGCTGTGGAATTTTCATCCATGGTGTCCCACAATGACCAAAGATCAGTTAAACAGTGACCGAATCGTTCCCATAGATGTTTGAACGTGGAATCGCCAAAATATTTCTGAATGAACACAAACGCACGTCATGTTCGCCATCGTCCGCCATGTTTATTTTAAACAAACCAGTACTTAGTCTCGCTCGGCCTAATTTCTTAAATGTGCAATCATGTATACTAGGTCCCAGGCCTCGCTGCTAGCCCCCCCCCCCCCCCTGCTTGCGACCGATAGCCTCCTACGCAGGGAAAGATTGCGTGACGAGCCCAAAGAGCGTCTGCGTAGGAGGCTATGCGACCGTCGAACGATCAGAAATTTGAAGCGAAACTGGCTAGTCACGCCCAGATTGCGTTACGAGCCAAAAGAAAGTCTACGTTGCGCTCGTAGGAGTTGCGAATTACCATCAGTGGCAATTTAGATGGCAAGGACCTGCCGAAAACTTGAGATCTCAGGGACACAAATAATACACGGTACAATCTTGTGTCGGGACGTTTAATGTGCTTTACCTACTGTATAATATTGGAACACGTTCTCTTTAGTTTCCAGATCGCTTGAACGCGTTCCCCTTAATATATATATAGCGTTCCTTTAGCGTTCCACTTTGCGTTCCCTGACTTCCCTTAGCGTTCCTTTTATACCCGGGTTTTATAGTGCTCCACTTTGCCGTTCCTAGAACGCGTTCACTGTTGCTACATACTTGTACCTGTACAATCCCAAGTTAATTATAGAAAGATGTGCAATTACCGTGCTACTGCGATGTACAGGCTTTGCTTTTACATTTTGCTGTTTTCACGGTAAGTGTCAAATTCTTGAGCTGGTATTTCTGTTCTGATTAGACTTGTGCACTTGTACCGGTACAAAGTAGTTAATCATAGCCAATCAGATACCTGACGTTGTTATGCGCATGTGAAAAGACCATGCGCCATTGCAGAAATGAAACTGAAAATTTATGGTTATGATGGCTCTGTGGGGGTCAATTTTCTACAGCATTTGTCTTTGTTTGCTCCCAAGCGTATAAGATCATGCTGTTGTTTTCCTCGCGAACTTGTAACATAATACTACATGTATTGTTGTTTTTTTTCCGAAACCCATGTAATATGATAGTTTTGTTTTTCATGTGATAATTTATCCCAACCTTATTACATGAGCTATTTTTTGCGTTCAGTTTAAATATTGCCTATTTTCACTCCTGTGCATTTATTCTCTTCTTATAGCCCTATCACGATCCATGCAAATGGAAAAAGAAGGATAAAATATAATTAATTTGGGATAAACAACAAGAATTTTATCACATACTTGCATGGGATGGTATCAAAACATACCATTTTGAATGCGCGTCGTTTAAAAAAATAACTCCCGCACGCCTTGCGTGCCTATGTTTGTAATTTAGTCTGGGTGTTGGGGAATTGGGCATTTTCCATGTGCATTGGAGTGGCAATGTTGTGTTTGCCCTGGGTGATATGAAACCCTTGCTTTACCAAACACCTTGATTAATTGATAGGTGCAAGTAATTTGATTAAAGGCCAGAATTAAAGTTTAAACAATTTTAAACATTTTGTGAAGTAGTGCATTATATTTAGCACTGGAAAATAGAAGCATTGATTAAAACTATAACAGAAACATTCATCACAGAAATTATCACTGAATTTATTTTGAATCAAGTTGTGTATCAAGTTATGTAATTAAAAAGATCTTACAACCAGAGCATGCAACAACTTTTATATGTACATGTTAGAATATAAAAATGTGCTAAGAGATTTGTGTAAACTTATGTATGAAAACTGAGTTAGAAGTTTAAATCACATTTTGAGTGTTAGCCCTTTGTCAGAGCAAGATAGCACTGTAATAACTATAAAAAACACTACTTTATCCCCTAATTTCCAGTCATTTGATACCATCTCCCGATATAAACTTGAACTCCTGATAACTCAAACCTTTTTCGATTTCCCTTCAAGGTTTTGCAGCCCAAGCACACACACTTAACAGTTAAAAACAATGTACCATCAAAAATTTGTAACCCAAAAAGTACCAACATTTGATAGATACTTCTCTATACCTCATTACATGACAGAATCAGAGTGTAAATATTTCATACATCAGTCTCAGCATGCAGGCAGTTGTATATGTCATACAATAAAACTGTAAAAATGTGATTTTTCATACATGTAGCAAGAGCAGGAGGTAATGCAACCAGTTCCAAAACCAAGTAAAAAAACAATGACAGAGCTGGTAACAGTGATGTAAGCACTTAAATCATCAGAGATGAATTCTTGATTACATAATAATTTGAAATCATGTTCAGTGCTTAGTTCATGAGTCAGATATAATAAAATTATGAGTCAAATATTAATTGTGTTCGAATTTACATTAAAAATAAAGAATCGAAAATACATTAAATTTATATTAAAGACTTGATATTTCATGGCAGTTAAATAAATTACCCTAATCTCTCATCACATGAAAAGTATAGGAATATTATTATCCTTCACTTCTATTGATGAGTACACCCTGTGGTAGAACTGTGCAATATATATTTCAACTGAGTGCAAACATTTTAATATTTGATTTAGTTGCAGAAACTGTGCAGAAAGGAATTACCAGTGTAATTGGTGCACATATCTTGGGAAATGCACTAGTGATGGAAATGCTGACTGCCCAGGACAGTTTATAATGCCTAAACTGGTACATATACATAAACACTTGTCATATTTAGAGCTATGGCTTGTTTTGTGTTTGATATCATATTGAGAGTTTTGCACCAAAACATTTTCAGTTGCAATATGTCTTTCTTGTAAATATAACCCCCCACCCCCCACCCCCCCCCCCAAAAAAAAAAAAAAAAAAAAAAAAAAACTAGACTAGTATATATTGTTAGGGTTTACATGTATCACTGTAATTGTATTTTACATCTCTGGTAATAATGCTGGAACATTGCAAGTATAATATTATGTTTACAAGTATGTTTTGATGCACTGACTGATAACATTTATTTGTGAGATGGTTAAGCTTGTGGCAAATCACCTGTATAAAGCAATAATTATTTTGCCACTATTTGAGTACTGTGATGTCACCTGGCATGGCTGTGGTCAAGAGCATCAAATAAAGATCAAATGTCTGCAAAGAAGAGCTACAATGAGTTGCAAAATGGTTGAGACACTCTCTTCAAAAACAGAATTTCATTCCAAAAGCATGTCTTCGTTTAAAAAATAAACAAATAATTTCATTTCTAACCCCCCCTCCCCCTTTCAGTGTTGTTTCTATATGGTTTGAATGTATTCCCGACATTTTGACAACATTGATAAGGGGAGGAGGGGGTGTACAAGGTATAATTTTTAAAATGTCTGAAGTTGTCCTTTTAAGGTACCTGCCCAGGCAATTTTGGGTCATTTTTGTCGTAAAAATTTAGCTGCAATGTGTATCCTAATAATCCAGATACTTCATAAAATGAATCACCCACAAATATAAAATTTGAAAATTCACCTGCTTTGTGTGTATCTGGCCCCCTAGGGAGGTACTTAGATTAAATATTAACCCATGTCTGAGACAAACTTTTCATTTTTTGCTCAAACCATTGAATGAAACCAAAAATAAAAACAGGAATGTTTAAATACAAATAAAAGGAACAATCGCCAGTTTGGGTTTCACTGAAATGTTTAAAACTCCGATGTTATTGCGAGGTGTCTGAAAACGAACTTTGTGCACTCAGAACATGGCATCATTTGCCTTTCCCTGCTCACCTAAACTGACGTTTGTCCGATAGTTCCTTCCGAAGAAGCACGCCAAGTTTCATAGAAAAAGCACCTATGGTTGTCTTGAAAAATGAAATTTAGTAATTGCAGGTCCGTTAGGACTGTCTTATAACTTCAATTAAACGCTTTTGACTTTAGAAATCCAAGCACATTCATCAAAACAATCGTCAACATGCTTCGTGCCGCCATCTTGAACTGATTTCCGCTGGTCATCTGGTCTGTGGACTTGTTTTTGACCAGTTTTACCCCTACCCATCCCCTCAAGGTCTTGGTTTGTTTATCGGTTGCTAGGTGGATCAGCTTTCATCCATTCACAGCATGCGCTAAATCTGGTAACATGTTGGAGTTGAAAATTCACACACATGTTTTACACACCTATAGTTTTGCTCTAACATCTTCTAGTTTTTCATTATTTAGAGGGTTTGATGTTCAGAAAAGCCTGGTAAACGTTGCATTTTTTAAAGGAGAGTCGTCTCTGTAGGAGCTCCCGTGGCTTTTGGTTTGAAGTTGAATTTGATCCCTTTGTAGATGTCTGTTTAGTTAGTGTTTAGTCGGTTTTTACGCTTTATTGCATCTACACAATGGCACATAAAAGCTTGCTTTTGCCCAGTTCTATTGTCAGATAGGTTTAGCCTAACTAATTTGACTCTTGTGGGCAAATGATCAGAATATTTTGACCGCAGCCGTGAAGGATGTTGTTGTATGTTCTCTTGCGATTTTTGTCATGCTGCGCCGCGCTGTCAATTATTGCAAGATACAAAGTTCGTCCTTTCTATTTTGGTCATTCTTACACAGAAATTTTATTGTAGAATGCGTCCATGAACTGTTCTATTCTACGTGTGTCTCTTAAGAGAGCATCTCCACAAGAATCAAACAAAATCGGAAAATAGCGGCAAAAATGTGAAAACTCAAAAACGCTCAAACTTTGGCTGTTAGTAGTCCATATTGAGTCATTCATTGCTATGTGGTTCATTTGTCAAATGATTTATTGTTTTGGCAGAAAATGACGAAAATCAATTTCAGGGCTCCATACAAGAAAATTTGGCTTGAAAATTAGTCATTTTTAAGCGAACCGCTTGCCTTAACTATTAATCCAGAAGACATCGACTTGATATCAGCGTATTCTACGACTATTCGAGGTTCTATTTTATAATTTCCATAAAGATTGAAAAACTTATGACACTGAGAGAGGCCTGAAAAAAATCCCCCTGTTTCTCTATGGCAATTACTAGCTCGATTGAAAAAATTATTTACCCTACTACCTTTATTACAAATCAAATGAAATTTAGGAATTACACTAAGGAGGAAATGGCCTTTCAACTGATATAATTTTCTTTCTGGGGAAATTATATTGCGCTCTGTGAGAGAGCGCTCAAAATGGCCGAAAAATGATATACGTGACTAGTGGATTGCGTGACATACCGTGACCGTAGCACATATTTCAGTCATATCACGCCAAATTGACGTCATACGTTTAAAAAATCCGCCATCTTGGATCCGCCATCTTGGATTGCTAAATCTTTCGGAAATGTCAGAAAATCTCCAAATTTGATTTGAAAAAAATCAAGAAAAATATAAGGATACAGAAACTGTAAAGATTTTGGAAGACACTCTTAATAAAAAGCAAAAATCACATAAAACCCGAAAGAATTAGATGAAAAACACCTAATTTGAATAAAACAACCTGTCAAAAATTGATTGCTATGGAAATGTTAAGTCACGTGATCAAAACATTGACGCACCAACATGTTCCCAGATAATTTTTTAGGAAAAGTCACAAAGTTTGGCTGCATTTCCTTAAAGTAATAAAGGTTTTAAATCAGCAGCGCGGGCACTTTCCACCCCCCCCCCCCCCCCCCCAGGCAGAATAGGGTTAAACTAATTTAAATACCCTTTTGGAAAACTATCTTTGAAAAGCGCCGGCTTACTAAGCTCGTCTCTCAGGGAAATTTATATAATTATATAGTCAGATTTTTCGTATAATCATCGATACTTTTTAGAGTTAGATGGAAATTGTCATATTCTTTTTCTTCTTTTTCTTTTTCGATATGTACCATATTATAGGAAATTAACGCTCCATGAAATTAACGCGAATTTGAAAAATTCGCGTTAATTTAAGTCGCGTTAATTTTTGTGAGCGTTGATTTCCGCGACATTAATTAAGTGGAGCGTTAATTTCCGCGACCTTAATTTCCATTATTATAACCCCAAATTCTGGATCCTTTTTCAGACATATTTGACACTTAGGAAACAATCGCTTTCTCTTTTCTGCACACTGTATTACAATCTTGTACAATGTAAAAGTCTAAAAAAAGCAATAAAACATTATTTCCAGTTCACCCTCGCTTTCAGAAGAGCAGTTCTCGACATCTGAGTTCTTGTATTTCGCCCAAAATATATTTGTTTCTTTGAGTTAAACGCGTTAATTTCCTTCATTTTGAAATTTTACCTCCTCTTTCGCGTTAATTTCCTTTATTCGGAATTAATTTTCCTTCCAATTCGCGTTAATTTAAGTCGCGTTAATTTCAAATACCTTAATTAACACGAGTGTTAATTTCCTATAATAAGGTAACTTTATATTTTTGGAATATTTCTTCTTTCCTTTTTAAATTATAAATATATATATGTTATTTGCCGGCCGGGAGGTCCGTATTGAGAAAAACTGTGCCAGAGGTCTTGAGTACGGCACGAGGCCGTAGGCCGAGGGCCGTACTCAAGACCGAGGGCACAGTTTTTCTCAATACGGACCGACCAAGGCCGGCAAATAACGTATTTATTTTTTTCCTACTTGGTTTGGTAATGCTAGAAATCTTGAAATCTTGCCGTTTTGCAAAATCTGTTTTTCACGCGCGCGCGTATTCCTTTGATAGCTGATCGCAAGGTCGCTATAAAACTCAAACTACCGAAGAAATAAAACTTAATCCAAATAAAAAGAAACTCAGACGATTAATTTTTACACCAGAATTACAGAAAGGTAGATGTGAAGAACAGACGATGGAGACTCAAACGGAATTTCACCGCTAAAAGCAGCCGAAATGAGAAGCTAAAGCCATTCAAAGTCCGGCGTAACCGGCAAAATTTTAGAAAAATCTTCCATACTCTTGCGTAGTATCATGAAAGCATTTTCCGAGCAAAACTGTTTCCTCAGTTTTCTACAATTTCATTTCCATGTTAATCTAATTCTTGCCATTCGATGGCCATTTACAATTTTCATTTTATGCAAAACCTTGACAAACTGTATTCATGCATTTTTTATTTCAGTTTCAACGTACCGACACAACTGATTTATACGAGCTGAGAATTATTTTCTGGGTTACCGGTAATCACTAAGTTCTTTCTTGAATGAAAGTTAATGAAGGGCTGTTTCGGTAAAAGAGAGAAACGAAAAGCAAATGACTAAAACTAAGGAATTGAGTCTAAACACGGACATTTGTAATTTAAAATCGCAAGTCTAGAGAGCGTGAAAGTGATTTCCAAAACAACAACAAACTCAAATTATGTCGGTTAAAATCAAATGAACACTCGCCTTTTTGAAGAAATGCAAGCTCTTTAATTCCACTGCGTAGTTCTCCATTCACTTGACAACGATAAGAGAGCAATATAATGTGAAAAATTCAGTAAAAACTTCTTCGCTTGGGCAGCGCAGGCCTGGCGGCAAAGTCATTTGATATTTTGACCGTGGGCAAGATTGGAAAATCTTGCCCGCTCTCGGAACCAATCAGATTGCTGGATTCGAGAGTTCCGCCCGCTCGCGCTCTCAGAAAAAAAATAATTTAGACTATTTTTATAAGAACAATTATTTATGTACATATTTTATTGTGAAAATTTAAAAAATCGTTCTCTGGTTAAAAATTTAAAAATATGAGCTTTCGGTTGCCAGTCTGCAACCTTTGACAACCTTATTTACTGCATCGCACATAGGTTTACACCAGCTGTGATTCTTTTTCACAGCTGATCTATTATTATTATTATTAATTTACTGGCTCGTGAGAAAATCGCCATAGCCGTACGCGAATAATCTCTCCCCGTTGCTATCTTTCGCAATCCTCATCGCTTTAGAGACGTCGGTCGATCGTCCTTCTTCCCGGTTCCCTCTCCAATTTGAAACTTGACATTTAGGTACTGCTTTTGTTTGTCGGTAAATTCAAAGCCTTCATGACTGTGTCGATATCAGTGCCCATCCCATCGAGAGAGTAGGTGTGGCTGGTAGTGATGATCTACTTCCCTCTACATGTATCACTGTTGGAGCTTTGCTTGCGCCACAGTTCAGTTTAGTCGAGTAGTCTAACATGGCCTTGTCATAGAGCATTTCGTGCGCAAATATAGAAATAGATACAATTCCATGTTAAATGAGTAAGTTCTGACAACAGTATGGATGAAAAAGAAATTATATTTATATGTAAATGTAGAAATAGATACAATTCCCGCTAGGTGTCAAAACGCGTAAAGCAATGTAATTTGTTTATTCTTAAAGTATCTATCATCATGGAAAAGGGGGTCCAGAAACCCTTGACCCCACCCCTTAGATCCACCCTAGTATTTATACATTTAAAGTTGGTAACCCTCTTGTAACACATACATGTATGATATGTAAATTAATACCCAGCCGGAGAAGTGTTTAGCTGAGAATGAATGTTAGAAAAACAACAAGATTACACAAGATTAAGTTCAAATAGCGTGGATATCAGAGAATTTCTTATAAGCCAAAGTACAATTCACACAGTGAAATAAACCATTTTCTTACGTCACATCATCGTGGAAAGCATCAATGATGTACGAAAAATACTGAGATTCTCAAAAGAAAGTGTTTTTTTTAATATCCCCAAGGCAGGAATTTGGATTTTACCATTTCTTTGACTAAAGCAGCACTGAAATATGTGCTACGGTCACGGTATGTCACGCAATCCACTAGTCACGTATATCATTTTTCGGCCATTTTGAGCGCTCTCTCACAGAGCGCAATATAATTTCCCCAGAAAAAAAATTATATCAGTTGAAAGGCCATTTCCTCCTTAGTGTAATTCCTAAATTTCATTTGATTTGTGGTAAAGGTAGTAGGGTAAATAATTTTTTCAATCGAGCTAGTAATTGCCATAGAGAAACAGGGGGATTTTTTTCAGGCCTCTCTCAGTGTCATAAGTTTTTCAATCTTTATGGAAATTATAAAATAGACCCTGGAATAGTCGTAGAATACGCTGATATCAAGTGGATGTCTTCTGGATTAATAGTTAAGGCAAGCGGTTTGTTTAAAAATGGCTAATTTTCAAGCCAAATTTTCTTGTATGGAGCCCTGAAATTGATTTTCGTCATTTTTTGCCGAAACAAAAACATATTTCACAAACAAACCACATAGCGATGAATAACTCAATATGAACTACTAAAAGCCAAAGTTTGAGCGATTTTGAAATTTTGAAGTTTGCCGGTCAAAGTTCGATTTTTCTGGAGATGCTCTCTTAAGGTACCTGCCCAGGCAAAAACTTTGAATTTTCAAAAGCGCTCATAATTTGTATACATGAAGTAAATTACACCTAATTTCTCAAACTGCATTTATTTGCATGATATTCCTACGCTAAGGTGAATAAAATCGCTTCAAAAGTTTCAATATTTACCAGAAATTGAGCTGTGTATTTCACTTCCGTTACTAAGAAAAGTGTCCGTAGGTGGCGAAGTCCATCATGACCCATCATGGAAGCTTTAGCAGTCCCCGCGGCAAAACGAAAGCAATTAATCACGGCTGCGGTCAAAATATTCTGATCATTTGCCCACAAGAGTCAAATTAATTAGGCTAAACCTATCTGACAATAGAACTGAGCAAAAGCAAGCTTTTATGTGCCATTGAGTAGATGCAATAAAGCGTAAAAACCGACTAAACACTAACTAAACATCTCAGGGATCAAATTCAACTTCAAACCAAAAGCCACGGGAGCTCCTACAGAGACGACTCTCCTTTAAAAAATGCAACGTTTACCCGGCTTTTCTGAACATCAAACCCTCTAAATAATGAAAAACTAGAAGATGTTAGAGCAAAACTATAGGTGTGTAAAACATGTGTGTGAATTTTCAACTCCAACATGTTACCAGATTTAGCGCATGCTGTGAATGGATGAAAGCTGATCCACCTAGCAACCGATAAACAAACCAAGACCTTGAGGGGATGGGTAGGGGTAAAACTGGTCAAAAACAAGTCCACAGACCAGATGACCAACGGAAATCAGTTCAAGATGGCGGCACGAAGCATGTTGACGATTGTTTTGATGAATGTGCTTGGATTTCTAAAGTCAGAAGCGTTTAATTGAAGTTATAAGACACTCCTAACGGACCCACAATTACTAAATTTCATTTTTCAAGATAACCATAGGTGCTTTTTCTATCGGAAACTTGGCATGCTCCTTCGGAAGGAACTATCGGACAAACGTCAGTTTAGGTGAGCAGGGAAAGGCAAATGATGTCATGTTCTGAGTGCACAAAGTTCGTTTTCAGACACCTCGCAATAACTTCAGAGTTTTAAACATTTCAGTGAAACCCAAACTGGCGATTGTTCCTTTTATTTGTATTTAAACATTCCTGTTTTTATTTTTTGGTTTCATTCAATGGTTTGAGCAAAAAACGAAAAGTTTGTCTCAGACATGGGTTAATATTTAATCCAAGTACCTCCCTAGGGGGCCAGATACACACAAAGCAGGTGAATTTTCAAATTTTATATTTGTGGGTGATTCATTCTATGAAGTATCTGGATTATTAGGATACACATTGCAGCTAAATTTTTACGACAAAAATGACCCAAAATTGCCTGGGCAGGTACCTTAATTGCTTTCGTTTTGCCGCGGGGACTGCTAAAGCTTCCATGATGGGTCATGATGGACTTCGCCACCTACGGACACTTTTCTTAGTAACGGAAGTGAAATACACAGCTCAATTTCCGGTAAATATTGCAACTTTTGAAGCGATTTTATTCAACTTAGCGTAGGAATATCATGCAAATAAATGCATTTTGAGAAATTAGGTGTAATTTACTTCATGTATACAAATTATGAGCGCTTTTGAAAATTCAAAGTTTTTGCCTGGGCAGGTACCTTAACGAAGAGTGTCTCAACTCTTTATGCAAACAATTGTGGCCACATCATTCTCAAAAACAAGAAGCTTAAAAAGCTTACACCTGGGATTTAAATTCCACCGCATTTGAGTGGCAATGCTTTGCTTAACTCATTGGCGCCCGTGCCGCCTCAAACCGGCTTTGCGGCAAACCACCCCGAAATACCCGTGCCGCCTCAAACCGGCCGTAAATAACACGTGTTGACAAATGCACTTGCCCTCCCTCCCTGGATAGTTTTTGATTCCCCTATTGTTCTATTGTTTTAGAGGACAAATAAACCAATCAAAATCCGTCTTTTGCACAGATTTTTAGAGAACTCTAGGGGTAGTAGAAAGAGGGTTTTTCGCCTTGATGTCGCACGGATCAAATGAACTAGAAAAGTATGGCGCGCCTTGTATGTCTCGGCATGAATGTACAAACTTTCAGGGCCTTGTTTTCATTTCTTAACACGGAAAATTATCTCTTTGAAGCTGAAAATGAAAAGGAGAAACACCAATTAATTTCTAAATGGCTTCAAAACGGATAATCACCGAGTACAGACTGAAGAAACCTTGCTGGAGAAGAATTTATACTCTCCTTCGGCGGCCGGGAATTGCGAAGACATCGAGCGGCCGCTTCAAAACAAATATTCACAGACTAATTATGGATCTTCTCAAGACTTCTAAAAGCGAAATGGTAATGTACTTTATTTCTTTGAATGTGGATGGAATTAGTGGAAGGATATTTAAAGCGATCGATGTATTAAATGACTACAAAGGTCATCGCTAAAAATCAAAAACTTTTGCAACGAAATTGACAGCGAATTGAACGGCGGCGGGTCGGCGGCTCCATGTTTTGGAAATTAAAATATTTTTATGCTTTTTAATTCGTTTCTTGGCTTCGGCCTGAATGAAAATTAATATCAAACAAAGTCTCTTTCAAGTTTCTTTCATTTGTTCACCTTTAACGGGGAATTTTAGGTTTTCAAATGAACAACAAATCTTGAGTCTCGCACTAGGTGTTATTTGATCTGCGTATTTACGGCGAGTTTATCGCCTTTGTTTATTTAGCTTCTAAATTTGTTTTATTCGAAATTTATTTTCGGGAAGTGACCACAGTATTTCAGAAAATGATTCTGAATGGTTTTATTAATAATACCACCGAGAGAAAAGGAGAAATTCTAAGTGTTTTTTAGCCGTATAAATTATTTAGTTTCGAAAGCGATTTACGCCGCGGCAACTCGCAATCAGTTTTGTCATCTCGAATTACCGCTTTTTGCACGAAGATTTAATACCTCCGTTAATACCAAGCCGTTGAATTAATGAAAGTTCAAGTTGAACAAAATAAAAAAACGACTTTTTACCAGAGTATTTAGAGATATTCTTATCTTTTGTGCAAAGTCTTTCACTTTGTGCTTTCGTGAGTTTCTAAAATGGCGTGCGGTTATGTGAAGAAAATTTTATCGCTGTTTTCAAGTTTTGTAATGAGATATATTTATTCAGGCCGATGACCTTTTGTAGTTATAAATTGTTCTTTCAACTTGTCTAGTTGGAATAAAAGTGTACTAAAGAAGCTAATTATTTGTCTGTATTTACTGCGCATATGGTTTATTTTTTCAGTTCACACATTTCGGTCAAATGCCGTAAAATCTCCAGGTATTTAGGGGTAGGTGCACGCTTAAAGTCTCCAGGCGCCAATGGGTTAAAGGTCAAATGCAACGAAATTTGGTATTTTTTTCTTTTGTCGCGAAAACTGTTCTTTATACTAGCATCAATCATACTCAACCCTCAAAAGCTGCTTTGGGCGATTTGTGGCACCTATAAGGCACGAAATTCAACAATTTCCGAGAATTTCCGACGGCTGAACGAAAACGAACCAGAAATGACTGTGCTTGGAATGGAAACGAATGGTGACGTCATATGTGGTGAGCTGGTTTCAGTCGCGCGTGTTTGCAGCTTGTAATTTGCTTGGGTTATAAGTGTTCTGGGTTTGTTCGGAGATTATTCCATAGTGTATTGACGAAAATGGATGAAGACCTTGACATCTCCTTTGAAAATGCTCAAATACAACAAATTCATTAATCTCACCTATTCCTTGCATCTGTTCTCGTCTTTAGTAAAAAAGCTTACGCCTGATTACCAGGGACCGTTTAAGCAACCACGGCGGCGGCGGCAACGAGAACGTCACAAAACAATAGATTTAATTAGTAGTACAATTGCTCTGCACTTTTGCATTTTAGTACATTTCTTTGCCGTCCTCTGCAAAACAACAACGTCAAATGACCAAATTCACTGTATTATAGAGAACGTGAGCACACGATGGTGAATTTTCCTTTCTCTATCTGGACTTCTGTCCCTGCGAATTCAGCTCCTGGACAGTTCGGCCACATTGGACAAATTGAACGTGTTGGAATAATCGTGAAATAGTTTATATTTGAACAGTTGCTACAGTTAAAAGCAGCACAAAACACCATACTTGTTGATGTTTTGAAACTGCAGAATTTTATCATTCTCGCGGACTCGCGCATGTATGTGACGTCATATGTGGTGAGCTTCCCATTACCGACAATTTTCTGAAGTTTGCCCGAACGCTTCCGTTTGTGGAAGCGAAAAAAAAAGGCAGTTTTCAAAGTTGAATATCTCGCCGACGTTTTGTCCAAATCGGTTCAAACTTAAGAATATAATTATTCATAATAATTTATTCCCTATTATTTCGACTTAAAACTAATCTTACTAAAATTTTGTTGCATTTGACCTTTAAGTGTGGAAATGTTACCCAACATTGTTTGCCCTGGGTGATGTGAAATCCTTGCTTTTCCAAACACCTTAGATGGCTAAGATTGACTGGTGCATAATGTACCCATTTTTAGCACAGAGTGGAACGAAGTGTAACTCTGGGGTATTGGAATGGTTTAGGGAGATGATCTTCACTATGTCTATATGTATCTATGGTGTAAACTAATCGATAATCAATCGATATTGATTAATCAAGCCGTGAATTGGTTCGAGTTTGCGGGAGTTTCGAGAAATCGGGAGTAAAATTATAGGGTTTGAGTGAAGCAAATGCAAGGGAAACGGCTTTTGGTTCGAGTTATCGGGAGGTTTGACAAACAGAGGGTTTGAGAAATCGAAGTTTCACTGTATTTTACGCACTGACTGCACTGATTACAATCTTGTGGAATGTAAACAAACTTTAATGCGCGTGTTCACAGACTTTTTTGCTGGTTTAAGTTTTATTTAAAGGTAAATTGCTTTTCGTGAAAGAATAAATTATTCTTTTCTTTTAATCTTTCGGGTTCTATGAGTGAAATGGACTATGCATTGAAAACGTTTTTCGAAGGAAAGCCGCTTGTATTGTCAGCCTTCACTCCGTAATTTTAAAATATGCAAATTCAGAAACTACCGTAGTCAAATTTCACGTCATTTTCCATCATCCGAGTATCGCAAATCTCTCTTGTCTTGACAGGGAAAACTTCTAAAATAACACTTGTCTAAAGACACGGGGTTGGAAAACCAAGCAAAGTTTACTTTTTTAAAACATGAGTCATGTGAGGGAAAGTTTCCAATTTGATTGTGTCACGTAACATTCTGCCTGTCACGCATTGAACATTTGCAAGTCTATTCATGCCCAGTGAATGAAAACTCTTTTATAGCTCTATGAACTAATAAGTGGAATAATTTCCTCGTAATATTTTTTCTGAAGAACTAGGTAGCTATTAAAGTTTCTTTTCTAACGGTGAGACATCCAGATGAGAGTGAGCTGGCGGCGTGAAGTCTTTGCGGTATACCTTTATAATGACGAATTTCTTTTTTTCCAAGCGCGATGCTTTTAAAGGATTTTCTGTTTCCCAACGTGAAATTATTACTTCGCAGGATTCTGTACCTTTGCTGACAAGCGGCAAGCAAATTCAAGGGTCGAGTTATCGGAGGTTCGGTAAAACCGAAGGTTTGAGAAATCGAAGTTCCATACGCACTGATTACAATCTTGTGGAATGTAAACAAACCGTTGACGAAACCTTTCGCGCACATACATTCGCAGACTTTTTGTTGCTTGTTTAAGTTTTATTTAAAGGTAAATTGCTTTTCGTGAAAGAAGAAAGTATTCTTTTCTTTTAATCTTTCGGGTTCTATGAGTGAAATAGACTATGCATTGAAAATGGTTTTCGAAGGAAAGACGCTTGTAGTTCACTGCGTAATTTTAAAATATGCAAATTATCTGAAACTACCGTTGTCAAATTTCACGTCATTTTCGATCATCCGGGTATCACAAATCTTTCTTGCCTTGACACGGAAAACTTCTAAAGTCTAAAGACACGGGGTTGGAAAACCAAGCAAACTTTACTTTTTTAAAACATGAGTCATGCGAGGGAAAGTTTCCAATTTGATTGTGTCACGTAACATTCTGCCTGTCACGCATTGAACATTTGCAAGTCTATTCATGCCCAGTGAATGAAAGCTCTTTTATAGCGCTCTGAACTAATAAGTGGAATAATTTCTTCGTAATATTTTTTCTGAAGAATCGAGAGTGAGCTGGCGGCGATATAAATGACTGTTTCCCGACGTGAAATTATTACTTCACTGGATTCTGTACCTTTGTTGACAAGTGGTAAACAAATAATTTCTGAATCGAGCCGTGAACATTCAGAACTGAGTGTTGATATTAAATCACGAAACAGAACCGATAAAAAAACAACATTACTTTGAATCAGATAAAAACCATTCTGAACCGATCGACATCAAAACAATAATAAGACAGTACTAGTGTGCGTGACCGGCGCTTGCGTTTTATTTTATTGCATCATACGTTACGGTACGCTAACTTTACTTTGGGGGGAAAGAGAAGCGTAAAACACTATGTAATAAGTATTTGTTTGCTAGTGTAGTTGTAAAGATCGGTGTTAACGTTCCACAAATAACTCAACTCTAGTTGAAATCCTCGGGTCTTTCAAGCTGAAGGAACACCGGAAATAGATAAGACCAAGAGATAAGAACTGGTCATTTCTGGTTTTAATATTTTGAGCAAATTTCAGCTAGTTTTTAAAGATGTTTGTCTTGATTGATCAACTTATATTAGGAATCCTAACCTCATCGGTATCTTGCACAAATAAAATCATATATTCCGTGAAGACAACACAACTTGCTCAGCTATATATGTACAGTTGAACCTCTCCTTACGGACACCTCTCTAATACGGACACCTCTCTATTACAGACAGTTTTCTTGGTCCCGGCAAAATGCCCATATATTCTCTATAAAGAAAACCTCTCTAATACGGACAATGGACACTAAATATCGGCCCCAGAGAGCAAATTCATACAAATTTAACCTCCTTATTACGGACACTCCAGTGATAATAGTTCCTATTCAATACAGTTTCTTTGTGGTTACAGATCAAAGATAATCAAGTGTCCCATTGCCCATAAAATAGAAGTAGCATTTGTTTTCAATCAGCTGTTTATCGACATGCTATTGCCATTTGGTCTCATTTATCATCAAGATTTCTTATCGTCAGTGGAGCATTTCAAGTGACGTCATATTCATGACCTCTATAATATGGATACCTCTCTAATACGGACACTTTGCTCCGTCCCTTCGGTGTCCGTATTAGAGAGGTTCAACTGTATTGTTTAGGCACCAAATTTATAATCTCAAATGAACAGATTGCGAAATTTCTGAGTTGAGTGGCTGCTAAAAGCGTGAACGGACACTGAACTATAGCTTTAGCCCCAAAATGTATTTTTAATGTTCGTTTTTTCCTTGTTGCAACATTCAAACGTCTTATAAAATGATATATTTTACGCACTGATTACAATCTTGTGGAAAATAAACAAACAGCACACGAAACCTTTCATGCGTGTGTTCGCTGACTTTTTATTTTGCTAGGTTTAAGTTTTAAATTGCTTTTCGTGAAAGAAGAAAGTATTATTTTCTTTAAATCTTTCGGGTTTCCTGGGCCTTTAACCCCCCACCTCTCTGGAACAATTCCCTCCGTGATGGGGGTATGATTATTTGCTGGAACCACACATTCAGGGTTTGTACTCTCAACACCACTTTAGGTTGGGACAGCGGAATGTTAAGCCCCGGTCAAACGGCGCATGATAGTCGATGATAGTTTAACTCACCTATAAACTATCATCAACTATCATGAGCTATCATGCGCCGCGTGGTCAAATGGGAAAAACTATCATCGACTATCATGGAGAATTTGAACATGTTCAAAGTGAATGATAGTCGATGCTAGTGCATGATAGTTGGTGGTCAAACGGGAGCGCGAGCTTCACTATCATGGACATCGACTATCATAGTATGGTTTATACAATGGCCACTTCATTCTGTGGGTTGGCTGTTGTAGAGAGCTTTGACTCTATTCGAAAGAGGAAGAAGGCCATATTAGTGGGAAGGGTGTAATATCTGGTGAAGAGCAGGGTTCAAAATAGCAGCCGGCTGCCGGTGGCGGCCGGCACTTTGACCACACTTGCCGGCGACTTTTCACCGAAGAAATAGAAAATGCCATGCTTTGATCGGCCAACTGAAATCAAAGTCGCTGTAATCAAATGTTATAGTAAACATTTCATGTCAGACAATAAAGCAGCCAAGAAACGTTTTAAAAGCTTTTTGGAAACGTTTTAAAATGAGTAGAAAGAGCAGAAAAAGGTTTGGAAATTTGAAGCGTGCTGCAAAAGTTGAAATGGAGAATTCTTGTTCACCGTGAACGACTAACTCTTTTACGCGTTTGTTCAAGCGTGAAACATGCAAGTTTGTCTTAGACAAACCGTTGCGTTACCGCCTTTATGTTTCTGCACGTGTAATCAAGATTTATTTTGCACAAAAACTTGTTTTATAGTGCCGGTTGTTAAGCCTTTTCACTCGTTCAAATTAAAGTCAGTTTTGTATTCATATTGCTCGACAGAACGGATTTCCCATGTTTGTGAGTGAAGAAGCGCGACGGTTTGTCTACTAGACAAAGTTGCATATTTTACGCTTGAACAAACACCTAAAAAAGAGAGCCGTTCACGATGCTTTGTTTGGAAGGGAATTGTCGCAACGAAACACGTTAATTATATTATTTACATTATTTTAGCAGTTCAAAGCATGCGATATGTGCGAAATCTTTTTAAAATCAGTTTATAATTTCAAGGTTTCTCAAGGAAGAAAGTGACATTTCAATTCAGGAAGATTTTGGTCACGTGCTAGGCAACGGGTTCTTGGCAGATTCCCGTTAAATTATTAGTGTAACTTGAGTATCAGGCAAATTTTTCCGCGCTCTCTTTTACTCTTCGTCTTTACGTGGTCGCTTTTTAGCGTAACACCCGTAAAGAGAATGTAAGGAGCGCGAAAAATTGGCCTGATCGCAGGTTATTATTAGTGTAGCAGTACACACACGCAAATCGCAGAAAGTGAAAAAAGTTCAACTACTACGTGCTCATTCATTATTGACAGCCGGGGAAAAATGAGCCTTGACAAAAAAAGCCTACAAATTCAAGCTAAAAACTGTGATTTTATTTTGTACCCTGAAGAGGGAGCCATTTATCACATCTAAAGGAGTGTAGACTGTATAATGCAAGAACTATAACAGTATGAGTCTGAGTTTATGTAATATCATCCACAGGAGCATATTGCTGGTTCAAAAGGTTGCCCTGGGTTACAAGCTGACAAGACATTGCTTGTTCCAGCACAAATCAGTACTAACATTACTGTCCCTGCTCATGATCTTCCTGAGATAAAGGTATTGTTGTACAATTAATTTGTTGGACTCAATATTGAGAAGGCCAGTCTGCCAGCCAAGTTTTGTGTGACTGTGTGGTTGACTGTATAGTTATGTTAAGGCCCGTTTACACATGCGATTTTTGATGCGATTTGTCGCGGCAATTTAGTGGCGATTTATCGCGCGATTCCAAATCGCCCGTGTAAACCAGCTGCGATTTCATGGCGATTTGAATGCGATTTGTCGCCGCTGTTTCGAACTTGCTCGAATTTTGATGCGATTTATCGTCGATTTTGTGACTAAAAAGCGATACATCTCCTACAACTCGCCATACAAATCCCCATAAAAATCGCCGTGAAATCGCAGGTAGTTTACATTTGCGCGATAAATCGCATCAAAAATCGCATGTGTAAACGGGCCTTTAATGTGCATGGTTGACTGTTTGATTGTGCGAGACTGGTGTGTGGTGATGAGTTCCTGTTTTTTTTTTCAGCCTGGTGCCTCGTATAAGTGCATATTAACAGTTGATGGAATTGATAAAGAAACAGATGCAACACGAATCAGTGACACACAGTTGATGTGCTCTCCTATGGAAGTATGCAGATAATAATCATTGACACTCATTTTTAGTGCAGAGTGCACATAGTGCAACTCTGCAGTATTGGAATGGTTTAGAGAGATGACTTTCAGTATATATAAGTATCTATGGTGTATCAATAATCAATTTAGGGTGCGTTCGATTGACCTTATTCCGGAATAAGGATATATTCCGGATTATTCCAGAATAGCCATTCCGTTCATACATACTATTACAGCCTTCTCTCAACACTTTAGTCAACCTGATGCCATCTTTGTTTCCAGTGAAAGTCGTGATTATTGCGAGTATTCTGCTCCCCTGAGCAGAATACTTGGAATACATCGGAATAGTGACTCAATGGAATAAGGTCAATCGAATGCACCCTTATATTGATTAATCATTCTTAGGTGGGGGACAGGTGTGCAAAACCAGTAGTTTCTGATGTTTTTAAAGTGTTATGTTTGTCTCAGTTTTGAATGCCTGAAGTAGAAAGAGAGTTATCGTTTCTCTCCGGTCTCCATCAGCTTTTTTATTGTTTGCATTAATGACTGTTAATGGTTGTTGCTTGCGATATGCTTATGACCCTAATCTTTTGCATATATTAATAAAACCTACTGTACAATGTGGTTACAATTATGGTCGCATTAAGATTGTGCACTTCTGGGAGCCAAGTCGTGTCATAAGCAAGTTGCATTATATGAAGCATTTGTTTGCATACATAGTAAAAGCAGGATCAAAGAAGTGTGTCATTTATAATAAGTGTTTTTATTGTTCAGTATTCCTACAGTGCATCTGTCAAGAGACATGCTGTGAAGTTAGCTGTTACATTCAGGAATGCAGACCTGTATACACCCAGTACTTTGAAAGGTAGGTTTTTAGGTGTTGTTACAGGTGAGATTGCAACAGTAAGGTGCTACTAGGTGATTTATGTTGACTGTCTTACATGTATGTAATTTGTGGTCAAATGTCGGAAGAAACCTAATTTTTCTATATATAGCAATTTGCACATACTCAGTGATAGGGTGAATCAAACAGAGGAACCTTATGTCCATAATAAAAAGAAAATTACTCACTCGCTGCACTCGTTCATAAAATATTGTTTTTACCACTCGAAAATAAAATTCATATCTTCGCACCGCCATGTAATATCCTCTATTTATTCTAGCACTCATCGCTCTTTTATTAGGGACAAATAAACAAATCAACTTCAACTTCAACGCCATATCTTGCCTCGGCTACATTTTGGCGTTGTGAGCAGGTTAAGAGAACAGGTTAAGAGAAGATGACTTCCCTGCATTAGTACACCCAAATGAACTTCTGCTAGCTAGTACTGTAGGGATTTTACTATCTCCTCTTCTCCTATGGATCAACATCGACGTTTTAGTGAGCTGAAAAATATTGTTGACAGATCTTGATATGCTCATTAAATAGGTGACAAAGAATTCCAAAACTGTAGATTGAGTGATCCCGCTTCAGACTGCAATACTCTCTTGTAACTATAGTTACACGAAAATAAAAAGAAATGAAATTTTGTTCCTATCTGCAGATTCTCAATTTTTTCTGGGATCTGCTCTTAATACTCGTCTGCTTGTTATACCATGTTATAGTTTAATGTTCTTTTCAGTGATGTATTAATTTAGTTTTATATTTACTTTATGATTTTTATTTAGTATATCTGTACAAGTGTTGGATATCCAGGACAGACTGTAGTAGCTGTCATATTGATGTAGAAGCTGATCCTAATCTTAAGTGTGGCTGGTGCAAGGCTGGAAAAGCAAAGTGCTTAGTTCGAGAAGCATGCAGTTCTTTAAGGGCCTGGATTCCGTACACATCACTATGCCTTACTACACCTATGATAACCAAGGTATTCATCTTGTATTATCCAGTACCAGTATAAATATAAACCTTGCATAAGAACATCTTTTCCACCTGAGGTTTTGCATTTGCTGATAAGCAACATAATTAGTCCAAAAACAATAAGGAACAAAAGCAACGGCAGTTGTGCATTTCTCTGCACATGGCATTTGCTGTGATGACCAAATGTGATTTGGTTTAAGGTGGCTCGATGTAGTTTTTTTAGTGCTGGGGTGAGAGTTTTGAAAACAAAAATTCGATCAGAAGTCAATCTTCGATTTTTGTCATACTACACCATGATGATGACATATGATGATAGTTTTATTTTACACTGGTTTCCAAGCAACAGAGGTTACCATAGCAACGATTTCGGTATCCTATTGGTTTTAAAAAAGGCTGATTTTCTCGAAATCTAGTTGGAAACATTGCATCCATTTTATGATATTTTGAAGTATGGTAGTTTGACCATCTGTAGACGAAATTTCATGAAAATCTGTAAGGCGGTTTTTGAATAAAACAACACCGAACTTTTGGCGGACGATTATGTATCTCCCGGAATTTACTTGAAAATTCTTTCAACAAATTAAAACAAAATGTACCTCCTCTCTGTTGAAGGATTTTTGATGATATTAAAGACTTTATAAGGTAAATGGAACACCTCGGATGGTTACGATTTCAAAATATTTAATTTCGAAGAACTGCGTTTAGGCAGCTCAGAACACGATCGAAGCGCCTAATTTACATTTAGCGGGATATTTCTAAAATGTTCTTACAGATTTTTGTAAAAAATGGTCAGCTGTTGGCGTGATGATTGTACTTGATATTCCAATCGAAAATGAGAGTATAAAATTGTTGCAAGCGTTAGAAAATGTCACCGAATTTTGCCAAAAGGGGCCAAAATGACCGCACTCGTCAGCATTGTGGCGTGGAAACGAGCATGGTGACCCCCTCTTTTTATCACGTTTTTATTATCTCCTTGACTTGTTACAAAAGTGTACCAAGTTTCATCGGAAATCTATGTTTGGTTCTTTTACCAAGGAATCACCTTAAGGAGGCTCGAAAGGGTTTTTCACTGCTAAAGGTGTGTGTAAGACGATGAAGGTTACAAAAATATGTTGCGCATCACAAGAGTAACGTTTGGATGTCTGTATTACACTATTGTCAGGCATTGCGCATCACAAGAGTAACGTTTGGATGTCTGTATTACACTATTGTCAGGCAATACTTTAAGGGTGTTTCTGACGTCATATATGTTGCCACGACAATGGCATAGCTCTGTCCAAAGAGCCTCTAAAACTCAGTTTTTGCAAAATTCCTTAAAAACTAACTCGGTGACCTATCATTTTTTCTTATATTTTCGAAAGCCCTTCAAATTTTCTTACCTTTTTGGAGATATGAGAAAAAATTATCTAGTGGAAGCCGAGTTATTTCCAAAAAGATAAAAGAAAAAGAAAACATAAAAGAAAAATTCCACTAGATAAATTGTTCTCAATTTTTCTCTAAAAACGAGAAATACTGAATATTGGTTGCACGTAAAAAATCAGGATAGGTCACCGAGCAAACTTTCGAGATAACGCTACGCAAAAATAACAAGCTTTATTTCCGGTTTTCCCGATTTCACCTACATTAAGTAAGCTTTCGTCAACAGCGCGCGCTCAGTCATAAAACTATAGGGAACCACCTTAATTGTCTGGCTACTTTAACGATGACAACGATGGAAAAAAATAAAACAGTAATTAGAAAAGAGTAGGAAAAAAAGTTCATTAAAATGACACAAAAACAATAGTGCTATAATTAATATGAATTGATGATATTCTTTTTTATAGTTTTTCTGAAGGCTAGTCTGTGTAGTAATTTTGTATCTTCATTAATTTAGTTCCATATCTTTACACCTTAAAATTTGATACTGAATTTTCCATAGTTTGTCAGGCTTATCTAAGTGACATGTGACATGTTTATAGGTATGGCCAATAGCTGGTCCAGTGACTGGGGGAACAGAGATAGAAATCCATGGATCTGATCTAGGGAAAAGCTTTGATGATATTAGGGACTCTGTTCTTGTGTCAGGCTTTAGATGTCATCCCAATGAAAGGAAATATCATCCTTCTAGAAGGTTGGTGTGTTAACCATTTACATGTAAGTCCATGTGAATATACAAATATTGAGTCATTCTCGACCCCAGACCTTCGCTGCTTTCTTGACTACGCAAGCGCGCGAAGCTCTGGGAAACTCTGCGCAAGCGTAGCCAAAATCTGGCTATGTCGCCATCACAGCGCATGCTCCACATCCAAATCCAAAATGGCGGTGCTAAAGCCAGACTCTGCTTCATCTAAAGCTGGCAAAGACTGCTACTTACGGCTTAAAAGTTGAGCAGAAGTCATTTATCGAAGCTGTAGTTTGTTTAGGATGCGTTAGGGGTTTTACCGATAGGTTTCGGATTCGTAAAGTCACAATTATTTTCATCTATGACATCTAAAGTGGACGCCAAAGGACGGAAGGTAAATTTCAATTTGATGTTTTCACACCCGGAGATCCCAAGCTGTCTGTACAGTCGCCTTCGACGTTTTTAGCTGCTACTTCAAGGGAACATTCCAGTTAGGTTTTGCCGAAACTGTCGCATGTTTAATACAGTTTACTTGCCAGCTGCTTAGCGGTAATAAATTCGCAATATTATTGTAGTCGGGCAATAATCTTGAAAGGCGAGACTGGCCCTTGCTAAGATTTTGGCAGCCGAAATGACAGTGTTTGTTTGCACATTATGTAGAATAATTTCCGAACATCTGATGATTTTAAATTGAAATTTTTAATGAGATTTTGACTGAAAAATTGCAGTGAAGTAAGAGATTGAATGGAGAAAACTGGAATTATAGGTTTTATTTGGTACAGTACATGCATGTATTATATAATAAATTGCATGTATTATTATTTGATGTAAAACAAGGGAAACATTCATAGTAAAATATAGATCTTTAAAAAATGTCTGTGTTTTGGGTGCTTCCCAATCCTTGTATATCGTTGATTTGATTGTTTACCAGAAAACCCATAGAAAATAGAAATTTAAAATGTTTAATTTATATCATTCAATACGTGTACACCATGAAAACACTTAAATTATAAGGATCCCTTCACACCATTGGTCTGGATGATAGTAGACCACTACATACATGTATATGAGACTAATAATTCGTCAGCAACTCCCAGGTCCTCAATGTCTTGCAGATTGAGCGTTTCTTGAGGCATTGCCATTAGTACTCCACTAGAGCACTTTGTCTGGGCATTAATCTTACTAGTAATATGTGTAAATATTCTATTAATACATTCTATGTTTACCTGTAGTTTTAGCTGTGGGCCAGAGTGTAAACATGTTTACGCTTTATCTGCATATCCTCATTAAATGAAGTGTTGTTGTCACCTTAATTTCGTTGCAACCATAGACTGTCATCTTTTAGATTGAAAAGTATCTTCTGACCCTGGGGGAGGTACTCCCTTATGGGACGTGCCGCTGGACAGGGTATGGTTTTTGGCCTATCTGTTCTGAACAGGGTATATAATTTTATGCGAGTCTGTCCTTAAACAGGGCTGAACTTGTCCTAAACAGGGTATGCGGTTGCACGATTGTCATCGTAAAAATATGGTTTATACAGTATTTAGCTATCCGTGATTGGAGATGTTTGCCGGTCTTTGGCTTGTATCATTCAAACGTCATTCGCTAAATATTTGCAATTACCAATAAAACACTTTAAAAATGTGCAAAACAAGAGTGTGTGTATTACATGTACATTGTATGTCCTAAACAGGATCCTAAAATAGAGGATGTTGTCCTACACAGAGTACATGTAGGTATTTTAGTTTTCTGTTGTTGTCCTAAACAAGGTCAGGGTTTCAAACCCTCAGTGGGTCATTTACCCCCACCCCCGGGCTTCTGACTAGGGGAAGAGTTAGATAAGCTTAGTTACTTTACTGTTGATTCAGGATAAGAAGAGTTGGTTTGGTTCTTCTTACATTTTATTATTGTGCTGGGCATCAATACTGTATTATTGATACATGTAGCTGTTAAGTTTGAGATATGATATACTTTGTTGGACCTGACTGAACATTTTATGAACTCGGCATAAATACTCTATTTAAAAGCCCCCAGGGGGCTTATTTCTTTTCAAGGCCTTCAGTGAGGGAGGGTCTAATATACATTGTAAAGAAGGTAAAGCCATTCGGAGCCAAACTGGTCCACACTGCTGGAGGGGTGCACTGCTGGAGCTTATCCTGGTTTCTGCAGCATGAAGCTGACTAGGAGTACTGCTACTCCCCCTGGGTGGGATGGTAGTCCATTGCAGGTTACCCCCCAGCCCAGGGGGTACTGCCCCAAAATACCCATATGGGTATGTACCACCCAGCGGGGTCATAATTTTGGGACTCCTGATCTAGAACGGGGTACCTACAGTGTATATTCAAGACTTTTCAAAAACGGGCTATGGAAATAAATTTCCAGAACGGGGTATAAAAATTGGCCTGTTTCTAGTACGGGGTATCATTTTGAATGCAAATTCTTTCTAAAACGGGATCCAAATTTTGATTCAGGACAAGAAGATCTGGGCGTCACATACCCACCCAAACACCTGAAACATATCTGAGCCGAGTACCCCCCCCCCCCCCCCCCCCAGGTCCCATGGCATTTTGTTTGGTTGCCTTTCCGTTCTCCACTACCCATTTATACTCCTGCGTGGAGAGAGGCACTGAGAGTTAAAGTGTCCTGCCCAAGATTTAGCACATCACAATGACCCTGGGAACTGGGAGTTAGATGTATGGGAAGAGGGAAGTTCAGACCCTCCAGCCCGCTGCACACCACACGGAGCAGAATTGACTTCTACCCCATGTTAAATGTTGATTTAAAAATAAGAAATGTGGTGGAGGGATAATAATTATTATTATTATTATTATTATTATTACAAGTGGAACCGGAATAAAAGCAATATATAATTTAATTGTCATAATGGAAAAATGGTAAATATGATACCACCTACTGCCCTTAATTTTAGTTTTAGTGGGGTTTAGAAATTGCGAAAATCATGCAAATTTGTTAGTAAAATATCGGCCCTCAGTCTTTTCTGTATGGACCTAGTTGCACTCGATCTGTACTGTCAAGATTCTCCCAGTATGGCTCTCGCGCTTGGTTAATAATAAGATATATGTATTATATTATCATAGATACAAGACCAATTGACAGTGTTCTTTGTATAGCACAAACCAACAAATGCACCCTCAGACAACAACCCTGAGTTTAAATTGTGCATATCAAAAACTCCAGTAATGCAATTTGTAAAATTCATAGTCAGAGCAATATGTAAATAGCTCAGAATAGTGGATTCAAAAGCCTCATATGAAGGTAAATGAGAGCTTACATGTACAGTTTATATCAATGAACCAATGGTTCACATGAAGCTACTCGGAAACTTACATGTGCCTAATATTATTCAGTATCAGTGAATATGAATTATGGTGATGTCAAAAATTCCTGGAACAAAAAATATACTAAAGAACACCAGTGAAAGTCACTCAAATGTTGAACTCTGAAAATATGGTAGCAGTATTAGAAGGAACAGTAACCCGACACTGTTAAATTATCATGTTGTGACTAATATGTATTTTTTACATTACAAATTTTTTTTTGATTTCTTTTCTCTTGAATTTAATGTCATTAGCTAGCACTGTCATTAAGTACCATGCTCTAAAACAAAATAAAGACGAAAGGAAATAAATATCAAACAAAAATAAATTTAAACCAAAATTAATTAATGTACATGATTTGAAAAATAAATTTGGAATGGTCTGAATTTTAACAGGCCATGAATTGACATAAGAGTCAGACTGGTTTGAATCAGACCAAAAGTATATGTATTTTCCAACAAAGGCTTGACTTTTCATACCATGCTCAATTACACATGCATGTACATGTATATTTATTAAAGGGGCAAAATACACTAACAGCATGTGCTAACATTTTAAACATTCAATATTAAAATCACACTGTTTAGGATCAGATTCAATGAAATCTAAATACAGCAGACAGCCACCACATTTCAAAAATCTTTCTTCAAATATTTATTTGGTCCTTTTTTTTTTCTGGCCACAATTTTTTTTAGTGTCATGATTAACTGCAACACCATCAATCAAGTGTCACCCACTGAATTAGTAAAACAAACAATTTTATATATTATATAGATTATAAATTATTTCAAACCAATATCAATTTAATTTATTCTCCTGACATCACAAGTGCTGCCTGATATTACAATGGTTTTGAAGTACAAATCTGAAGAGAAAACAAAGCAGAGAATGTAATTAACCATCAGGTCAGCTGGAGGAGAGAGGGCTTAAGTGGTCGACCAGTATACTGGTACCCAGTATTAACCCACCTCAGAAGAGAACATATAATATTAATTATTTATTAATTATTATGCTCTAGATCAAGGATAATTAATGAAAGGGATTTTCAACTTTTAAATAGATATCTATTTACTATGCTTTATTCTTTTATATACACCTAAAAAGGTTTGAGACGCAACTCCCTTCCCCCATTTCCCCCAAAAGAAGCCCACCAAAAAAAACCTTTTGAACAAATAACAGATATTTAGCCCACGTACAGCTTATATAATATATATTATTATACGGCATAGCATTTTGGAGTGCGGATACGCACAAAGACGAGCGCAGATATGAGACCGTATTACATGGGTCTCAGTCCCCCTGACCGCGCTACGGAAAACACTGTTGAAAGCCTATATTTTAGGAAAGATATTATGTCGTATAATAAACAATTTATTCAGCGGAAAGTTGTGTAATACGGCTGGGCATTTTTACTCGTCAGTGTTTATTTTTTCTCGCCTAAAGGCTTGAAAAAATAAAAACTGACTCGTAAAAATACCCAGCCATATTACACAACTTTCCGCTGAATAACCTCTATAAATTATAACTTTACAGTACACTCCCCTAAATGATGAATATAGCTCTGAAGACTTCAAAGTGAATTTTATGGGTGTATGTAAAGCCAAAAAGACTCCCGAAACACCCCAGAACACTCCGAAAACACCCAAAAATTACAAATACGAAAAAAGGAAATGAAAATAAATAAGATATTATATGGCTGAAGTGGTCCAAAAGGGGAAATGGAACATGGTTAGTGGTCTGAAATTTGCATTTAGTATATTTTTGGTGGCGGAAGATGCAGTGGCCTAATGGAGTAATGGTTAGCATGCTGGACTCAGGACTGAGTGGTCTGGGTTTGAGCCCTGGCTGGGGTCAATGTGTTGTGTTCTTGGGAAAGATACTTTACTCTCAGTGCCTCTCTCCACCCAGGAGTATAAATGAGTACCGGCGACAAAATGCTCCAGGGTGGACTAACTTGCGATGGACTATCATCCCAACCAAGGGGGTTAAGGAATACTCCTAGTTGCTTCATGCTACAGAAACTGGGATTAAGGCTCCGGCTCCGGCAGTTTTGGGCCACTACGCTCATGAAGACTTTACCTTTTTATATGTTTGGTGTTCCTGGGTGTTCCGGGGGTGTTGACCAGGGTCACTGTTCTTGGTTTAACATACACCCAAATTTTAATCAATACTCAGTGTTAATGAGATAATAAAATTGCATGCGTTTAAACATGGAGCGAGCCTATCAGTCGAGGCTGTGGAGTTCAGCCTGCCAATCACAATGGTCTCATTTGATTGGTTAATTCACCCAGGTCTAATTATGTGCAATTATTCAGTATTGTCCAAGTTGTTTGCACAATCACAAAGCTTGTAATTCTGAATAATTTTGCAAATCCCATCAAAGTCATCTTCACGAGACTCGTTCAAGTTCTCGACAAACTCAGATAAATGGAAACAGGTGGCTCTTTGATCGCAGGCTTGAGCTTTGTAACAATTTTAGCTAGCCGCAAAATTTGGACTGTACTGTACATGTCGAAATGGGCGAAGGGAATTCATTGTTTGCATTCAGTTCCTCCTAACAGTGAATAGATATATTTGTTTTGCGCTCAATATTTATTATTATAGCTTGTTGTGTTTGACATAAATCAATTAGTTGTTTGGATAAACCAACCCCAACTTTTCTTGACCGTTGTTGTTCGACGTTTCAGCTTTCCCCACATGCCATTAATGATAAAAATAGCCAACAAAGTGCTTCAGACGGGGCGTGTCCTTTCCTTTTATAGGCTCGCTCCGTGTTTAAAAGATATACGGTATCCCTTCAATTTATGCTCTTCACTCTCACCTGTAAAATCCACTGTCTACTGACTACAATCAATATGTTTATTATAAGACCATGACCTCCATCTATGAAAAAGATGAAACAGAAAACAAATTATAAATACTACATTGCAGGGCTGCAAATAACAGTCGGTCATTGGACAATGACCGACCAAAATTTGCTTATGTCCGATGCAATCCAAACTGTGGCCGGACACAATGTCCGGATAATTTTTTTTGCCTTCCAACGTAAACGCCAACAGGTTTTATTCTAAATGCAAACTACATGTAGTTTACTCTTCGATGACAACGCGTTAAATTAGCAGGTTCGCTTATCAAGCAATACTGTAATATGATGTCCGACCTCATTTTTGTTTTGTCCGACCAAAATTTTTCTTAGTCGGACACATGTCCTTTCAAGAAAAAAAAAATTATTTGCAGCCCTGACATTGTGCATAGGAAATTCCTTAGTACTCCTATCATCCTGAGTCTCCTACGCAGCCGTTATTTGTGTCGTCACGCAGCGCTTCTCCCCACTAACGGCTGCTCTAACCTGGACCACATTCCTTTCCTTTTGGCCGCAGCAACTTTGACACCTATCGGCAAAAACGTGACTGTTACCGTTTGCCGAAAATCTTTTTCAACATTATTTTTTAATATCATTCATTTGTCTTCAGTTAAACCATGTTTTATTTTGATGTTTGGTGTGCGTCAAATTTAAAAGACGGCATACTGGCGTTCGCTTGACGTTTCCGACGCTAAGGTCACGATAAGACACAATCTATTATTGGTGTATTGGCGCGAGCAAGTTCCGAAAAATGGCACTGCAAGACAGCAACTGTGATTGGCTTAAATCGGGAAAGGAATGTGATTCGGATTTGAGCAGACGTTAGTGGGGAGAAGAGTTGCGTGATGACACAAATAACGGGGCTGCATAGGAGACTACTATCATCCCAGTTCATCTAAATATACCTGATTAAATAGATCAGCTACATTTTGACTTCCAACTTTCATTTTACTGAAAACAATTTTCAGTTGATAACAAAATAAACTTAAGTTAAACTTAATTATTGCCAATTCTTTTTTATAATATTATACACTGCACCAAAGCGTCTGTATTTTATATCGTTTGTGATCAGAAAACTGAAGTTGTGTGACGCGTGACAAAAAGTGAAAAGTACAGTGTTTACAAACGCTTCACTCTTCTGATTGGCGTTAAAATCTCGAATTGTAATATATATAGTCTATTTTAATACACAACAGCTCTTCTGTCCAAAATTTAAATTAAAACAAGCCGCAAAATATTTTTCATAACAATTGAAGGGCCACAATTTTTTGTGATGATTTATAGCAAGCAAACATTATATTTAAATGTTGTTCAGCACCCAGATTTGACAGCATAGAAAAATAAAATCGCCGGCCTTCATTCAAACGCAGCAATTCCACTTTCCCTCGGAAAGTTTATTTTAATTTCCCAGGACAAGAAACAATATGGCAAGCAAAACATCGTATCGAAAAGAGAAGAGAAAACAATTCATTAGACACCTTTCCAGTATTTCAGTGAAAGCTGGAAGATTTCGTACTATTTTAGCCTAAAGACGCTTGTGAAAATCGTTTGTTTGTTTACTGCAGAGCTCAGCTTTGGGACTGGGAATTTTAATTCAAAGATGCACAATTTGCAGTGACGATTTAATATTACTATAATTCGCAAGCAATACTGACACTATAAGCATAGAAACATAAAATCGCCTACATTCAAATGGAGAAATTCAATTTCCCTTGGTACGTGTAAACTTATTTTAATTTCCTTGGACGAGAAACATGGCAAGCGAAATATCGTATTGAAAAGTGAAGAGAAAAACAAATAATAATTCACTAGACACCTTTCCAGTATTTCAGCGCAGTCGAAAAGCCGTTAGATTTCGTACTATTTTAGCCTAAAAGAAGCTTTTGAAAATCGTTTGTTTGCTTACCGAGCTCAGCTTAGGGACTGAGAATTTCAATTCAAAGAGGCAGAGCTTATTCCTTCTAGTTTCGTTTCAACACATAGCTGATTGCATCGGATGTAAACAACAGATGATCAGTGTTAATTTACCAACGAAGGTGTTAAAAGCTTGGTCTATTGTAGTAGTAAAAAACTAACCGAAGGTATCTCTTGTCATAGAACATGTAAAGGTAAAGTAAAGGTAAGTTTTATTAATAAGCTTATAATTAAGCTCATAATATTTAGCAAAGCGCTCACATACACTGCGAGCTGCTTCACGAGCGGAACGGTGATAACAACTTAGCTTACTTACTTGATGGTGCTGTTTTGGCGTCATGTGATGTTATGACCACTTGAATCCACACTTTTTCTCCTGTCCGAAGGACTTTACTCTCTCTTTAACAGTAAAACGAAGTTTAAATATTTTTTAAGTCCACAAGACAGACGTCCACAAAAACGTTTTGTAGACGAACCTCGCGAGTAGCTGACGTGAGTCACATGACGACCGGCGTAAGCCGCAGAAAATGGCGCGAGAGCACAGTCTCGCCCCAATCCTCTCTCCTCCCCAGGCCCCAAGGAACTGCTAAATTACATCCCTGAGCCCTAAGACGGAGATTTAATTTTGCAAAACAGACAAGCGAACTGGAAAGAGGATACTCTAAAACCTCTCATAAATTTCTCTTTTTGGTTTTAAATTAATAAGTGGCTGATTTAGCGCCAATAACCAACTTTTCATGCGCGCTCATGCGCTGCTCTTCCCTGATATTTAAAAGAAAAAATAATAATCGCCCTTTTGATAAACCTTACATCAATATCTACAACTGACAGGAATAAGGCGCTGTTTTATTGAGCATAATGTACTTTTAAAGCAATTTAAAATATTCAAAGCAATCTGGTCACGTGACTGATGACGTCACGTACGAAACGAGTTCAAAAATGTGTTCTTCACATAAACATCTATCCACATGTAGATTTTGGTTGCTATACACCTTATGCTTTATGAGATATCGCAGAACAAAATTTCCACATATTTTTGCACCCGTGTATAGCCCCCTTAAATTTAAAATGCCAGATGTCACCTGGCCATTTCAAAATGCCCCATTTCAATATCTTGCTATCTAGATTGATTGCTTTTCAATTGATAGCGGCCTGTTCTCACAGTAAACAAAAACGCATTTTCGGGCGTGGTCACGTGACTAATGACGTCATCACACAAAGTTTGATATGAGAGTTATTTTATGGTAAGTGTTATTACCTTGTGGTGTTTCACCCTTCTGGGCCGCAAATTGACAAAGTTATTTGTCATTGAAAAATTTCCAGTTGCAAAGGACTCTGGGAAGGTTCTTATCATTATTATATATTACTTTTATAATTATTCTAAAATAAAAGGTTTGTTGAGGGAAACATTAGACTGCGAGTAGTCTCTTTCTTTTCCTTAGTAATCTTTCCTGGGCAGGCGATGTGAATACCGACTGATCACAGTCTAGGGAAACATTTGAGTAGAAATACCAAAATTATAGTGATACAATGTTTTGATGTGTCTAACATTATCAAATAGAAAATGACAGTATAAGAACATGTTCACCTTCTTACTGTCACTCTTCTTGATACTTTTAGACACGTCAAACATCATATTGCCATAATTTTGGTATTTTTATACAAATACAACTGCCTCTAAATATTAGCTAGTTAGCTGACCAGTACATGTTTTTCTTGATAACATGAAAAAGCTACAAACATGCAGTATGCAGTGGGAAGCCATTTCATTTCTTCCAGTTCTTTAGAAAAATTATATTAATTATTTTATTGCAGAATAGCAAATATAAGATTTTGAACTAGCAGAAATGGCACTGGGTATCCCTGCATGTCTTGTGGAATGAAAGGGCTGGTTTGGTCAGTAAAACACCCTTTCATTCTACAAGACATGCAGGGATACCCTGTGCAATTTCTGCTAGTTCAAAGCCTTGTATGGTATTTGTTTGAAGACCCAAATGCACCCTTGTTAGGATACACATATGTATCTAACTGAACAATTCCATGGTAAATCAGCCAGTCTAACAGCTACATGTTTTTAAAAAAATCATCATTTACCAACCCCTTCTCTTGCCCGCTGTACTGCAGACATTTCATCTGTGATCTGAGATACACTTGAGTATAATCAGGAAACCAAGCCACCACAAATAATCTGTCCATTTTTTAATTACTTACGGTCAAAGGCTTTCTAGAGCTCAAATTAGACATCCCCTCACCCTACATGACATGCAGAAACAGTGTAATTGCTACCTGTGAAATTTCTGGATTATCTCGGTTAATTTAATTAAAGAATGAAAGTTCAAATTTTGATTCAAGGCACCTTTTCATGAAAAATAAGACCTATTGTACATGTACATGGTCAAATAACATGGTCATGACTCAAATACTTTACATCTTAGTACTTATTTAGTGTGATGCAGTGTTCGCCATAATATTTGACGAATTGAATAAATTTGGAGAGAACCAGAACATCCTGAAAAAAATATAAACGACTTTAATAACAACATAATAATATTTAATAACAAAATAATAATATTTATTTCACTTTAAAATTCTGAAAATGCAGATAATAAATAAAGCGGTTAGAATATTTTCAAAAGGTAAATAAAATAACTGTGCAGGACCAGCTCATTTCAACAATCAACATGGGAACCTTACTTAAAGCTTCGGCAAAAATACTGAAAATACACAGTCGGACACCCTCGGGAATCAGAAAAATTGTCCGCAAATGGAGCTTGCCGCTTACGGGAATGTGTAAATACAGAGCTAGTTTGCATGAGCTAGAGTTCAAGCGGGGTTTTGTCAGGGTGGCAAGTAGAGCTGTCTGCTTAAATACGAGAGTGTCCGCTCAGAGGAAGAGAGCTTCGATTGTAGTCCTGTCACTGCCATTTCCACGATTATTTACGATATGTTCAAAATCTCGAAACTCAAAACACAGGGTATATCATATCGCAAAAATGTCCTTTCTCTAATAAATATTAAGTTCTGGTACATCACCTAGAGTGGATCTTAGCGATATAAAAGAAGAGATCGATCGAGAGATCGATTAAAACGACAAAAAGATGAACTGTTTCTGTCCGCTCGGCCTGAACTACTTCTCCACTCCGACTCAATAGATAAACATGAAAATCACGAGGAAGCAGCTCATAGGTCAGTGACGATATTTAAAAATACATACTGCTCCGTAAAAACTAAAATCTTAATTTAAGACGTTTCGTCTTACCTCAGAATCAGAACAATAGCTGAAGATTGACGTCCGCTATTGTTCTGGTTCTGGGTTAAGACGAAACGTCTTAAATTAAGATTTTAGTTTTTACGGAGTGTATCCTTTTTGTACCAATATCCCTTCGAGAACTTCCTCCAACGCAGTCAACGCAGCTTCGCAAAAGACTTGGCAGCTAACTCGCAGCCGCCATTATTTACAAATGACTACACATTCTCCACCCCTCCCTAGAACTTTTCTTTTCGCGCGTAACAAATTGACCAATCAGAAGCATTTTTATTGTTTCAAGCGAAAACCAATCAGAGCAAGCTCTGTCCCAGGGTTCCCCAGAGCTCTTCTCTCCCTCGGTCATGCGCAAAAGAGAAGGGCTCTGGGGTCGAGATTGATATTGAGTTTATTGACTGGAAAATATTTGGTGTGCAACGTCCCTTCAAAATGACGGAGCCCAAATATGAATTTTTAATGAGTGAATGCTTTGCATGAGCGAAGTTATAGCATATGATGGATAAATTTCACTCGATCGGTTGATTGTTCCATCGGTTGATGGCCATGAGCTTTATGCTAATTTATGCATATTAATTTATTCATTCACGAGTTGACTCATAGGAGCCTTTGTTTCCTGTATGGTCCAACCTAACTCAGTCAATAAGCATTTTATAATAAAATTTATTATACTGCCTTTATTGAACTTGATTTTGTTGTAATGTGTGCTCATGTGTGCGGACATCTTTTTCTGGACAATTAACATGCGTCAACCTGTGCAACCCTTCACATGTCAGCTTGTGGTATTGTTTGCTATAGGATTGTGTCAAGGGGGATATTCAGTGATAATCGTTCTTACTGATCTCCACGCATTTCTTAAAGTACTGGTCAGGATTTTTTTTTCAAAACCTAATAATTATTAACTTTTGGTGATCATTTACATAATTTTCAAGACCTGAGGTTGTAGATAAAAACATGCAGTGATATTTGACTGCATACATATCATTCTTCATCTTGCATGGATGTCCATGCTTTTCAAAGTAAGAATTCTTGTCACTTGGCACAAATGAAGCTGACCACCCTCCTGTATGGTCCAGAATCGTGGGTCATGTACCGCTGTCACGTGCGCCTTCTAGAATGTTTCCACTGGCACTATCTTCGCACCATCCTCCACATCCACTGGAGGGACTTTTTCTTTTTTTTTTATTTAAATGATATTGAAACTCAACATTTGCTCTAAGAGCATCAGATGCTCATCTAGAGAGCTAATGTTGTTACAAATACAATAATTATTATAATAATATACATACAACAATTTCTGCATTCTGATTGGCTGAGAGCATGCCAATTTATTGGCTGTTTCTGCATAAGCATAAACTGGAGTTAATGTTTAGCTCAATTGAACCACGAACATACCTCGTGTTTGCTAATGTTTTTCCCCGTTAAGCGATCTAGCGTACTTTGTACTTCAGGCACGCTCCTCTTAATCACACCTATTCTTAGCGCCCAATTACGTTTGATTGCGCACGTGCGGTCGACCCGCCAGCCAATCAGCTTGCGAAAAGCGTATCACGTTAATGCCCAAGTTCCACTACCTTCGGCAATCCCCACATTCTGCTCAGTCGCGCGGAAAGGTTGAGAACTTTTTCCCCTCCCACCCACCGCTTTTTCTTTTGATTGCATTCAAGTGTTACCTCTCTTCCACCATTGTTAAAGTTCGTTATCAGTTATTTGAGTGTTGTCTGTTCCGTTATTGGATTTATTAATAAATAACGGTTTGGGGGATAAGTGTTGCTGGCGCCAACCCTTCAGTCCCACACTGAAGCGATGCCTGGGTTGCCTCAGCTTGGGTGTTAAACGCTGGCGATCCCACTTCCCCTTGCTGTCGCAACCTTCTGGGAGCTTGGCATAGGTACATGTACACTGTGCTCCGTGACACACGGTCTGTATGCCACTCGCTTAAACTAGCCCCTTTGCTGGCCTCGCACATGGCAGGCAGCACTCGGGTCCTGGACAACACTTAGCCCCTAGCCTTTCTCCCACAAAACTGTGTCATTTAATTGTGCGTGACATTAACCCAAATGAGTGCAGAAAGTTAAAATTAGTGCAAAAAGTTGAAATTAGTGCAGAAAGTTGAAATTAAAAATGATTGACAGTTACAGTAGCTAGATTCGACCAAACAAAATGGCGGGCAAAAGTGTGACAAGATTCAAACGTATAAATAAGCAGAATTACCGTATAAATGCAAAGATGTGAAAATAATGCAAAGTACAGAAATATCTGATTACCAACAAAGTGTAGATCTAAGCCGTAGGATAAACACAAAAGCCGCAAGAACAAATGAAAACATGAGCTTATAAAATATTACCGGCGTGGACGACATGCAAACAAAATATTCGTCGGGAAATACAAGTTTATTGTTCTCCAAAGCGAAACGAGAAGGACGAAACAGACAGCCTATGAACCGGTAACTTAAGATGAATGGTTCAATTGTTCTGCTTTGTACAAATGAAAAAGCTTATAGAGACTTCTGGAGTTGCCGCAAGAAAAGCTCGTTGAATATTTAATAAAAGTTGGAAAATGCATTTATAAAGAGGCAAATCTAACCTGTGCAACGTCCAGTGAAGAAACTAAACTCTGTCAGAAACACGGAGTTGTACATGAATATCCTCCTCTGCTGAAAAAAGCTGTTTTGCGGATTTTAAGCTCAATATTTTGGCATTCTGGCTGGAGCATCGTGTGCTGAAGGTCGCTCAAAAAGTGGTGAAGTTTGAAGAGTTTTCTGCTCGGCGTGCTGTTTGGCGTAGATAAACACGGCATGCAGTTCATGGAATTTATCAAACCCACCAAGAATCAGTTAAGCCTACGTAGAGCGGCAACAAAACCTCATTTAAGGCTTTAAATTTGAAGAGGATTGAAGATTTGATGGACTCGTAAAAACTTTTCATACAGCTCTTGCAGAGAGTGCATGAAAATTCACGCATGAATTAACATGTCAATTTTTCAGCCAATAAAGTTGAAGGAGCTTGACATTAGAATGTGGTCACGAAAACTATCAAAGCGTGACAGAAATTGTTGTATGTATATTATTAACAAGTAATCACATGATTTTTCTTGTGCAGTTTGGAATAAATGAGCACTCGTAAATTTTTCAAAGACCACAAATTGCACTCGCCCTGCGGGCTCGTGCAATTTAGTTAGTCTTTGAAAAATTTACTTGTGCTCATTTATTCCAAATTGCACTCAAAATCATGTGATTACCTAGTATACATATAACACGATCAGAAAAAGGCGTTTTACTGTGTGTGCTACCTTCAAAGAAATCCATCCAGAAAAACATCCGAATATATATCTAAGTGGATTTGAAAGAACGTGCCCGCAGAAAATTTCAGCAAAATGAGCGAAAAAACGCGTTTTGGGCTTAAAAAAGTGTTTTTTGGGTTGTCTCTTTGGCCAAATTTGGCGTTTCCTTAGCTAAGAACCCGTATTTGTGAACACCGGCAAGATGTTTATATCGTTTCTGAGTGAAATGGTTTCAAATTATCCTTGGTGCAAGCTTGTGTTACAGTAAAAACCCGTAAGTAAGAACCTAGTTTTTAAGAACCTGTTAGGCTAAAATTTGCCAGTTAGACCCCCTCTATACAAGAACCTGTTTAGCCTAAAATTTGAAACAGGTTCTTATTTTCTAAAATCTATATAAAAAATGTGTACACTTGGGCAAATAAGATAGGTCAACATTTTGGATCCTCTTTGGAGACACAGTCAGTCATTTTTAACGAGTGAATGCTTAGCATGAACGAAGTTATAGCGTGTAGCGGACAAATTTCACTCGCTCGATCCCTCGGTCGATGGCCACAAGTTGTAAACAATAATGTATGCGTAGTGCGGTAATTTATGCATTATCAGTAAACAAAATGGCGTCTGGCGCGGATCTCTTCTATTTTTCAACACGGTATTTTCACTCCTACAATTACAATTAGACACCTTTTTGGAGTTCGAAATTGAAAGAAATAACCCTCAATAATACTCGACCGCCCAAAGAGGAGACATTTAGAATATTAAAAGTGAGTCACGTTTGAAGTTCTTCGATCGATTCAAGCTCTGATGAAGACTCAAGCTGTCGAAACTTTTAAAAACCAAGCTGCCGACTTCAAGACTTAGGAACACACTTAAGTATGTTAAATGTTGTATCTTCTTTATACCAAGTGTATGAATAAAATATAATTTATCTGAATCATTCTATATTTTCTTTTGTACCGCTATGGAATTCTATGATATTTTCTTTTGCTTGCGTCTGAACTATAAAAACCCTTCAATGCTTTTTTTCCAGCGTATATATTTAAAGCGAACTGATATTAGTACCTGTGTTTCTCATACTTGCGGGGGGGGGGGGGGGGGGGGAAACGTGCCTCCACCGGGATTCGATCTCGCGACCTTCTATACGCAAGATTCCTTTTTTGACTCACAGGGGACACCCACGGGAGCGACAGAGGTCCTGTACTTTTGCTCCGCTGAACGAATGAACGACTATCGCGGGCTCAAATGAGATTCACCGAGGACACCGAGTTGCTGTTGTTTTGAGCTGGAAGTGGCTTGATTTACTCACCAAAGGACTGGTTTCAGTGGCTATGTTCATCTTTTCTATTCATGGATCTATTTAGACGCTCGACAGTGTTTTTTGGCTCACCCCCCATATTTCCTTGGCGCTGGCGAATGGACTCGCATCGTTTGTTGAGTTATTTTTTTTATTTAAGTCTTAAATACCTCTTAGCTAGTCAGCGCGATGGACGATGTTATCATATGCATGTATGTTATTTTAGTTGCATGAATGGTTGAAATAATTGTAAAATATTATTATCGGAACGACTGTGTGAGGAAGCGTTGCGTGACGGGGGACAAAAAACTAAGATTTACCTGTCATTTTCATATGTTTTTTTAATAGGAGAGCAAACCCATTTTTGATAATTTAACTGTAGCTAATTTTAGTCCAAGAATTACAACTTCATAGATAACTGAAGTATTTTTCTTTCCAAGAGTTTCGTGTATGACAGAACTGAAGACGAATGAATGTTTACATATACAATTAATTTTATATTGTGCGTGCGAAGCACAGACTACACAAACAAGATCAGAATGTTTTGAAATGATTGAAATATTTTATTTCACGAACAGCAACATGCTTTAAAATAAAACTCAAACCAGTTCGAACATATTGGCCGAATATTTAAACGACGTCTAAAAAGTTAGTTAAAGGGGCAGTGTCACGGGGATTTGATGTCATTTCAAAAACCAAAAAACGTTTTTGTATTTACAGAAAACTAAAAATAATGGTCAAATTTTGTTATAAATTACCATCCTAGTGTACTAAAACTGTCAATAAGTGTCTCTGGCCATAGAAACTGGGTCGGAATGGATCGCAATTTGAAAACATGTTAGGCTAACAGGTTTTCAATTTCTCGCATTTTCGTTTCCAAAATGCATTAGAACAGACCATAATTTGTTCCTCTTTTAAGAATTTGGTTGATTTCTTTTTCTTGGTGTTCTAGAATTATTTTGTAAATAAAAAAGGTACCGAAGCACAGTTTTGACCAAAAAAGGTCAAAATCCCCGTGACACTGCCCCTTTAATGAGGTCTAAATCAACTTATAAGCAGGTCAGTCTAAGTCACTAAATGTTTTTTTAGTCTGTGTTTATATACACCTTCTAAACAGGGTTAACGTTTACTGTACGGTTATGAGCTTAAATATATACATTTAGGTTGGCCAGTCAGTTTAAAATCGTATTAGGCCATGGTTTTGTTAAACCCTGTGTAAACCTTGTTTTTAAAAATATTCGGCCCATAAAGTTGGCGATTATCGCCCGGGGATTATCGAATATCCGATGAGTACGATTAAAGACTTTTCATTTGAGTTTCCCTCCCGACCAACACTGATTTGGACGTGAATACGAAATACACCGGCTTGCGTGAATGCCGCACGGAATCTTATTGTTCTGTTTCGAGGAATAAATCGAGACTCAAAACTCGAAACTCGATTCTCAAAAACATCGAGGACGAGACTGTCAACTTACATTTACCCGGTACTACTGCATATTTCTATGTTAATTAATTTCTTTACTTTTCCATTCACGAGTTGGCACATAGTGCCTTTGATTACATAAATACTTACTTGGTATGCAGATTTTATATAAGGAATAGGCTGAATACCACTAAATTCTATTAGCTACAATGTAATTTTTTTCTTCAGAAAATAAGAACCTATTTAAGAACCTAAATAGCCTAAATTTGTGCTAATTACCATTTATGTAAGAACCTGTTTAGGCTAACTTGGGAAAATGCAGGTTCTTACTTGCGGGTTTTTACTGTACTTTGGACTTTAAAAAAAAAAAAAAAAAAAAAAAAAGGTTTCCATTGTCATTTCTTTCTTCATCCTCCCTTTTATTTTGTTCTCTCTCTCTCCCTTTCTTTTCTTGCTATCTTCGGCTTCGTATGCGCTTTCCATCAGCTGAAAAAGTTTTGAACTAACCTTTTCAGGAAGCCAAGAAATGAATGTGGAAGAATGGTGTGTGAGCCCAATTTGGCACTGATTTTGCACCAAAAGTTCAACAGGTTTTTTCTGGCGTAACTTTAGCGGAATTCGTTCGATTTCCAAACCGGATGCATGATTGCGAAGATCTATCCTTTGTCCATGGGTTGCATGTCAAAGTAATTTTGTGACGAGTCTACTTTGGAGGTAGTTTCTGAACGACAAAAAAGGAAAGAAGCGCCAAAATGGTCAAAATGGTGCAATTTTCTGCGGGCACGTTCTTTCAAATCCACTTAGATATGCATGGTATGGTAGCCATCGTATGACCCCTGTGCTCGATTACGAATGCGAAGAACTCGGGACACCTTCGTGACAGTTCGTGACAGCCCCAAACTGCATTTTAAAGCTTGGTTCGCCCCGAGCAATAATAATAATAATAATAATTAGACTTTTTCATGCAAAATAATTATTGGTCAAGCAGCACTGTTTATTTGTTTTACCTCGTTGCAACATTTCTTAAATTACTTAATGTGGTAATTTTTGTAGCAACTACGATCTATGTCGGCAACAGAAATATTGTGTTCTGTGACAATTCGATAATTCATTTAGTTCTTGTTTTTCAGTTGAATTAAAATTTTTGTTTTGAATGAAAGAAAATCTTTTCTCTTCAATTTTTTTTCAGCAGGATTTTCACATCTATTTATTTTCAGCTTGGTTCCTTCTAAATATGCATCTTGAAATCAAATGAAATGAGATGTACTTGTTTTTCAAGGTGCCAAAACTTATAATATTAAATTAAAACATTTGGTTATTTTAACATCAGAATACTGATGGTGTTTTTGTTTTTTCTGGTGTTTTGTTTGAAGTTTGTTTGAGCGTCTGCTATATATTAACTGTTGTTAAATTCAAGCACTTTATTAGAATATGAATAATAACTATTTTGTAGCATGTCTGATGAAATTTACATGAATACTTGAAGCAGACTTACAGGAAGGCTTTCCAATACAAGGGTGTAAAATTCACTATTTCCTACACTTTGAAAACTGTTACAAATATTTCTTGGTAAACCAGAACTAAAAGGGTGAATGTTGCACCCGAAAGGTGTGAAATGTGGGAGGTGCTATCCATTTTATAGCAGAACCTCTTGTTTAGCAGTATAAAATATATTGGATATATAAAATGGTCGGGATGATGGCCTTGTCATGTATGTCACATTATTATTTAGTCTACATTTTACCCTGGTCTGCAGTCTGCATTTTACACTGACTGGTTTGCTAAATCTGTTCATCTGCACCATCCCTGATAACTCTAGCTCCTTTAAGTGCTCAATGTTTCTGAGAAAAAAACTTGTTAATGTTTTATTGTGCCATATTATATTTTTACCACAGAATCTTCTGTAATACATCAAGTAGTGGTCTCCCTCAGAATGGCAGAGTTACTGTGACAGTCAGTAAAATCAAAGGAGAATCAAAGCAGCTGTTTTATTACCAGGTCTGTTAACTTGTAGCAAGGTCAGAAATACATTTGTATACATGTAGTAGTAGTACTTAGTATTCTACTCCAAATCTTAGTTACCTAACTTAGTAACAAAGTGAATAAAAGTAAGGATAATTTGTGTTGTGTTCTACCAGAAATGTAACTCAATATCTTTGTGTTAATCTGACTTGTAAGGTGGGCAGTTGTTGCTGTTGCTGTCCACCATTGCTGACCTTTTGCAAATTCTACCACACTTTATTGTATATGCATGGTGTTCAACTGGGGCATGTTGAGAGCAGAGATGCATTCACAGAGTCGTGTTCAAGCCTTTCGACAATTTAAGGCACATAACATTAGAGCCCTCAAGCCCTCATTCATGTCATAGATCAGATCTCAACGATCAAGCTCAGAATCATGTGCACAAGTTTCAGGCCAAGCTTAGCTGGTGAGCTGCATAAAGGAACGTTTGCAGCCACAAAAGGAGTATGCTGATGCACTGAAGAAATTGACAGGGCTACGTATTCAAAATCTGATAAAGCGAGCAACGTTTGAGAAGATCAAGAGACAGTACAAGAAGCTTAAAAAGCTTACACTTGGGTTTTAAATTCCACTGCTTTTCTTTCTTTCATCCTTCATGGATTTGAATCCCGTCCAATCCTGAAGCTTTTTCAGGCTTCCTTTTCGCAACTGCTTAAGTTGTGTACATAGCTGTGATAGCCTTTCAGGCATTAAATCTTTCACACACAGTTCAAATAATTATCTGATATTTCATTTATACACTTCATATACTGTATAATGTTTAAACCAGTACACATGAACATTTTGAACCACAACAAATATATATGTAATGGCTTAGAGATATGTATTTTATTACCACATGTATTTCACTTGCAGAACCCAGAGCCACAGGATTTCTATCCCAAGAAAGGCCCCAGATCTGGAGGAACATTAGTAACTATCACAGGTCTTAAAATGGACACTGGAAGATACATTACAGCTCAAGTTGCTGGCCGAAGATGTCGTGTTGACAGGAATATGTAAGAGAAAACATAAAATAGAAACTGGATTAATTATTTCCTCATGCTAGTTTGTGACTGTTCTGCCACGGCCACTCAGATGTGCAAAGTTTTTTCTTTCAAGTTCCTGTTATTTTCAAAACTGAATAGAAGATGGTTGCCTTATGTCCTATTGGGTAAATAGAACATGGAAGATCATTTTCTATTTACCTAATAGAAGATGGTTTCTATGTTCTATTTAACAATAAAGAAGCCAAAACCATACTGTCATAAAACACGATGGAAATTTGAGAACACGAGAGAAATTTAGAAAACACGAGCCGCAGGCGAGTGTTTTCTATATTTCTCAAGTGTTCTCAAATTTCCGTCGTGTTTTATGACAGTATAATACATGGTTTTGGCTTCTTTATGTGCTTTAAAAATATAGATTTACGCGCGTGAAATGATAAAACACGCTTTTCTATGTTATATACTCTGATAAAACATGGTTTTTAACCAATCAGAGCGCGCACAGTTTTCAGTCTATTTTAAAAGAAAATGATGCATGCTTGAGGTATAGAAAAGCAGCTAGTGAATGCACGAGCCACTTCGGCGAGTGCACTCAGCTGTTTGTCTAGACCTCAAAAGTGCATCATTTTCTTATAGGACATATGAAAACCATCTTCTATTTAGTTTAGAAAATAGCAGGAACTTGAAAGAAAAAACTTTGCCATACACTTGAGTGGCACGGCAGAACATAAAACTTACAAAGTCGTGAAGTAGCGTGAATTAAGAACTAATCTATAATCCTAGTTGTACGATATTTTAACATTTCTTGAATGAGTAAACACTTGTTTCAACGAAAATATCCATATTATGGCCTCTCCTGAATTTTTTAGAAAGTTTCTTAGAGTTTGAAAAATCTATTTTCAACTTTGCCGGTCATAATTTTGTCGGCTTATTCCCAAGATTTCTGAAGATTATTCATTGACATTTGGCGTTCAAAAACAAAACAAATTTGCTGCTATTTCACTTTTATGTAAAACAAGAATGTTCTGGCTTCTGTTATGACTAAAACAATAATTTTTTCTTACCTCTAAACGTTTTCTTAGGTCCATGTTGTTTTGCTAAATCTTGGTCGCTATTGTTTACAAAATGCTGTCTCCGCGAGAATGAAATTATTTTCTTTCTGCATGATTCGTCCCCTCCAGTCATTCCGATAATACAGTTTCACTTCATTTTCAATACAGGTAAAGCATTACTGGTCAAACTTGTAATATATTCAACTTAATTAGTCGGATAAAAGAGTCAAGAAAAGCTACAGGTTCAACTTTCAAAATCAAGATTAAACTGAGCGTAGTGAACATCCGGGACATGCGTGCTGTATAGTTTTTAGCCGTGCTTTATAAGAAAATAATGCATGGCTAGACTCTATGCAGTACATATATGGCAGTTATTTTCTAATTGGTTAATGAACATAGTTATCAGTTTATAAGGATTCCCTCCTCTTCCCATGTAACCCTAATATCAATGCAGAAGAGACATGGATTAATTGGGTACCTGATTTTTTCTAGGGTGACAAATAGCAGTGTACCATGTGTGATCAGCCCTGTTTTTGGAAGGAGAAGAAGAATGGTAAATGCAAGTGCAGCTGGTGTCACTATAGCATTTGATGGTTTTACTCCAACTGCTCCCAGGGGAATTTTCATATTTACTCCTGATCCTACAGTCACTTCTATTAAGCCAGATGAAGTATTTTTAGGGTAAGCTTTCATGTTCAAGACTAATATTAATTTAAGTGATGATGAATAGAATGTACATGAAATGAATCATACATGTGAATCACAGTGGAGATAACGAAAGAGAACTTTGAAGTTGCATACCAACTTGAGCAGTTGAAAAGAAAGCTAGAAAAATACAGGCTCCGATGGGATTCAAACCCCCAGGGGGGCACTCTGGATTTAAAGTGACGGGGAGGTGCGAATGGGGACATAAATTAACCCCAAAAAATCCCATGCTGAATTTTTGAACCCTAAAAATACCAAGAATAGATTAAATGATAATTACAAGAACAACAGTACAAAATGAATGTTCGTGTTTGTTTATTCATCATACTATCTGCAATAAACTTTCCCAGATCTAGTAGTCATTCTTACATACATTGTACAGACACCCAAATTTTAGAAGAAGAAAACTACATCATGAAACACAGTACTACGTAGGTTACTTATATTTACAACTCCTTAACACATTGACACCCATACCGGCCATAACCGGCCAAGAAGAGACCACGAACTTGTACCACTTGTGACGTCATCACTTTTCCTGCCAGAGTACAGTAGAGTGTAGAGTGGAGTAAATCTTTATTTAAGCAGGGTGGCCCATCTTTGTTAATCAACGGATAGAGTTGGAAAATGTCTAACAAAGCATGCCTAAACGAGCACGAAACGTTAAATTGGACCAGAGATACACACAAAACAACAAATCACCAAAAAACGCGACCTTCACTACCATTGACACTCTTTGTCAAAAAATTCCCTTTCCCCAACGTTTAGGTTAAAACTTTTTCAACGTGAACAAAGGCGACTGAAAGGCCAACAAAACCACAATTAAATTAAATAAGAGAAAAAGGAGAGCAAGAACGGCAAAAAAAATAAAAGGAAAAGAAAAGCCTAAAGTCGAAATTTTGATTTCTGCACATGCCGAAGGAAAATATTGAATTTGTTGCTTCTACGTAGAAGGAGATGTTAGTTGCCGTGTTTTAAACTAAGTTTTAGACAGTTTGACATTAAGGTATCAGCCACCCTTCAGGACCGTCCGCGCGCGGATCGCTGTAGCGTTAGTTGTTTTTATAAAAAACCCTATAAACCATATATTTTTTGAAAGTTTAATAATTCCAGATTATGGCTTTTTACTAAAAAAAAAGTTTAAACTTAAATGTGTTTCGAAAATGGGAAGCTTTGTGTAAAAGTACATGTCTTTATAAATCATGTTCCACTCCCTCCGGAAATAAACAGAAGAAAACGATTAACACCGCATTCGCTTCTCAACACGTTCGGCTAAAAAACCGTGTCTCAGATTTTTGACAAGTGCGTTTGTTTTTCTTTTATTGGCAAATGAAGTTGGGAGTGACAATTAGTTAGCACTCCCTGTGGAAATAAAGCTCTAGCTTTAAAATTAAAAGGAGTATTAAAATTCGCAGACACGGTTTTGTAGAAGAGATGTATGTCATCATTCTGGCCAAATTTCAGCCAAATTGGTTGAATGGCTGCCGACTTGGAGTTCAAAACGCACGCGTCGCTCGGCAAAATTTTCCTTCCGAGATAAAAAGGAAAATACATTTTTTTCGGCATCTTACCTGGAATGAGATTATGACACCTAAACGTCTATTCTGATCGATACCATAGAGGGATCAACTTTCTCTAACAATAGGACTTTGACAGGTAACATGTAACAGGAACAAACGTTCGCGTAAACACTCACGATAGCCAGGCGATAGCGAACAGAACGGCGCCTCAAATCAGATGAAACCGACGAGATCACAAAACGACTGTGCTGTAAGAAATTAGATTAGCTGGGTAAGAAGTTATTCTATCTTCCACAGTTATTTTCACAGGCACAGTATGCGAATATTGGAGTGAACAAATGCACGCGGGTCGCACGCTAACGACTTGTGCGCTGTTTTGTGTCGCAGAATCAATTCAACCTAAAATTAACTTTAGGTAGTATTTGTACAGGGCGACTTCATTTTTGCTTTTAATGGATTTGATGGAAGTCACTTTGCTTTGACTCTGGAAGTGGTAGGAGAAACCTTTGTCGCTCGCTATGAAATCGGCCACGCAGCGCAGACAATTATTGTATTGGATAATTGAAGATATGACTGAAATGTCAACAGCTAATTACAGAAAAATAATGAAGGAAAATCTTTCATGTTCAATAACTTTCCACAGAAATAACATTTTGAGGTAGAATTTTTTGGAAATAAAAGCTGTTTGCGAGATCTAACAAAATTTCAAAAAATTGAAAATTTCACAAAATGGCAATGATACCTTAAACTGTTGAGATAATGGCCAGAAATAGGCATTTGGGATGTCAGATTGCCGTTTTTTGGAAACAGCCCAGTAGTCAATGGGTTAAATAACCAACTAAAATCAAACTACCCCAAAAACATTTTGTACCCAAAAAATCCCAAAATCGTTAATTTCAAACCCCAAAAAATCCTTCACACCTCCCCGTCACTTTAAATCCGGAGTACCCCCCCCCCCCCCCCCTGGGTTCAAACCTGTGACCTAATTGGCTAGACTGTTAGTATACTCTACTTACAGTTAAGGCTCATGTCACAGTCTTTGAAAAGTCCTTGAATTCTATATAATTTATTCACAAAATTAATATTTAACATGCCATTGGTATATCCAACTGGTAGGTGGATCTATTTTCTCTTTAGGCTTGAAAACTAATTTTGTCCTTGAAAAGTCCTTGGAAAAAAGTATCTTTCTTCATGGACACACCCTGTCTCATCTGATGCTCTCTGCCTTAACAAATTATTTATTTTATTTGACTGTAGAGGAGGCCTTCAGCTGCAAATTACTGGCACCAATTTTGATGCTATCCAGAAACCCCAAATGTACTTCATATACCCTTCACAAAATGGTACTGCTACTACTGATGTTGTGGTAAGAGCTAATAAAAATTAATTACACCTCATACATCTCTTTAAGAAATATAAAATTGCCTGTGTGTGTACATAAATTGTCCCCAGTCACATAATATTGCTTTAAATCACAGAAATGACCACACAAACTGACAAACATCAAATACAGTACTGGACAGAAGTAACCTAACAGGGAACACGTTATTGGGATGCCACTATAAAAAATTAATAATACACTCCACATTTTATGGGGGACACGTTCTCAAAGCTAAAGAGAATGTGTTCCAATGTACTGTACATGTATATACAAGCTGACGTCCGATCTCACCCCCGGGTTGAATTGTAAAGCGCATTTGGATATACTATATAGAAAATGTGCTATATAAATGTCATTACCATTATATAAACTTAATACAATGTAAGTATTACTGCAGCAGTAGTTAATTGGCACATTAAATTAATTAAGTTAGTTAATTATTATATGTAATGTACATGTAGGCCATAGTTCTGTATTCATTGTATGTAATGTAAGTAGAACTGACTTTACAGCTGTAGCTCAAAAATTCAACTTACCAAAACGTTCAACAATATGAAAATAAGTGAAAATAAACGACTTTCAATGTTATCTTGACATAATTTTCTAATTTGAAAAAATAAAAGATTGTTGTGTTAATTTATACTAAACAAGGTGTAAATAGTTGCATGCGGTAAATGGTCAGACTAAATTAGGTTTTACAAGTGTTAATTGTAAGACTTTGAGAATTGTCAAATAAAGACTGGTGCGAATAGAGTCTGGCTGAGTGTTCAGTTCCAGTTTCCGTTTGCGGATGAACAGCATCAATCCAGTTTTCCTTGGCACCTCTTCAGGATTGAAAATTTGCTTGCAAGGTCAAGGAGTGCCAAGGAAAACTGGATTGCCTAATCTATGAGATGCTTGTCATCTGCAAACGGAAACCGGAACTGAACACTCAGTCAGACTCTATTCGCACCAAAGTCTTTGTCAAAACGTCTTTCAATTAACATTTGTAAAACCTAATTTAGTCTGAACATTTATCGCATGCAACTATTATCATACCAATGAAAATAGCGCAACTTCTTAGTGCCAATGGTCATTCAATCATTAATTTCTGGTCATCCATTTTAACCTACATGATGATTAATATACATGTATCAACTCCAACAGCAATGGTCCCCCACCCCTGTAGATATTAGCCCCTAGCTCTGCGGTTGATCCCAACCTCTGGGCACTAACCCTGGTGTTATCATTATAACATTTTATAGGAATGCACACCCGTCAGCAGCACACTGATGACATGTAAGAGTCCAAAAGTAACAGGCCTTTTGGGAAATGTGTCAGAGGTGCAGGCTCAATTCATCATGGATGGTGATGTAAAGTTGCTGTCAAATTTCACCAAGTTAACAATGATGCCTGATCCATTTTTTGAGCGTTTTAAAGATGATATTCATGTGCTCAAGACAGAGAGCCTTATCCTAGAGGTACATATATGTGTGAGTCATTTCTCTTTTGGCAACTGTGACTTGCCAGTCAGGTTTCTATCAACTTCAAATTTATAGGACTGTTTAACTTGTAATCAGACATGGAAGAAAGTAAATTAGTCTAATATATCATTGACATTAAGATGTTTACACTAATGTCTTGCTTACTGAGAAGTAACGAACCCACATATTCACAAGAGCTTATCTCATCCCAGTGTAACAATCAAGTTTAGCTACAATCTCGGACAGAAATCCTTGAAACACCTCACCCCACACCCCTTATTATGTTGTTATGCATTGATTTAGATCTATCAACTTTGAAACAGGGTTCTGGGTGCCAAAATAGGGAAGTGTGTTACTGTGTCTCAAGGTGTTTGTCTTGAATTGTAGCTTAAAGTAAGCTGATTGCTGAAGAAAATAGTGAGGTTCAATTGAGTGACCATTTGTGTGATTTTCCTGATACCAGATTTGGTTTAAGATACAACTTCAAGGCAGTCGTCGATATAAATGTGTGGTGTAGTATACAATGTAGCCAATATTACTAGTAAATTGTAGTAATATAGTACATTTATGACCACTTTAATTTTCTGTCATATGCTTGCTCTTATCATGCACAGTCTGTTTACCTATTACCTACATATTCACCTTTTTACAACAAAATATTATTAATATTTTTTATTGCCAGGGTAGGAACTTACAAGACACACTCAGAGAGCACATTTTAGTGACAGTTGGAGGTTTACCTTGCAAAATAACCAGTATTGACAAGGTGTGTAATAGAGTAGAGTTTCATTCTGGCATTCACCAGTAATTGCTGGTAATTCTCTGGTAATCAATCAGTACTCCAAAGATTAGTGGTGACCAGACACATCCCTGACAGACTCGTGTTTCAATCCTGAATCAGTCTGTTCTTTCTCCTTCCATGATGACAGCAGGTTCACAGTTCTCATATACACAATGGATGAGTTAAATATATACTTATCAGGGATTCCATAGTCAGAGAGGCTCATGCAGGGGAATATCATTAAAAATATTTGCATTTGAAGATTCCCATAGTTCCATTCCAACCATGAGAATGCGAATATTGTCTATTCCCTCTTTGTTTTTTACATGAATTTAGAGTTGGTACATGTATATTAATAAAATTATTGAGTTCCATGCTTTTTAGTCTTCTTTGTATTTGTCAGTCAGTTTTGAAACTTTTCAGATTTCTAGATGTTGCCAGGACAGTGCATTAAGAATATTTTGCTGTTTAATTTATTTGGTATAAGTATAGGAAATTGTATGAACGTGAGTGCAATTTGTGATTTATGGGCACTGAGTGATGTTTTGAAAGTTCTCAAAATTGCACGAGCCTTGCATGACCATAAATCATGAAATGCACAAGCAGTTCATACAATTTTTTGTTTATAATATTCTCAACAAAATTTTGCTGCGGCCGTCACGAAATGTTTCACTGGTTTCCAAAGTGCTCACATGTTTTATTTGAACACGCAGGCAAACCAAGCGTGAAATGTTTGAAAGAATCACAGTACTGGACATAGTTCAGAAAATATTCTTGGAAGCTTATTTCAATGTCATTAAGCGGCAAAAACGTCTCTACTTGTCCGGTATTGTTAATCACAATTCCGTATTGCACTCTATAACCTATTTATGCATTCGTCATTGACCAATCAGAAGCTGCATATTTTGTTGAGTATATTATAATAATTAGTATTAGCAACTTAACAAGGTCTTCTTTTTGGTAGACCCAAGTAGTTTGCATTGCACCTACCGAGGATAGCCAATCTCCAAAGTCATCTGATGATCTGTACCCTGTTAAGGTATGTTGCTAATTATTCAGCATAAAGAGTATGTTTGTTTATTTTGTTTGCTGAGTAAAGCAACAAGAATCAAAAAGCTATTTGTGTTATTCTTGTGTAACAAGAGTTGCAGTTGAGCCACTCTGGATAACTCACCATAGTAGAGATCCCTGACCACCCAAACATAATAGGGCCCACACATGCAAAGTATTTAACCCATTGACGCCTGAATACTTTAAGCATGTGCCCACCCCTAAACACCTGGAGATTTTACATACACCTAATTGCAATAACGTTGTCATATAAAAATGAAAAAATGAAAAAGCCAAATAGGAATTAATTAGCTTAAAGGGGAACTCGGGGGTAAAAATGAAGCTATTTTGTATAATTGGCCTATATTTTCTACGTCAATTTTTGATAAAAGTTTCTGCTGATCGTTGGTTTCAACCTAGATATTTTACCTGAAAGACGAGCAAAAAACGCGAATAGAGTTCCGCCATCTTGGAAAAATACGAGCCACGTTACGTTGGTCAGCAGTGTGATGTGACGTATGAACGTCAAAAGATTTTTCGCGGGATCTTCGAAACACGCTCTCCGAGTCTCTGCCTTCTAAATTCCTCTGTTCACATAGTTTTATCTGAAATAGGCTACGCTTTCTTTAAATGTAAGTGTTTTTAGATAATGGTGAACTGTTGCGTCCCTGGATGTACGAATTATTCAGCGAAAACAGCAGACATAAGCTACCACAAGTTCCCATCGGACAAGCAGCGAAGGAAAGCATGGCTGGAGAGGATCAGACGATCGAATATGCCGCCAGTGCAAAACTGCTATGTTTGCAGTGCCCATTTTTCGCCAAGCTGTTTCGAGTTGGATCTCCGTTCGCAGATTACGGGACAGAAGCGTAAACGCCAACTGAAGGAGGACGCTGTACCGTCTTAACATGTATTGTCATCCAATTATTAAATACACACTGCTATTTATCGGCCTAATTTATAAATGCTTGTTCAAAATAAAGGTCACCCTTATTTAATATGCCTGCCCTTCTGTTTTGATGTTTTACATCGAGATCCGATTCATCACTCTGTATAAAACTAACTAGGAATACAGTATGTCTTGCCTGGGTACTTCTTTCTAAATCTCCCCTTGTTACAAAAGTCAATTAAACCTAAAAATGGGAAATTCAGCCATGCAACATGTATATCAACAATAATATCAGGGCAATAATGGTTTGAGTGTCTATTTTTCACTCACAGTCCCTTTTGTTTTGGCAAGGGGAGAAGGTTGTGCTGGACTATTCTACATGTATATATTCAAGTTCAGTTCCAATTCGAAAATTTAGGAGGAAAGAAAACTAGCATCAATACATTTTGATTTATTTTATTAGGCTGTTGTAGAACTATTAGTGACTGCCAAAAATGATGAAAGCATTTCTCAAGATGGATTAATAAATAATGAGGAACCTGTCCTTGCTGATAACACTAATCCTGACCCCCCTGCACGACCAGAGATGCATGACATTGGAACTCAATGCTGCGTTGACCCTATTAGCTATAGAACTGTGGAAATTCAAACAGATGAAACAGGTAATGCATCTACTACTGTTTTCGAGAAGACAAGCTGTGAGGTTCCCTTACCTGGTCAAAATGAGGAATATGTTCCAGCAAAAGCAGAAGAATCAAAAGTTAAACACGACCATAGTTATGCCATGCAGCCACCCCCTTATGTAATTTTCCCTACATATGAGGATAACAGCTTCAATGCTATCTCACCACCTCCACTGTATGAAGTAGAAGTTGTTCTGACTACAAGTAATGAGGATGATGAAAGTGTTGTTGCCAATGAGAATGATGATGATGATGAGGATGAGGATGATGCAGATGATGAAGACCTGGATCCCCATTGGTTACCTGGTGAAGTCGGTGAAGAAAATTTATTTACTGATGACAATTTATCATCGGAAGATGAAAATGATGGAGACTGTACATGTAGCACTCCCGATTGTGAAAAGAAATACCTGGTTTTCGATTCGTGTCTCGATAAGTTGCTTAAAAGGTGTCCAGACTGTGGAGATGTCATAATCAAACGCGAGAGAAAAACAATTGGTAGCATGCTATCAATTGAGTTAACCTGCCACAGTGGCCACACAACTTATTGGGATTCACAGCTAGTGGCGAAAAGGAAACCCTTGGGTAACCTGTTGATGGCAGCATCCATTCTGTTCACTGGTAACACCTTTGCTGCTATCAGTCGCCTTGCCTCATGTTTCAATCTTCAGTTTTTTAGTGAAAGTGTTTTTTATGACACACAAAAAAAGTATTTGATCCCTGTTGTTAATGAGGCATGGGAGGCTGAAAGCAGACGCCAAATTGACAAGCTTACTGGGAAGGCAGTTGTTAATCTTGATGGTGATGGTCGTTGTGACAGTCCTGGACATTGTGCCAAATATGGTACCTACACGCTAATGGATGATGACACTGGGGATGTAGTAGCATTCAATGTTGTTCAGGTCTCAGAGGTTACATCATCTAATGCTATGGAGAAAGAGGGATTTTCTAGGTGCATAGAAATGCTGGAAAGTAACGATGTTACCATTACTAGGATTGCAACAGACCGCCATGTGTCCATCAGCAGTTCCATGAACAAGGATCACCCAAATATTAATCACCAGTATGATGTTTGGCACCTCTCAAAGTGGGTGGTTAAGAAGCTCACTAATAAAGCCAAAGTAAAGGGTTGTGAGGGACTGTCCCCATGGATACAGTCTATTGCTAATCACCTCTGGTGGTCTGCTGCAACCTGCAATGGTAGTGTGGATCTTTTGCGTGAAAAATGGAAGTCAGTGTTGGATCATACTACAAACAAACACAAGTGGTCAGGGAACACCCATTTTCATCAGTGCAGTCACAGGCGCATTTCATCCTCTGAAGCTAAGAGAGTCTGCTGGCTCAAACCAGGCACCCCGGCTCACTTAGCTTTAGAGGAAGTGGTCCTGAACAGTAAACTTCTAAAAGATCTGGCTAAGTTTACTGACTTCTGCCACACTGGCAGAATCGAAGTCTATCACTCTATGATGCTGAAGTATTGCTCAAAAAGGGAACATTTTGCATACCAGGGAATGGTTGCCAGGACTCAACTTGCTGCTCTTGACAACAATGCAAACACTGGCCGCAACCAAGCTCAAGTACAGGCAGGGGAACATGCAGGCGAGGCACGCTACAAGATGTGCTTTCCAAAAGCCCATAAGCGATGGGTTGTCAAGCCAATCAGTGAGAAGAAATCATACAATTTTTTGTCAGGTCTACTTTCGGAAGTTATCAAGCGGTGTGAGGAAGGGAATGCAGTTGCCCAGCCTGTGCCTGTTCAGCTACCAAAGAACATTGCCTCAGAGCCAGCGCCACTTAAGGCAGACTTAATACAACAACATCGTTCAAGATTTAACCGATGAAAATAGTGTTATATAGCTGTAGAATTAACAGTTATTTTTTTCATAATTTGGAGAATTCTCATTGGTCTTATACCCTTACTGGTAAAAAATAAAATAATCTGTACACAAACCCATAAGGAGTTTCTGGTATACATCAATGCCAATTATGATAAACAACAGTAGAAAATTTCCAGAAACAAGTACGCAATTTACCACTGAAAGTTATATACACATCGATAAAAAACTGAACAAAACAAAACCCATTCACTGGAAACAAAAAATTATATATGGTATAGATATATGATTATCAGGGCCTCAAGGCATAGTAAGGTCTAAGTAAGTAATTAATTAATTAAGTAAGTAAGTAAGTATTATATCATCGTAATATTTTCAGCTTGTAAATAGTTTTAAATCCATATCATTCATCCGCATACCGAAACCCTTCAAAGGCAAATTCTTCTTCTGGCCCAGGTGGGGGATAGAAGTTGCGGATACACATAACGGCACAAGATGGAAGTACCACCCTTATCTCTTTCCCCAAAATCCCCCAGCACCATCGGGCCAGTTGCCTGTAGGCGATATGTCTAAATAGTTTATGTTCTGGCCCCTCATAAGGATCTTTGTATTGCTGCTTGTATTGAAACCAAGCAGTCTGCAATACCCATCTATTTATACAGACAGGATGAAACCCTGGGTGCTGGGTTATACATGTGGGCTGCTCTTGGCATTCACCACTTGTAACTGCCTCAATATTTTATTTTTTACTGCCTCAATTTCTTGGCAGCAAATGCATGCCTCCACTCTTCCCATGATCTGGCAATTCTCACATGAACACCTGAATTATAAACAAAAACGTAATATTACATTGTTCCATGTTCAGTAAAAAAAGTGTTAGTGCATAAACCAAATTAACAGTGTATGAGCGAGAATTTATATTGAATTGGTGAAGCCACAGGCATCGTAAACATTATAATTATTTTCGAATTAAATGTATTTCACTAACATTCCTGAAGCAAATTAAGCCTAAGTTATAAAATTGATCTGTATTATATTGTATTCAAAGGTATGCTTACAATCGACAACAAAACCTGATTTTACATCCTGACCGAGCAGTCCAGCTCCCAGAGGGTTTTTTCGTTCTCTAAAAAGCAGAAATTAAAGCGACATCGTGTTGGGAAAGGAAGAGGCTCTCCGGGTTTCGCAACTCATTTGCTTGAATTCTCCACTGAAAAAATAAATCCTCTTTGGAATACTGCTAAATTTATTAAGCCATGTAAAGTGAAAATTACAATTTAATTTGCTTATGGTAACACTAGAGAGAGCGGCGGAAATCGAGCCTAGGTAACACTGAGTGTTTACCATTTACCAAAAAAATCCGGAAATTTCGGTTGGAATGTAAATGGTAAGGTTATTTTGGTTTGCCCGACCGGAAAATTTCCGAAATAAACGGAACGTCTTCAGAGGTAGTCCAAAATTCCCAACCAGAATTTCCGAACGGAAATTTGTGTACCATTTGCTCTTAGCTACCAGTTCCAGGCCCTGCGCCAGTTTTGATCCGTAAGCGTGGCCACTCAGCTCGCGTTTCTGAATGTCAACAACATGGCTTCTGGCGTGACTGCATTTATACTGCATTATATGTACTTCCATGTTCGACATGTACTTCAAAGAAAAGCCAAAATCTGCTTCTGTAGTGGAATCGGTTTCCCCCAAATCGTTTTGCTGTAGGAATTGCACCTTAAAAGCTGCCAACTCTTGCGTAAGTACTTCGACAGTATAATTATATCTTTGGTCATTCGAAAGTGGAATCTGAACTCATCAACTAAAGACGGCACCACAACCTCATGAAAACCGACAATCCTATTAAGATCTCTCTTCGTGAAAGCTGCAGTTGTTGTGGATCTCTCTGTCGTACTCATAATCGAAAAGTAATTTCCCATCACTCGACCACCATTTTATAAGTTTTGTATTATTTGTGGGGTCCATAGTGGCATACCACAAGCTATACTTCCTTTGGACTCCAGTCATTTTACACCTAATATGATTTTGTTTATTGTTACTTGTAATTTATGGTGAAAGTGAAATAAAGATTGATTGAAGATTGATTTACCTCTGCCACCATCTTGAATCTAGTTACCAGACTCTCTCTCTGTCAATTGGAATGAATTGCGCAAATGGTACACGCCAATCTCGAACGGAATTTCCCATTCGGGAGTTTTGCTTACCATTTGCACAAACCGTGAACCAACCGGTTTTTCCATGTAAATGGTAAACACTCACTGAAATTTATATACAATCGACCTCTAGCTAAACCGCATAAAAACAACAACATATTATCCAGTCAACAAGCAACGAGTACTTGAGAAGAAAAGACGTAAATACGAGCGCCACAACTGAGTTAAGTTCATTTTATTTGACATTAACCTACTAGTCAGTGCTCATTGGAAGCAGTACAATAAATCGAACGACTACAACAACGCTACATACCAGTCAGAATTTTCAAGTCGAGGATTTGCATGTTCTTCGTCGCTTTCCATATTAGCCTCCTCGCCTGAAAGGCTTTCAGCTTCATCTGAGTTGATGCGCGGCTCAAACTGATAGGGCTGAATAGTAAACCCTTCACCGTCATGTTCTTCATCGAAATTATCGGAAGCTGACCCAGATTCGGACATAATTCAAGCCTGAATTCAACAATATTTCGTACTAAACTTCGCTGAATGTATAAAAGTACACAACTGGAAGACGCGCAAGGATCGAATTACTTTGACGTTCTGACGTCATACGATGATACGCTGACCGACTTCTGAGCAGGCAATCCGTTTCCAAGATGGCGGATTTCTAATCGCATTTTAAGTCAATTTCAGTAACAGAATTCCTCGCTAATTTGTAAGATAGAGCAACGAGAATAGGAAAATTTATAACAACAATGTTTGGCCTTTCTTTTGAAATATTCTTGTTTTTACCCCCGAGTTCTCCTTTAATCATCATAGCTTGCAGCATTCTCAGAGAACTCGCACGTTTATAGCTGCATATTAATAGTGTAATAAGATAAATTGAAGATTTACCTGCATTTACCTGTATTTTGAGGCGTTTTGAGGCCGTTTCTTCAACATAAAATCCGCAAACATGTAGTTTGTATGCCTAATTAATAATGAAGGGCTGGGGGCATAACCAGCCTATATTGCATTTTTGCCCTTTTTTTTCTCCGCTCAGATTTGCCTAGATTTGATTAGTAAATCATTTTAATGGCGTCCATTTTACCATTTCACTGATCTTCATTGTTCAAAGAAACAAAGGGTTTAATATTTACAAAGCGTTGCCGACGTAAAGACGAATGTTTGTTCACGTTATTTCTCGAAAACGAAGGAGAAACTCACGAAAACAATTACGGGAAGATGTTTAGGAACTAATTTGTAGGTCACATTCCAAAAACGAGGCAAATCTGAGAGAAAAAAAAAATTCCTAAAAGTCAATATAGGTTGGTTATGCACCCAGCCCTTCAATTCCTATTTGCTTTTTTCATTTTTCTTTTTTCTATGACAACGTTATTGCAATTAGGTGTATACACAGTAAATACAGACACATAATAATATTGATAATTACTCAGGTAATATATGCATACAATTATAATAAATAACACTTTATGGAGATTTGAAAAACATACAAACTAGTTCCTCAGGTGCTGGGATAGAGCTTGTATGTTAGAACATAGGGCATTGGTTACATATGTACTTTGGTTTTGGTTTTACTATACTCAATTGAAAACCGCTCTATACTAAAAACTATTATTACAAAATCATTTAAGGCATGCAGTATTATTTGATGGGAAGGAGTAAATGCTTGCAGATGCTTCTTTGTCAGGAATGTCTGAATACGTTATGTACTCTGATGTCTCTCTATTCTCTGTTACAGCATCATAAATGTAGACTCTTTCCCAGTTAATCCTTACTAACAATTCCTTATGATATCAATAATGAAGAAAGTGGGAGTGAGATGTACATGTAGTTGACTTTTTGATGAAGAGAAACTTTTTTCATTTGACAGGTTGTTGTGGGAAACTTAAAGTTCCTTCTTGGTAACCTTAAGTATTTCAAAGAGGCGACAAGCCAGGTTATTCCAATTGAAGTTTGGATTGGAGTGGGCATTGGTGTTGCTGTAATTATCATCATTGTCATCATCATACTTTGCTTCTGTCGGCGTAGTCGCCGTAAACAGAAGAAAAATTTTAAGAGCCTTGAGGTACAGATGAACAACTTGGAGTCCAAAGTTGCTCGTGAATGCAGAGAAGGTCAGTAATGAAATAGACATGCCCACAATATTCCCATTGGATATCTTTCTTGGTAACATATTTTGCATGACTTAGCCCTTTTTGTGACGTTAAGTCTGATCTAAAACCAGGTAATTGAAAAACAAACAATTTTAACACTTGAAATAGACATTACTGAGGTACATTTCATAAAGTACCTGAATAATAATATTGCCACATCTTGTTTATGTGCTAATATATATTGACTTCTTTTATTTTAGCTTTTGCGGAACTTCAGACAGATGTGACAGATTTAACAAGTGACCTTACCACTTCTGGAATGCCATTTTTAGATTTCCAAATGTATGCTTTGCATGTGCTGTTTCCTGGATTAGATGATCATGCAGTGCTGCACAAGACTAAGGTAAATAGAGCTTTTACATTACAAGGTAGTGCAGCTCAATTGTTCTGCTTAGTCATGCATGTTTTGAATTAAGTCAAACCTTCAATTTTAAATCACAGGTAGCCAAAGCTTTAGAAACGACTGAAAATAAATAAAATGATGCAATATTTATTGTTTTACCATACTTATATTACATTTCCGTGTTAGCTTTGTTCTACAAGTAAAAATTAACTTATTTCTAAAATCGCTCCCAACCCTTATAAAGCGTAGCTAAAGGTTGCACAAGTGAATGGCAAATGAAGCCGACCTATTTTCATTGAATGAGCTGTAATTCTCAAAGTTTGCCATTTTCGCCCCAAAACGCCTCAAATTTGAAAGCCACAATAGTTATTCTATAAATACATACAGAAAAAATGCCGACTTTCACATCCTTTCCCCATTAAAACGACAATAATCTAGCCGTCAACCTCTGCAAAGCATCCATGGACCGAGCAGCCCTGCAGTAAATTATCATAGTAAAAAAGCAAATTTTCAAACTCATTCAATTTTCCAACTGGTTTTTCACAGAGTTCGGTCTGTACTGATGACCTCAGTCAAGATTCCCCCATACAAACCTCCCGTTTGGTTAATTAGAAAATAATATTTAAGCAATAATTGCTTTTTCTTTTTTGCTAGGGTACACTCAAAGAAAACTGGGAGAAAGGTCTAAGGCAGTTTTCCCAGTTGATCTACAATAAAAAATTTCTGTTGGTATTCATTCGCACCCTGGAGTCACAGAACACCTTTCAAATGAAAGATAGGTTGGTAATGCATTATTTTCCTTTCAAGTTGACATAGAACAGTGAACAGCAAAACACTAAAATGTGCTGTGACATTAGGCTGGGTTTACACAACAGCTGAAAACCACTGTACTGTAATGGCAATACCTTCACAGCTTGCTGCAATCATTGGCTTTTAGTAAGCACTTTCAACATACATTTATTTTGGACAGTGTAAGAGGCTTAAAACTGAAATCTTGTTTGAAAGGCATGGCTGCATGTATCAGGAAAGCCTTGGAATAGTAGTATATTCATGGCTTTTTGATGTGTAGCTTAAAGAACCTTTGGTCTAAACATTTCATAGTAGGCTAAAGCCAACTTTGATTCGAAAATAAGCTTCCCGAGGGGATTCATTGGCTTTATACAGTGTAAATACACACAAGGAAAGGTATTTATTTGTATGGGAAGTTTAAGTTATTTAGAAGTAGTTTTATACAGAACTACAGTTCTTGTTCATAAAAACTGCAATTAATATATTCTAGAGTGATTCATGGCAATTTTATTATGGCTCAAGGAAATTGTATTTATTAGGTCTGTTTATCCAGATTTAGCTAATTAATTTTCCAAAGGCCAGTATTCCGACGTGTAATTTAGACCTGTCTCTACACACACTGACAAATTTGAAGATTTTGTTCACATTTTTAGAAATTTATTTGTAATTTTCTCACAGAAGTTGGTTTCTAATATTATTTCATTAGATTTTTTTGAGTGAGAGAAGTTGTGACATGAACGGCTGTCATTTAAAGGGACACTGTCCCGGCGTATTTGCTCAAAACTGTTATAAATGCATGAAATGGTCCCTAAATCTATGAGTAGTATAGTAGTTGGGGGTATGGGATCATTTTTGAAAATGATCTCATATCGCCCAACTATTATGCTACTTTCCAGCTGTTGGAATCAGCTGTCGGAATCAAAAATTGGAATCAGCTGTCGGAATCAAAAATGGGAATCAAATATGGGAATCAGCTGTCGGAATCAAATATTGGAATCAGCTGTCGGAATCAAAAATGGGAATCAAATATGGGAATCAAAAATGGGAATCAAAAATGGGAATCAAATATTGGAATAAAAAATGGGAATCAAATATTGGAATCAAAAATTGGAACCAAAACCTGGACCTAGGTTTGGCACCAAAACCTTGGATCAAATATTGGAATAAAAAATTGGAACCAAAACCTGGACCTAGGTTTGGCACCAAAACCTTGGATCAAAAATTGGGATCAATAATGGGAATCGAAAAAAACCTTGGACCTAGGTCTGGCACCAAAACCTAGGATCAAAAATGGGAACCAAGGAACCAAAACCTTGGACCTAGGTCTGGCACCAAAACCTTGGATCAAAACCTAGGACCTAGGTCTGACACCAAAACCTTGGACCTAGGTCTGGCACCAAAACCTAGGATTGGGAATTGGAATCAAAACCTAGGATTGGGAATTGGAATCAATAATGGGAATCATATGTTTGGGGGGCATCCACAGTGTCCACCCACTGGGTACAAATGCATTAATAAATTGAATTGAGGAGGATGACTAATGTTTGATATTACGATGTCCGTATGCATAGCTTGTTATTCCATCTTCATGTATATATCTTTTGTCATCAAAACAGCTGAGCGACACTTTATTTATCTCATAACTTCCTAATTGATGGTTTTGACTTCTGATTGTTTTCATTTTATGATGCATCTGTTTATTATTGAAGAGTGTTTCTTTATAGTTTTCATGTGTGATGTTCTTTTTAATAACGTTCTTTTTGATTCCTTTGGCAGTCTTTCCTCCTTTTTGGTCGTCTTTCATATAGCTATACATTTTCGATCGTAAACCAACGAATTCATAAATAGGGACTCCTGCGGCTTCATCTTTGAATTTACCGATTACTTTTTTATTTGTCTTATCAAAATACGGTGAGCTTTCAGGGTAGTCGCTGTTATCGAATTTATTTTTATCATCCCAAAAGTCTTGGTATACATCTGCAGCTTCGATTTCATAGGTCAAGCTGTCTGTGTCTGTGAATAGTAACTTGGCTTTGTCTCCATATTTCCTTTTAATGTAGTTGTAATGGAAATCGTACATTAACGTCTTGCTTAAATCTAAGATGCACATACCCACATATGCCGGCCTGTTTAGAGTAAGTGTTTCTTTGATCTTATGCACAGCTACTAGATTTTCGTTGAAGATCTTACTACTAACATACGTTGGTTTACTGCAGTATTTCAATACTTTCTTCTCATCAGTCACCAATCTAACATCTACTCGCTTTCTGATGTTTTCCATAGTTTTTCCAAATACACTGTTATTCATAAGTTTGAAGAAGTCTTTTTCAAAAGCATTTTTGGCATTCTTACGTTTTTCAGTATTGAAATCAATATATTGTCTAAGCCAAGGGGATTGATTGAACTCTAGTACTCGGTGGACTTTAGTTATTTTCAAACCGAGATCAGTGTATAATTGGAGGTTCCTATAATGTAGTACATACTTTTCTTTGTTGTTTAAAGTTGGAATTAATTTATGTATGAGACCTGTTGATATATTATATTTCTCCACAATTTTTTTGCAATAATCTGATAGCATGTCTTCAGTTACTTTTACCTTTTCCGGTCCTAATGGGTAGTCATTATGAAGATTATGCAACCCTTTAGGGTATTCTAGGTCGACTTCTAGTATTAAACCTTTCTTACTGTCTTCTTTATACTTGGCTAAGTCTGTTTTATCAATCTGGCTTTTTGTCATCCATCTGAATCCGCCTGTTGGAAGGTATTGACTCATTGCCCAACCATACAGATTATTGGCGTCAAGATACATAATATACTTTGAGGGCGCCTTTTCATCATATGTTTTCATGTATTTATTGTTTGCTTTTCCATAGCGGTTGGCTATATAGCTGATTCCACCACGCATGCCCTTTTCAATAAATTGGAACATATCAATATCAGTCATAAGCTCTAGTTGAATGTCGGTCATTTTTAGCACGGCATCCCACGACAACCCAGGGGATGTGAAATAATGGCATGGATCAAGTTTATAGTATTCTAAGCATGTTCTCCTGAAGTTTTCAAATACATCAGCTAATAAGAGGATGTCGGATTCCAGGTACAGGTCATGGTATTCACCCATCGTTTTAAGCATGAATGTTTCCCCATACAGTCTGGACATGTTGATAATCTTCATCGGTAATGTGCTCATTATTCATGTTACTGAAGAAGTCTTCTTTTGTTGGTAGTTTTTCATTGAATTTATCGAAACTGTCCATATAGTCGTAAGGGTATACTCCTTTTCTAGCCATCAGATCAAGCTTTTTACCTTTGAATTTTTGAGAGGTATATTTTAATGATTTTCTTGGTAGATTACTAACTAGTTTTTCTAAACTAGAGCTCATAAATTGGAAACTATCAATGAAGGTAAGATGATTACCAACCATGAAAGCCATGTATTTTTCCATATTGTTTGGTATGGCATTGATATTCATATGTTTTTCCTCTCCTTTCTTATTTTTGTATGCATGTTTCTTAACTATAGCTCCAATCTCTTGCATTATAAAATGACTATCATAACCTCTTAGATTATGGAATATAACAGGTATTTTTATTTCTTCTGGGTTTACTCTAAGTTTCAGATTACAGTCTTGACGTGCTGAGCCTCTGTATTTGCCAGTAATATGGCAATGATCTCTGACTCGAATGTCTTTTTCAGTATATTTTTTATCGCAGATGTGACATCTTTTTGCTTTTTTGAATTCCTCTGCATCATCTTCCGTCATTTTCAATGGTTTGTTAAAAAATGTTTTCATGATTCTTTTACAATACTTAACTTCTTCTAGCATTTTTTCCATGAATTTGTACACAGCCTTTTCACCCCTATATATTTGTGTTTTTTTCGTATATTTATCATCATAGCAACAGACAATCTTGTAACCGTACCCACAGTCTGTGTGCTTCTGGTATGCTTCAGTATAGGATTTATCATTATTGGGTTGGCATCCTTGAATCTTTTCTGTTATAGCCTCAAAATCAGCATAGATGACAAATGGCACTTGTTGTTGTTTATGGAAGTTGTTGAATTTCAGTATATTATTATCCTTATCAGGCATTTTTACTGCTTGTATTCCATTTAATTGTATGCAATTATCTTTATGATCGTTTAATACTCTTTCAGAACTGAAACATTGTAGACAGTGCATACAGAAGTGCTTCCTTTCCTTGTGTTTTGTTTGGTTGTACATGAATTTATTAAAATCCTTTATGAGGACATAATGCTTGTTATCATCTTTCGTTACCAGTAGTAGTTCCATATGATCTTCATACTTTTCTTTCGATATATATATTGGGTATGGTTGCTTTTCTTCATAACCGAATACATTTATTCTGATGTTATTCTTTTTCTCAATTTTGTTGAACTGCTTAATAGTTACTGGGAATATAATTCCGGAGTAATCCAATTTATTGATGTATTCCTTATCAGATTTTTTGATTCGCTGAGGGTATTTAGCTTGTGGGTTTAAGTGTCTGATGTGACACCATCTAAAGCATTCATCATCCTCATTTTTCATATTAATCAATCCCTTTGCACTGCTTCGGAGTTCTTGTGGTAGTTGAATATATGAGGAGCCTCTCATTGGTTGGTATTTTACTATATTAAGATAATGGTTGTCAACAGATTGAATAGTCCAACCAGAACCTTCAGATACCCATTGAGCTATCTTATTCAAGATTTGCTGTTTTGATAATTGTAGTGATTCAGTAACTTCCAGATTATTCACAATTGTATGAGCTGCACTGTTGAAATAAGCAGTTTTATATACTATGTCACTATCCGTTATTTTTGTGAATGACACCTTAAGCGTTTCAATGAATTTTAGACCTTTCATAGATGTTAGTATACTTATAATATGATATGTAGTGGCCTTCCTTGTGTTTTGTAGTTGCGCTAGCGGGTCTTTGTTATTTTTAATATTAATTTCAAAAGACTTTGTGTAGCCTTTCAGAGCTTTATCAACTTGCTCTATCTTAGTCCTTGGTAATGGGACTGGTTTCTTGGTCCTTGGTAATGGGACTGGTTTCTTGGTCCTTGGTGATGGGACTGGTTTGTAATCATCCCTAAATTCTAATGGTGGAAGGATTATGTTGTTTTCATACTCCTGCGCCATCTGCTTTACACTCTTACGAGGAGTTGGGATTGGCTTTCTCAGTTGTGGCTTCACATTTTTAGACTGCAGCTCCGCGATTTTCTGCTGCGTATGTGTTGTTTCTACATTTTGCAACAACAGTTTGATTAGCTGAGATTTACTTAATTTCTTGAGACTACTCTTGTTCATACAATATGTTGAGATATTTTTTTCCATTTTATATATTATTACTATAGTTTTTTCTCTTTAAGTGTTTTTATAGTGCGTTTAAAATAACCCAAGCATTGAGTCATTTTAAACTATGATGGAATTGGTTATTATATGTTATTCATGGGCTTCAGCATTTCTCATATGCTTCTTTGTCTTAAGATGGCTCCATTTCCCAGCTAATGAGTAATCCCTATTTCCACATGCTGGGCATTTCCATTCTTTATTCAACATGTACTTGGTCTTGCTTTGTGTAAGTGCTTGCTTCCTCTCTTCTTCACTAAAATGTTTAATTGGTCTCCCCATTATATTATATCTATATATAATTATTTCTTTATATCATATATAGTGCGTTTAAATATGTTGTAAATCCTTCATTGGAATCCAGCTGTTAAATTCATCACTATACCCCTTCCACTTCACTAAAGCTTGTTTCTTTTTATAATCCCTTTTGATAACTTTGTCAATACGGAAAATGTCTTGTTGTGCTTTCAACAACTCCTGCTCATAAAATGAACCTTTAATTTCTTCACTATTAAGATCCTTCAATTTATATGTGATTGGATTTGTGTATTGGATTTTATCGACTGTAAATACTTCTTCTGTCCAGTTTGGAGTATAGCCCTTGTCAAATACCTTCCTTTTATACTTTGATATTCGAACCTTATCACCAACTTTGAATTTCGGTTTAGATGATAGCGGCTCCATTTCACCATATAAATTGAAATATGCAACTCCTTCATTTTTCTTCTTAGATGCATCAACAGGTGTCATTTTAATGTTTGAATGCTTTGTACTATTGTATTCTTTTACCAACTGAGGTAACATATCTAAATATTGTGTTGTATTTTTAGCTGTAAACTGTTTCCACATCCTGTTTTTCATTGTACGATTCCATCTTTCAACAACTGATGACTTTTCTTCATTTTCTGTTGAATACAGTGTAATGTTGTGTTTATCAAGTAATGATTTCATATGTTTGTTATAAAACTCAGAACCTTTATCTGTCCATAAAAACTTCGGCTTTCTACCTTCTTTGAATATCGTTTTAAATGCTTCAGTAACTGTCTCGCCTTTTTTATTTTTTAATGGTTCAATCCATCCATACTTTGAGAAAACATCAATTACAGTCAACAAATATTTAACCCCTTTATTCCATTTGCTGAATTGTTGCATTTCAACCAGATCTGCAGCCCATATCTCATCTATTCCATTTACAATAACTCTTCTTGTTTTGAAATGCCTTTTGATTGGTTTATGAAGTTCATCGGCTAATTGTTGAGCCCAATCATTATTACTCAACGCCGTTTTCCGTTTTTTGGCTTCTTTTGCTTAACACCAAGACCTAATTTCTGTTTAGTATTTATCATGTTTCTTGCTAACCAATGTCCCCATTGTCTTTCATTATAAGGTATATTGTCTAGAGTTTTTACCATTTTTTTATCTGCTTTATTTTTGCACTTTTTGTCATCTTTACACACAGAATAATCTACATCATGTTGCATTGCTACTGAGTCTGTTTTACCTGTTGGTTGATCATAGATTTCTAATATTTGACCTGTTGTTGGGTCATATCTTACTTGTGAATCTAAATCGTTATACGGACCTGTGTATTTATGGCCTGGTAAGGTAAAACCTCCTTTCGGTTTTGGTAATCTTCCGATCAATTTATGAATATCAACCCCTTGACCATATTGGCTTCTATCATAAAGCGGATTAGTAGGATCACTTGTATCGGTATACATGCTCATATCATATGCTATTCCTTTACCAATCGGTGATATTTTCTTTGAAATATCACTCGTGAACGAATCCAGAGCTTGATCCAAATAGTTATGCCCAACCTTTTTGATCTTAGATTTTACAAAATCAGATTTTACAGCTCGGCTCAAAGCTTGGCGTCCAACTAAAGATCCCATTTTCAGAGCTCCTTTGAAGAGCTCTGACGCCAAATCGCCCCCTTCTTGAGAGGGCATAACTAGTTTTTTGGTTGTTTAACGAACTTAGTCTTCTTGATACCACACTCAGCACAGGTGCAGAAAAACATCAATCTACCATTCTTAGCCGTTGTATATCCAGATGGTTCCACACACTCAGTTTGTTTCTTCTGTTTAACACAATATGATTTCACCATTATAATAATAAGTTACATAATATTTGTGAAATAGTTGATAAGAAATCTGTGATTAACACTATGATCTATTGGATCAAAATTTGAATTATGTATGGTTTCCAATAATGATACACCTCTTTGACGTTCATTTAGATAGTATAAACACCAATATCCACATAAAATGGAATCTCTTTCCTGTATTTCATCTCCCGAATACATGAGGGGTTTTTGGCTTGTTGATAAATACGTTTTGACCTCATTTGGCATAGTTAAACCGAATGGATCAAAGTATTCACAATAGTTATCAATATTCCTATAACAAACCCAGTGAGTGCCTGACCCTATTTGTGAATCCAAATTGATTATCCCACATTCTTTCTTTATGCTGTTTGGTAAATTATCACGACTGTATATACTCCTGAAATGTTTGATCTTGAGTTGTTTCAACCAGTTCATTAAATCGATGTTTGATAATGCTTTGTTTATGAATTTTAAAGGATTGCTCCGAGCAATGGGATTCCGTTGAATAGGCTGTTTTTGCCAAACAGAAGCCCTTCTCCATTCTTTGCCTTCTTTTTTGCCTCTCTTGCTTTTTTTGCATCCCTTGCCTTCTTTGTTAGAGCTTTTTTTTTAATCCCTAGCCCAACCTGGTTATCCCATGTTCCAAAGAATGGTGGGGGTCGTGCATATGGATTAATCAAACCACCTTTCGATTGTGGGGTCGGAGGAGGAGGTGGAGGTACATAAACGGGTAACGATCTTCTTGAACGATTACCATCAACCTGCAATCCATTTCCGGTTAAAGCTTTTACTAGCAGAGGGATCCCGATAGATGCGAGAAGAGTACCGAGAAACCCACCAGTTTGCTTTTTACTCGGTTTGATAACAAGCTGGCCACCATTTTGAAGAGCATTTAAAATCTGCTTTTTCTGTGATACTGTAAGCAGATCCTTATACTGAATGAGTTGGTTGATCTTATTCTGTGGAACGAGAAACCCACCGGTTTGTCCCTTTCCAAAAATCTTGTCAATCCCCAAACTACCCAATGCACTCATAGCACCAGTAGCGAGAGCCGGAACCGCTTTTGTGGCATATGGCAGCAATTTAGTTCCAAGTGAGAATAGCGATGACCAAAGACTCCCACCATGCTTGACCGCTTTTCTAATCTGGGTCTTTGATATCTTGATATCAACTCCGGTGCCATTCCTTTGTGATTTCATGATTTTATTGATCTGAGTTTGGGTGAGCATCAATTCATCAGATCCATTCAATTCGTTTCTGGATAACCTGATTGTGATTGCAGAATTATTTTGATAAGCTTTTGCAAGCCTTGATCTCTGTCCTTCTGATAGACTGACTCTGTGAGGATAATACGTAGTCATATATTATATATGTTAGACAAAAATTCAGGTTTTTGTCTAACATGTTTTACATGCTTGGTATCAGCTGTCTAAGATCTAAACAATAGCTTACCATTCTTCTGCTCAAGTTCAACATCTTGTTCATACAAGGTCATCGCATAAATAGAATAGGTTGCAGCAGTTGCACCTGAAAGCTCATATTTGAACGCAAGTTTGGTTGTTCCGTCTTTAATATCCATTTTCTGCTTCGTGAGGTCAAAGTACAAGAATGGGAATACATCATTGAAGTTCGTACGATTCAGAAGCGTCCCTTCTCCGTATTCGTTGTTAGCATGAACATATTTCAAAACATCTCTGTATACACGCGATGGATCTGATGAAGGTGTGTAATGAACATCCGGATATTCGTTTCCATTACCAACCTCAAGATGGCAATTCAAAAGAGTTCGGGGGTTTGTACTCACTGAAAATGTATTATACATGAACGGATTTTCTGTTTGTACGTCTACGCTTGCGTCATTCAAAATGAAAACAAAAACATGCCTAGGTCGAGTTATCCCAGAGGTTATCCGGAAATTACCAGTTTTCTGTTGCGAACTGATTGATCTTTCCACATTTTCGCGAAGATATGTCCATTTCCGGTTTTTCAGAAATTCACTCATATACAAGCTTTGACCATCTGAATTAAAAGTTATTCTTGGGACAAACAGCTGCATTCGTGTGATGATAACCCGGCAATCGTTGGCAGCCTGCCAAATAAAGTTACTATCGCTCTCAATTTCAAGATTCAATTCCATTCGGGTGTTCGGCAAAAGCTCATCCATAAGACTTTCGAAAAAAGAATATCTGTTCAACGATACTTCAGTATGAACAACAGCGGACGCACCCAGAACAGCTTTTCTGCTTGCAAAGCCTTTATTATAGGTAGCTTCTGCCACTCTTTCCTCAGCACTTCTGCTAGTATCAAGATAGAACAATTCATTTGTAGCAGTACTTTCTGCATAAGATGGACTATATTCAAGCAAGTTTTTGATATTCACAACATGGTTACTATCGTTGCAGTCATATACCTTCTTACCATTCATCTTAATATCAAAATTCTTGATCAAACTATGAGACCCATTAACAATACCATTATGATCCTCCTCAGCAATAGCCGCACCGGCTAGTTTTGTCACCTTGAAATCAAGCGATATTCGGGCATTATACCAATCAAATGGGGTTACCTCCCCCGAATTGTCAACAACAAATCGGTAGCCATCCTTCTTCTGCGTAGCAGTATTAGCAACAATCGTATTCAAAGCTGTTTCCAGGTCAAAAACAACATCTTCGTATCTTTCAACAAATTTAGGATTTCTGTACATATATAATTAAATTACATAATTTTCATCTTTCGAAGTTTCCCACCTGAAAGTAGTTGATTAACTCTTTCATTTATCTCATAATCAGTTAATGGTGATGCTTGTGATTGTGATGTTGATGCTTGGGTTCGTGGTTTTTTGCTCAATAGCTGAACTATCTTATCTCCGGCCTTCTTTGTTGCAAAATCACCTGCTTTAGTAGCGGCGTTTTCGAATGCTTTTTCAGCACCTTTTTGGATCCCAACTTTCAATGTTTGTTTTACCGTCTTACCAAATAGTTTACTGGCAATTGATTTCATCACATCTGACATACCATCACCATACATATGTGTTCGTACATATCGATCCGTTTCTGGGTCATAGTGTTTCTTGTATTCACATTGTCTTGTCATCTCTATATCAGTTGGTTAGATTAAACTGGGGTTGATCTCAGAATCAGTGTGATATACCAGTCGATACCATTCAAGATCACAGGTCTATCAAGAGCATCTGAAACAAAGAATCTCATTTGACTGATATTAGTAGAAGCTACAGGGCTGAAGAGAGCCCTCCTCGGCTCAAATGTGAATGGGAAACTGCGTGTCAGATTGTCAGTTGGGAGCACACACAACGAATTGCTGTTTTTGCCGTCCACAATACTGTCAGTAATAGCATCGGTGTTTATGTAAAGGGAGTCGATGCTATTTGTGATATTTGGGAGCATTGATCCATACTCCGTTCCAATAATAATCTTCTTTTCGAATCCAATTAACTCGCCAAATACATTACCCCGGAGATCTAGCTGATAATTATTCTCAATTTCAATAACCACTTTATACGAAGACAAAACGAATGTGATATTGATGTTATAACCACCGTCTGCTGTTTTGTGGTTTTTAGTATCCATGTATTGATGTATAAAATCGTTAATGTCATCGTAACTATACATGCCGGCAACAAAAGCAACTGTTTCCCATGACTGGCCTCCATCTGAGGAATATTTGATTGAATCATTATTATAGATCGTCGAAATATTATGCCAACTGTAAGTCATAGTCAGACGATCTACAGCCAGCTCGTGATGCATATCCGGGTTTAATTTTAAAACCGGGTTGAATTTAACAATAAAATCTTCAGTTTTGCTTCGTCCTACCTTGACTCTGTTGATAGATGAGATGTGTATTGCCCTCTCGTTCATTATACATTAGAGTATATTATTTGAGTATATATTCTTTTAAAAGATCGTTCAACTGATCGGTATTAAGAACACCTAATTTGTTTAATGTATGTGCAATTTCTGTGAATTCATCTCTTACACCATCATTTCCTGCCATTATTGACCCTCCCAACAGCTCCAGACGTGAAAATAAATCCTGTGGGTTATTATAGTAGACGACTCCACTACCTATCTTTTTGTATTTTTTACTTGTTCGATGTATTGGAATTTCACTTATTCTATTCAAGTCATCAAATACTGATCTCGATAAAGGACTGTATTTCTTTTTACTATTGAACCTCTTTGTGAGTAGATCAAGTGTATCAAAATCAACTCGTTTATCACAGGGCTAAAAATTAACGGTCGCCAGGTCGCCAGTGGCAATTTAAAACTGACCAGGGCGACTAAAAGTTGAGGTTTGATCGCCCGAAGGGCGACTACGATATAAGCTTAGAAAAGTTGCAAAGTACGAAGTTAAAATAAAAATAAAATATGTACCGGTAGTTAAATTGGACTACCTTTCCTTTCTTTTCCTCAACTCTAAGTTCATTGACTTTAGTGGATTTTTAGTTCTTAACGAGCCGATTTAACAGTTTCACGAGTATTTAGATCGATCCGCAAATATATCTGGATGCCATTTTGATTTGTTATTGCCACGTGACTCCAGTCTTACCCACAGTTCTATGCGGCACGTTTTCGAGTCTCGCATGTTTATCGTCAACATACTTCTCGCCAGGTTTTGGCATAGAAATTCTGATGTAAAACCCACAGAATGTGGAGATTTCTCCAAGGATGTGAGCCGCTGCCGTCCAAAAAAACCTAAAACCAAGGAAGATGCTGTAGAAAGTAGCAAAAACTACGAAAAGACGAAAAGGAAACAGGAATTTCAGAAAAGCTGGACTCAGGGGAGGCCGTGGTTTGTTGTCCAAGATAACGCGTTTTGCTCCCTTTGTAAAGAGGCGGCAGTATTAAACCGTTTATTCAAGTAAATATGTTTTTTTTAATCAACTTGAGGAAAATAAGGGCCACTTTAATTTGGCCTGGGCCACTAAGAATTCAAGGAAACTGGCCCGACTGGCCACCAAGCACTGGAGTTAATTTTTAGCCCTGTTATCATATACTTTTTCACCATCTTTGTAAGCAATCAGTTTGAGCTGACCATATAATTCAGGCACATTGATGATTAAATTACCATATGTACCTTGTTCTGGGTTGATCTTGTATGCATTTCGTTTTTGTTGTGTGTATATACCCTTTCCGACTTTCAAAGTTTTTGCACCCTCATCAACTACACCTATTCGCTTTCTAAATTTTTGTATAGTTTTAATCTCTTCACTTATTTCATTGATTTTGACTTTGTTTTTCTTTCTTGCGTTGTTTGTTGCAGATAAGCTACCTTTTACACCTCCTAATTTTTTATTCAATTCTCCAGCTTCATTAAATATTTTACCAACTACGTCTACATCTTTCATTGTATCAACCAAAACCTTAGATGGTAATGGTAATTGATATTTTTGTATAATTGCAAATTCTTCTGGTGTAAAACCTGTGTCCATATCTGACACCATTTTCGGTCGTTTGCCGTCAGGCCCTGGCAATGCTAATTGTTGAATTTGCTGATAATATGGGACTATTTGCATTTCTTTTGCTTCTTCTCTCAACTTACTTATTTCATCGATTTCTTTTTCTAATTTCTCAGTAATCGGTTTAACTTCTTCTTTTTTCTGTTCATAGACATCCTGCTTAGATGATTCATCAGCTTTGATAGCATCACGAACAATTTTGGTCATTTTTCCTGCTTCGATTTTAGGAATAGTGAGTCTCTTATATCGTTCAATATCCATATATTATTACGTTATATTAAAACTTATCTTTACTTATCTTTAATATAACGTAATAATATATATGGAAATACCTAATTACGATTCTGGTAATGATCAACAAAATAATTTCAAACAGTTGTATGAATACATGCCAAGGAACACATTTCGTATGCTAATTTGTGGAAATAGCGGTAGTGGTAAAACCAATCTTTTATATCATATGATAACGAAGCCGCTTGTATACTTTGATCAAATTCATCTATACGGGAAAAATCTCGAACAAGATAAGTATAGAAACCTGATGAAGACAATGAATGACATAAGTGAACAAGTTGGGTATGATGTATTAGTTCCAAGTAATGATAAAATTATGCCCGTGAATAACCTTGGAAATCAAGATCTGCAAAGAGTTGTTATTTTTGATGACTTTGTTTGTGAGAAAAATCAAAAGGATCTGATTGATTATTTCATCCAAGGTCGGCATAAAAACTGTTCAGTCATCTATCTCAGTCAAAGTTTCTACAAAACGCCGAAGGATATACGATTGAATTGTTCGCATTATTGTGTTTATGATTTTCCATCTGCTAATGAAAGAAGTCTGATATCAAGAGAGCTTGGGGTTGATAAGGAAAAATACATCGAGGCTACAAACAAACCATACTCATTCTTATATGTTGATAAACCAATGAAACTAAACAAGCGAAACTTTTACGGGGCTATTTAATATAACTGATTAGTATAATGGGTTTGTTTAATGAATATGGTGGTTCTGCTGCCACCACTGGTAGTAGTGACATCATAAAAACAGGACCGCCTGGAATTGGTTTCAAACTGGATTCGGATGGTAATTATGACATGCAACATAAGAAAATCAGCAATTTAGCTGATCCAACAAATGCTCAAGATTCGGTCAATTATATGACAATGAAAGCCCAAGCTTTGCTTGTAAACGGTAGTAATCATATGACTGGGTCTCTTAATATGAGTGGGAATGGTATAATCAATTCTGGTGACATAGTTATGCAAAATAAATTAGTAAAACAGTTGGGGAATCCCGTTGGTGATCAAGATGGTGTTAATCTTTTGACATTAAATTCTGGATTAAATAAAAAGATGGATAAGATTGATGGGGATCTTGATATGAAAAACCATAAAATATTTGGTGTAGATAACAATCTAGATCATAAAATTGATGACGAATACAGTCATATCGTTAAAGATTTGAAGAGTGTCGTTAATAAAGGCTATCTGAACCAGAATTTCATTAAGAGAGATGTCACTGAAACTTTCTTCAATCTGAAAGGTCAAATGATAAAAAATGCATTGCCGGTTGATAATTCGTATGATAATCAGACTTTAGTTCCTAAAGGGTATGTTGATGTAGGGCTCGCTGCAAAAGTTAATAAATCTGAGCTATTTGCACTTCCCACAAAGAATTATCTTGATAGTGAACTTGATAAGAAGTTGGATACCGCTGGAGGAGTAATGACTGGAAATCTCGATATGAATTCTAAACATATAAACAATGTATCTACCCCATCTACTAATCTCCAAGCTGCTAATAAAGCTTATGTTGATTTGACTTCTCTTTCAGTTTTAGGTGGGAATAAAATGCTTGCAGATATAGATATGGAAAATCATAAAATCAAAAATCTGGCAACTCCTCTCAGTCAAGAGAATGGTGCTGCCGTCAATGTTGCCTTTGTTAGTGAGGAATTGAGAAAATCAAACACGCTGATAACTATTGATATGAAGAAATATGTTGATGAATCTCATATTTCAAGTTCAAACAACAAAAAAGATTTCTTTAGATATTTGATGGAAGACAAAAAAGAATCGGTGGATGAACACAATATTATCATTGATGGAATTGTCAATTTTAGCAGGTCTCCGCACAGTTTGAACAAAAAAGCTTATAGTCTAAAACTTGGGATAAATTCTCAAAAGAAATATTCATCAAGAATTGGTTTTAATATGTTGAAATTGCCTGAAGGAGAATTTACTTTCGTAATTGAATTTTTCCCGCCATCGATGACCAATGTGAGTTTGAATGTGGTTTCAACGTCTTTGAATATTTCACAACAAGCAACAAAAAGTTTTCAGAATTATACCAGATCGATCATTCATATGCATAAATACTCCACCAGAATTTATTTATTTAGATTTAAAATGTGATGGATCTTCTTCAAGTCCAAGCCAGGGGCAGGGTTATTTGATCGTTTATGGTGTATCCGGCCATCAATCTGATATAGACTCTAATGTTTACGATACTGTTTTTGTCATTGAAAATGGTAATATGGTGATGGAAACAAATATTGATATGAATAACCACCGGATAATCAATGACAATATCGGCCCATATACGAAAAATATTGGTTATAGACCAATATTTGATCAATTCATCGATCTGACAGATCCGTCATCATTCAATCTAGTCAATGTTTCATCTGAAATTTACATAAATGGGGTCAACCCGGGTTTGGTTATCAACAATACTGAACTCGATAAATACGATTCAAAGCTTGGATTTGATATTCAGGGATCACATATTGGGCTACAAAAAATGTTCGATCAAAACGATAATTTCACATTATTTATATCATTTCAACATAATAGCACGCTTGAATCTTATAGTAGTAGCTTTTTAGGGTTCGGTTCGAGTACATTTCAATTCCCGAAATTTTACATCGACGAAAATAGTTACACTCTCCTAGTCAGTAATGCAGTTATTTACTCTCAGAGAATCATCGCAGAACATCGAGACCGATTAATGTTTCTCTGGATTATCAAAAACGGTACCTCTTACAACTTCAAACTCAGCGTTCACGCAGCAGATATATTCATCACTTTAGGTCATGTGCCAAATTATAGAAGTGATAAACTGAAAATCGATTTACCATTTAATATATCTAGAATCGGGTTTTCACCCAAGCCAGTCGACATTGATTCGATCGGATACAGCCGTATTCTTCTACTTGAAAAACAAAAACAGAGTTAAATAATTGAATCAATATATATGCCAAGAAAGAGAACTGAGAGTATTTATCAATTCAATCATATTGACAAGAGCCTGTCACAAGAAACAATCGAGGAGATCCGATTAATGTACAAATATTACCACCAGAAACATTGGTGTTATTTGAAAGCTTTCAAATATTTTAAACGATTAAATATAATCGCAAATGTGGCATCTGCTTTGCTGGTTGTCACAGGGACTATTGCCGGTGGTGTCACTTTGAATCCTGTTATTTTGGGTACAATTTCTGGATCTGGTTTGTTGCTTAAGAGTTTTGCTGAATTGAAAAATTACCCAAGGAAAATTGAAATGTGTAAATTTGCTTATACAACATATCAAAAGACGTTAGTGGAACTAAGATCTTGTCTTAGAGGCAGTCCTTTTGATCATGAACTGTTTGTAAATAATATGAAACTTATTGATGAGATTATTATTGATATGTGCCCTATTGTGGGTAAATTCGAAAAGCAATATGTTGAGAAATTTACATCTGAATAATCTGTAAAATCTCTGCCTGCATCATGATGTTACGGAATAGCAGTACCGCAATGTCACATTATTTCTTAATTTTTTTCTTACAAAGCTTCGTTGGTTTGCTTTCAATATACTTCAAATCCACATTTTCACATATATCCTTCCATATGGTATTATATTGTATCAAGGTTTTTAAGCTCTTGGGTAAGTCGAAATATTTATAACATGGAGATTGTAATAATTCAAATAGCTTTCGGAATATGAAGTTAAATTTTATTGACCGTTTTCTTTTGTCCTTAAGTAAGACACCTTCAATCCTCTTGAACATACCATTAATTTCGGCTCTATCTTTAGTTGATATATGAATCATGTATTCAAAACATATATCATCTAATACATTCTTAATATGGTATTTACGATGATAGACTGACTTTCGTCTTATATTATACATATTCTCATAAAAATCAATATACTCAGATACTAAAACATATGAGTCTACTACACCACAGTTTTTACATACAAACATACCATTGGTATTAATCAAAATCATATCATCACAACATTCTTCTTGTTTGTTTTCTATTCCATATTCCATCAGTTGTTGATCACAAAAAGGGCAAGTAAACTCTCCCTCTTCCGCCAAACCGTTGTGAATCTTCACATCACAATTCATTTCTATACTATTAGATGAGATTATATTTTTAAGTCATAAGGTAATTAAAAACGTATGACGTCACGGCACAGCTGTGCCGTTTGCTCTTATATGTTACAAACATCACAAATGAATATGGGTTTCAATGAAAAATTTCTGATTGGTTGGTAAAATCATACCTAGGTTTTGGTGCCAGACCTAGGTCCAAGGTTTTGGTTCCTTGGTTCCCATTTTTGATCCTAGGTTTTGGTGCCAGACCTAGGTCCTAGGTTTTGATCCTAGGTTTTGGTGCCAGACCTAGGTCCTAGGTTTTGGTTCCTAGATTCCCGATCCTAGGTTTTGGTACCAGACCTGGGTCCTAGGTTTTTTCGATTCCCATTATTGATCCCAATTTTTGATCCAAGGTTTTGGTGCCAAACCTAGGTCCAGGTTTTGGTTCCAATTTTTTATTCCAATATTTGATCCAAGGTTTTGGTGCCAAACCTAGGTCCAGGTTTTGGTTCCAATTTTTTATTCCAATATTTGATTCCCATTTTTTATTCCAATATTTGATTCCCATTTTTGATTCCCATTTTTGATTCCCATATTTGATTCCCATTTTTGATTCCGACAGCTGATTCCAATATTTGATTCCGACAGCTGATTCCCATATTTGATTCCGACAGCTGATTCCAACAGCTGGAAAGTAGCATAATAGTTGGGCGATATGAGATCATTTTCAAAAATGATCCCATACCCCCCCCAACTACTATACTACTACTCTAACTAAATGATAAAAAGCAATTTCTTCAAGAAATTCCATACTGCAACAAAATGTTTGCAAAATTTCAAAGATTTCCGAGCCAAATTTAAAACTTTGAAAAACTGACATCCTGACGTTTTTTCAAAAATCCATATTGCAATCCATTTCCATCCTCGCTGTCGTTCGTCATCCTCACTTCCTAATGGGTTCCTGTCATTTGTAGAGTGTTATTCTACAGAATAAAACCATTATTGATCAACTTCCTACGATCTAAGATGTGTTTCTGAGCTTCCCAAAATCATGCTAAAATCAGGACAGTGTCGGCCCTTTAATTTGTGTTTTACCTCTTAAATTCCCTGGGGGAGGGGGTGAGATCATTGACCCTCCCACCCTGAGGTGACCATTGGATCTCTTTGATTTGCATACATTGTATGTTTTGTTTTCAAAACGTTTTGATTTCCAATGTCTAAACTTCAAATTTGTCAAATGCAGTCTGTTATATTATTTTTAGGCAAAAAAAGCAATACCACATTAAAGCTGAACCATTCTTTTAATATGTTGCAAAATATTTTTGGTGGCCCTTAAAAATTGTTTTACGGAGTGGCTATTTTCGCTTACGACTCACTTTATGCTTGATTAATTGTGTAACATGAGGTTCCATTTTTTTTGTTCACACCAAAGCTTTTTTTTATGGCAATACATTATTGGACAATGCTAATTTAGGTAGCGTCTTCATATTGAATGGGCTAAGGGACAGATATATGGAAGTCATAAGTCTGCAGAAGATTATGTTATGTTTTTTTTAACATGTAAAATCACAAATGTGTAATATGTTGCAGGTGTTACGTTGCATCTCTGTTGATGGTTGCTCTGCAAACCAAAATGGAATATGCTACAGAGTAAGTGATACATTTGAGGTATAGTTAGCACTTAAGATGTTTGTATGGCCTATGGTCACCTCTTTTTAGTGCAGAGTGCATTATTGTGATGGTTTAGTGGGCTATCATCCATGATGAGATGCTAACTCAGTAAAGCGCTAAAGCACTGTGGTGCACTTTTTTTTAACATTTTATGTTAATCGCATATTACATGACTAAACTTACCTCACTTTAATTATGATACCTACATGTAATACATTAAAATGTTATAACCGCCGCCACCTGGTTAGCTCAGTTGGTTGGGCACCAGAGTGAGACTGCAGAGTGGGAGGTCGTGGGTTCAAATCCCGGCCGGACCACCAACCAGGGTCTTAAGAACGAATGTCGGTATTTTTAACCCTGAAAACTGAGATTTTGTTAACTAATTCTCTCAAAATGCAAAAGACTGGTGGTTAAAATTCTGCTGACATCCTGGTATAATATCATCCTTCCACTCTACAAAACTGGCAATGGATTTTCAGTTTGCGTCCTGGCTGGGGCCCCCCTGGCCCCCTGTCGTTTGTAAGGGGGGGAACCGCCTTTTTAAAAAACTGAAAATGAGACATCTTTGGCTAAAATAAAATCAAACTGGTATTCATATTTTGATCAAATTTGAAGTTGGAAATTAATATTCCGTCCTTTGTGAATCTTTTGGTAATGAAAAGTCCGCGGGCACTCAATTATTTTTTGCAGAACACACAATTTACAATTCATACCCGCGGCAAAATGTTAATTTTCTGTCATTTTCAATGCCCACCTTTTGGGGCGTAAATAATGCTATTTGTAGCAACTTACCACTACACTGTTTCTCTATCATCGATAATTTGAAAATATTTCACTTTTACAGCTTACATTTAAGCAACTTCAGAAAAAAAAATGTTTTGAATAGCACACCACTGGTGAAACCGTTAATTTATGCAAATAATACCACTCAAGTTACCGGTCAAAAAAATATAAAACTGAGTTGTGTATTCCATTAAACCACAGAAATAAAACTTATAATAAACAATTGATGTTTTGCATACCATTTATTAAGTAGTAATTTCAAGAACCATCTCAGAGGCAACGAGGAATCACGCTGCCCAGATAATTAATGCCACCATGTTGAAACTATAGTTCTCGTCAGTTGGATCAGCCCCAAATGGTTTCTTTTACACTGGAAATATTATCTGGAATTTGCTGCAGCTGCTAACTATCCACAAAATACTACAAACAGCTTCCCGATGCTCCACTGATCGATGCTGTCACCGCCATGTTGGATCACCTCTTGTCAGGCCGTGATGAATGCTTTACAGGCAACCTCCTTGTTCTTTTAGAAATGTCCGATCTCTTGAGGTTGTAGTTGGAAATTAATATTTCGTCCCTTGTGAATCTTTTGGTACTGAAAAGTCTGCGGGCACTCAATTATTTTTTGCAGAACACATAATTTACAATTCATACCCACGGCAAAATGTTAATTTTCCGTCATTTTCAATGCCCACTTTCTGGGGCTTAAATAATGCTATTTGTAGCAACTTACCACTACACTGTTTCTCTATCATCGATAATTTGAAAATATTTCACTTTTACAGCTTACATTTAAGCAACTTCCCCCCCTTACAAACGACAGGGGGGAAACTGAAAATCCATTGCCAGTTTTGTAGAGTGGAAGGATGATATTATACCAGGATGTCAGCAGAATTTTAACCAGTCTTTTGCATTTTGAGAGAATTAGTTAACAAAATCTCAGTTTTCAGGGTTAAAAATACCTCAAAAAATACATTTTTGGGCATGAACTTCCCCCCCTGATCCCAAGTCTAGGTTAGTGCAGGACGTGAAAAAAATATCATCATGAATGTTTCCACCCCAAGGGCTAACTACATACAAAATATGAAGGGAACTTTATTTTGACCATTTCCAATTTGGCTCCATCCTTAGCGACATTCGTTCTTAAAATAACTGGTAAGATTATACTGGCTATGCCAATACCTTGTTTCAGTTCAGATGATTGCGTCATTGGGCGGTGACGTTAAGCATCTCCTACACCTCATACTAAATTAGTAGGGGACGTTAGAACCCACATGACTGTTCGAAAAGAGTAGGGGTCGTAGTCCCCAGTGTTGTGGTCTGGCCTGTTCACATGTATTCATAGGCTGGGGGCCGGTTTATGGGTAACAATAATCATAGGAATAACAGGACAATAACACACTACAAAATACAAAGACACAATTACAGTCAAACTACTGTAACCGGGGCCACCCAGACAAAGTTAACCAATCACAGGGCAGAACGGGAACAATACATTCCAACATTTTTGAATTGAGCCAATCCGATGTCGAGTACAGAACAATGAAATTGCAACTTCTTCGTTCGCGATGAATACAGATGAATGAAATTTTGTGCGGTTCTACGGCGTGGATTTTCGATTTCAACCCTTTTATATTTGATTAGTTTTAGCAGTACGATTTGGAAGTTAAAGATATGCGAGTCAATAAAAGAGAATCTCCAAACTGCGTGAAAACTGGGAATGCGACGGTTGTACAGTATGTTTCCTCTCAAGAATAAAAGTGCGTGGCGGATTTGAAATAATTTGTTTGCTCTTGACAAATTCAAGTTTTCTCTACGGAGTCAACCACAGTGTTCAACCGGCTGAATAGCTACACTTGTCAGGGTTTTGGCAGTACCATTTGGAAAATAAATACACTTGACGCCAGCAAGGGAAGACTTTATATTCCAAACTGCATAAAGTCAGTGCACGCAATGGCCAATAGTTTCGGCAAAGTTCGTGACGGATTCAGTGAAAAGAACGAAAGCACGGCTTGTTTACCAGCGTGATGAATTCAGTTCAGTTTTATACATTGTCGGGGTTTTGTCAGTACAATTTGGCTGAAATTAAAATAATAAGTAAAAGAGAAATTCAAAATTGCAAGAAGAGTGTCGGCTGTATATTTGAAGTTTCGGCAAAGTGAATCATATGAATTGTAGCGAGAAAGAACTCAACCGCCGGAGTAGAATATTTGCAATTGCCGGCAGAGTTTGAATCACATTTCGTAACGGCAAATTATTTCAGTATTACAGTTATTTCTGATCGCATGAGAGAAAGAAGCCAACTCAGTGCTAGCAGATCAAACACAGAGTCGCCTCGATCTTTCCTAGAAAATTCGGGACTTTTCCCTAGAACAGTCAGGACTTTTCTCGGAAAGATCGAAGCGATTTTACTGGCACTGAGTTGGCTTCTTTCTCAGTAATTTTTCCGAAAGGATTCGAAACAGTTTCGAAAGTTCAACGCAAATCAGACAATAGTCATGCGATCAGAAATGACTGTAATAAAGGATTCGCCGTTACGAAACGTGATTCTGACTGCCGGCAAAATATTCTACTCCGGCGGTTGAGTTCTTTCTCGCGACAATTCACTTTGCCGAAACTTCAAATACATGTATACAGCCGACACTCTTTTTATGCAACTTTGAATTTCTCTTTTACTTACAGTTTTTTAATTTCAGCCAAATTGTACTGACAAAATAAAACCAGGCGCGTGGAACAAGGTGGAAAAATCAAAGATCCGACAATGTATAAAAAACTGAATTCATCACAATGGTAAAACAAGCAGTGCTTTCGTTGTTTTCAAATCCGTCACGCACTTTGCCGGAACTATTGGCCGTCGTATGCAGTTTGGAATATAAAGTCTTCCCTCGCTGGCATCAAGTGTATTTATTTTCCAAATGGTACTGCCAAAACCCCGACATGCGTAGCTATTCAGCCGGTTGACGCCGTAGAGAAAACTTGAATTTGTCAAGAGCGAACAAATTATTTCAAATCCGCCACGCACTTTTATTCGAGGAAACATACTGTACAACCGTCGCATTCCCAGTTTTCACGCAGTTTGGAGTTTCTCTTTTATTGACTCGCATATATTTTCCTTCCAAATCGTACTGCTAAAACTTGTCAAAGATAAAAGGGTTGAAATCGAAAATCCACGCCGTAGAACCGCACAAAATTTCATTCATCTGACAGTGTATTCATCGCGAATGAAGAAGTTGCAATTTCATTGTTCTGTACTCGACACTGGATTGGCTCAATTCAAAAATGTTGGAATGTATTGTTCCCGTTCTGCCCTGTGATTGGTTAACTTTGTCTGGGTGGCCCCGGTTACAGTAGTTTGACTGTAAATACAGATCCAACTTCAGTGCTTAGGCTACTAATAATATTATAAATAACTTTCTTAGTGCTAGTTTTAAATTTCAGGTGAATTATTAAGGGTTGTTTCTACTTTGTTTTCCACTACAAGCCTCAATTGTCTCAAGGATAAAATGAATAATAAAAGTATGATGTTACGGGTTCTTTATTAACACTACAGCAGTTTTTCGCAAATAGAGAAGAGGTGATTACTGGTAGTTAACTTGTTGATGGTTGTTCTCAATAATGCCATACATGATTTTAACAGTTGACATTTCTAGCTGTATTGATAGGCAAGTCTAGATCTCATACCAAATTAGAAAAGCCTCCTAGAACTCTGACATGACACAACATGAAACTAGCATATGCCTCAGATCTTGTTTTGTTTGAACATAAATAGGGGAGATCACTGCTTGCTTTTAGTAAAAACTATATCATGCAAAATCTTGTATTGGAACATAGTTGCATTGAAATATATTTTTATTTGGTCCGGTGCATGGTAACCCATCATCAATGAGTTTTTGTTTTGCGGTTGGTTCTTTAATATGTGATATTACAAAACTGTTATGTATACCTTTAGTTATTAGTACTGTGGTGCAACTTCAATAACTAAATATTAATACTGTATCAATATCTTGCATACTACACTAAACATAGAACATTAGTGTTACCATTTTGTTTTAACAATCAAAATTTCAAAACAAGTGAAACCAGCACCCTTAGTGAACAGATTTTTTTGCTTTTGTCGCCAGGATATTAAAGGACTTACTGTGCGAGTTGATACGCAAATCAGTAGCAAAGAGTCACCCAAAGCTCCTACTAAGACGGTAAGTGAAGAGTTACATTAGCAGGACTGTTTCTCTGATACTGGGGCAGGGCTGGGTAGATAGGCCTAGCAAGGAACGCCATGTCCTATTGTCTGTTTACCTGCCATTGGTGAATTAAGTAAATAAAAAAAAATAAAAAAAATTATAAGTAATAAAATAAATAATAATTATTGTAAGATGTTTTCCTCTAGAACTGAGTCTGTAGCAGAAAAGATGCTGACCAACTGGCTTGCATTCTGTATGTACAATTTTCTAAAGGTTGGTAAATATCTATAGAACTGTCATTTCTTTCAAAATTTTGGCTTGAATACTTTCAAGCTTTGTGAACAATACTACTTTATATTTTTTAAATTGATGAGCCCAAATTTTATAAATGCAGAATTATGGGAAAATAGTGACAGAATGTACATACCAATGTAGGACGTTAAATCTAGAGTAGGGTGAAAATTGTTAAATGTAGGGAGGGGTTTAAGAGTAAGTTAGTTACTCGAGCTCTGCATTTAAGTGAAGAAAAAGTAAGTCACAACTTTCCATTCATTGGTGTGTTTTTCAACACTTACTTTGCATTTATCAGGCTTGTGAACTTGTGTTTCAGAATGATGCTGGAGAGCCCTTGTTCATGTTATTTAAAGCAGTGAAACAACAATCTGAGAAGGGGCCAGTAGATGCAGTTACTGGAGAGGCAAGATACTCACTAAGTGAAGACAAACTTCTTCGACAGGCTCTTGACTTCAAGGTACAAGAAATAAATAATTAATTACAGCAATCTCATTTGTTGTATGACATATTAATTTTGATGTATTTTGTTTCAGTCTCTTAATGTTACTGTGAGTTATGACAGTAATCAGCCTGTGACTGTTGTGCTGCTGGATTGTGACACTATCACTCAGGCCAAAGAAAAGATCTTGGATGTGTTGTTCAAGGTTTGAAATACTTATTGTGTTTTATTATTTTTAGTACTATCAGGAGTACCATTTTATATATGGATAGTATTCAGTCACCTCCTATTGTATCCACCCTCCAGTGGCCAGCTTTCAATACTTAGCCGGGTACATCTTAGTTTAGGAGACCTTCGTGAACCAGGCCCCTGGTACCCAGCTGAAACCTTTAAAAGTCTCAAACATAAGATAAAGTAACAAGTTTATATAAACACAGTACTGTTGTACAATAATTATTTATTGCAATCATTATAAGGCACTGCTGTGACTCCAAAAAATCTTACTTGAACCTGAGCACTTCATTAAAACACTTTTTAAACCTCTATCAAGCGGCCACTTGCCCATTCCCCGAGGGTGGCCACTTAAGGTAGTACAATTGGCTGAGTCGTAAAAAATAAAGTTGCCTTCGTTTACAGCCTGCTGGTAGATAAAACATTATTATTATGATCAATTCCAAAAGATAAGAGTCCACTGTTTGCAGGTTTTGGAAAAAGCGGAAGTTTTAGCCATTTTAGCCATTTTAAGACGCCATCTTGGATTTGCAGACGCAAGCATCGAACAGCGGCGTCTTTTTGGCTTACATGTGATGAAATTTAACAAATTGCCACTAGGAAAAACTCAATGCTGGCGAAATTTGGCACAGTTTTTGTCCACATGTTAAGTAATCTTCATGCATTTAGCCGCAAAAGATCATTCAATTTGAATAAAATTAAGGGAGTCATGTGCTTGATTTTAATGCCTGTTAATAATTAACACAGAATTTGCTGTTTCACTGCGGCTAACTCATATTTCATGTATTTTCTTCATAACTGTTTGTAAAACAAAAATTATGACTACCAATTAAAACAAACCTAAAAATTAGAAAAAAACTGATTTTTACACCGCTTGTGAGGTAACGAATTTCACACATTTCCGTTAGGAAAATGAAAATTTTGATTGCAGATTCTGTTTCTCTGATAAAAGTGACTTTTAAATGGATTTGAAACAGTTCTCAAAAAGGGTTCTTTTTCGGAGCATTTTCGCCAGTTGTACTACCTTAACAGGAGGTTTGACACATGTCGATCTCACTATACACACTGTTTAGTATAGTTTAAAAAATGAGCAGCAGTGTTTTATCAGGTATATGACATGAGGCAAAGCCACATGTCTTTATACACGTACCTGATAAAACACTGCAGCTGCTCATTTTCAAAATGGCTTCAAAAACGTCCCTCTACATTTGTACAGCTATTCAATCTGATCCTAATCTTGAAATTTTAGTTTGTTTTAGACAAGAAAATTGAGCTAAAAGTTGTTGTTGTTGTGCTACAACAGGGACTATGGCACTCCAGCCATCCCCTCCTGAGTATTTGTGACAGCACTTGAGGTGTCACAACTCCCATAAGTTTCTGCGTGGTGAATTTAGTAGCTGTCCTTCGGGTTTTCTCCATTGCACCATCTCCGAAATTTATGCCATGTTCATTGAGGCATTCTAAGGACCACCAAGTTTGTCTTGGCTTTTGGTATTGTGCCATTTTCTCATGAAGTCTGTTAAGAATGTTGCTAAGGTGGAATGTTATGTCACCAATAGGAATGGCTTTTCCCGCTAAATTATCCACCCCTTCGTTGTATGAGATGCCGGCATGCCCTGGTATGAAGCTAAAAGTTCAATCGTATCTTTATCAAATATAAACACTGCACTCATTGAACAGTCATTTATTTTGTATTCTATTTATGAACTATTAGAATGCATTTTTGAAGCTGCCATAATGAATTGCATATGATAATCATGTTCTTGAATTTGTTTTAATGATAAAAGTTGCATTTATCAGTTATTGTCAGCCACATGTAGGCTGGAATTGTCAGTATTGGATTCCTGACAGTGATTTGACACTGATATCAATTTTGTCGGACACAATTTCAGACGGCAGCCAGGCCTGCAGAAAAAGGGTACTGAAGGGTATCCAACCCATGTACCCTGTCTAGGATAGCGTCCAGTCAAAAACCCATACCCTGTTTATGAATCTAGGTGGAAGACCCATACCCTATTGGGCGGCACATTCCTGCATAGGCTATATATGGGAGTACTAACATGCCCCCCCCCCCCCCCCCCCTGAAAAAAGTATTTCAATGCAATTTTTGTTTGGCCTGGGTCACAAAATGTTGAATGTTTGGAATATCTTAAAGGGGCACTGTCACCTTAGATTTATCCATTTGTACAGAAGTTTTCAACGGATAACCGTTGCCGTTGGAACGGCCGCTCAATATTTTTTCTCAACGGATTACCTGGCTTAGCTTCGAACGGGTGAAGATTTTTTCTGAACGGGTAGCAGCAGCCATTGGAACGGCTGAAGATTTTTTCGAACGGGTAGCGGCAGCAGTTCGAACATTTTTTTCGAACGGGTAGTAGCAGCCGTTCGGCTTGCTAACCGTTCGGGTAGTGAACGGCTTTTAGCCTTTCGAACGGAAAGCCGTGTTGTACGTTTTCGCGTGAGAGGTCACAGCTGAGGTCACATCTGTTTCGATCACTCGTCTCCTCAACAACAAATGTGTCGCAAAGACAGTATCTTATCACTGTATCCTTCGTAACCTGCAACGAATTTCGCTTCAAGCCATGTTTTGAAACTGTTATCTTCAAGATAAATGCGTTTATGGGGTTTTGTCCACGCTCTCTTGGTTCTTGTCGGGGTATTGAATATTCTTTTTCGCCCAGAATTACTATGCTTTCCACCGTGCCGCCGCCGCCACTAGTCGACGCCATTTTGGAATTGGCAACTCAAACTTGAAAAAGTTAGCCTAACCTTTTCAAGTTCGACTCGCGAGACTGGCGCATGCGTCCTTGTGACAGTGCTCCTTTAATTGTTTCAATTTTCACCTATTCTTGTCCAGCTGTTTCTTTGCCTGGGGAGCTCTGCCTGGTAGCTAAACAACTGCCCCTAACTTCCATAATGTTTTCTGTTTTCTCCACCCTGGTGATTGCGACATTAAACTCTGCACTATCCTCTGCATCTCTGAGTTATAATGAGTAATTGAGGACGATCCTGCTAGTCAGTTTGCTTTCATTTAAATAATAATTTAATTCCCTTCATTACAGAATTCTCCATATTCAAGTCGACCTGATAAAGATGATCTTCAGCTTGGTGAGAAAGTAAATAAGGATATGGCTATTATTAAGGATTAAAATATAGACTGAAAGCTACAAGTGCGTGCTCTGATTGGTTAAAAACCATGTTTTATCAGAGTATAAAACATAGAAACGTGATGTTTTATCGTTCTGAACATGTTAAATCCATATTTTAAAGCACATAAAGATGCCAAAACCATGTATTATACTGCCACAAAACACTCCGGTTACTTGAGAACACTTGCAAATATACAAATGTAGAAAACATTCGTCTACGGCTCATGTTTTCTAAATTTATCTTGTGTTCTCAAATTCCTGTCATGTTTTATGACTTTGGCTTTGGCTTTGGCGACAGGGCTGAATAATGTCTGCGAATGCCCCAAGCGCATGCCAGGAAACCATAGCAACAACATGCGTCAAATGGCGTAATTTTCAAAACACCGTGGAGGTTTTCACCTTGAATAAGAGTTTGCCTGTAAAGTTAAGCTTTAAGATATTGCAGCGGATCCACAGATGCCACACAAAAAAATTTGCATAAAACATTTAGACTTTTATCAATGTGCTGCCTACTCGGCAATTTCTGAAACCACTTTTTGAAATTAACTTTCTTTTACACTAAACAGGAAATCGTTAGGAGATCGTCAGGAAATCAAATCGAAGAAATGCTTTTTTAGGGCAAAATTTGAGAGGAGGTACTGAATTTTTTGGTCCAAAACTGTGCGAAGTTGCATGCCTTGTGACAGTATCAGTATTCAAGAAGCGAGTCGAAAACTTTGAAGTCCTACAGGGGCATGTAGAAAATCTGGAATCTGGAAATGGAACCGGAACCGGAATTTTTCTCATTTGATATAGAGTAACGTACAATCGACCCCTATTAAGCAACCACCCTCAGGGAAATAGTAAGTGGTCGCTTAAGGTATCAGCCACCCTTCAGGACCGTCCACGCGCGGATCGCTGTAGCGTTATTTGTTTTTATAAAAAACCCTATAAACCATATATTTTTTGAAAGTTTAATAATTCCAGATTATGGCTTTTTACTAAAAAAAAACGATAAACTTAAATGTGTTTCGAAAATGGGAAGCTTTGTGTAAAAGTACATGTCTTTATAAATCATGTTCCACTTCCTCCGGAAATAAACAGAAGAAAACGATTAACACCGTATTCGCTTCTCAACACGTTCGGCTAAAAAACCGTGTCTCAGATTTTTGACAAGTGCGTTTGTTTTTCTTTTATTGGCAAATGAAGAAGTTGGGAGTGACAATTAGTTAGCACTCCCTGTGGAAAAAAAGCTCTAGCTTTAAAATTAAAAGGAGTATTAAAATTCGCAGACACGGTTTTGTAGAAGAGATGTATGTCATCATTCTGGCCAAATTTCAGCCAAATTGGTTGAATGGCTGCCGACTTGGAGTTCAAAACGCACGCGTTGCTCGGCAAAATTTTCCTTCTGAGATAAAAAGGAAAATACATTATTTTTTCGGCATCTTACCTGGAATGAGATTATGACACCTAAACGTCTATTCTGATCGATACCATAGAGAGGGATCAACTTTCTCTAACAATAGGACTTTGACAGGTAACATGTAACAGGAACAAACGTTAGCGTAAACACTCACGATAGCCAGGCGATAGCGAACAGAACGGCGCCTCAAATCAGATGAAACCGACGAGATCACAAAACGACTGTGCTGTAAGAAATTAGATTAGCTGGGTAAGAAGTTCTTCTATCTTCCACAGTAATTTTCACAGGCACAGTATGCGAATATTGGAGTAAATAAATGCACGCGGGTCGCACGCTAGCGACTTGTGCGCTGTTTTGTGTCGCAGAATCAATTCAACCTAAAATTAACTTTAGGTAGTATTTGTACAGGGCGACTTCAATTTTGCTTTTAATGGATTTGATGGAAGTCACTTTGCTTTGACTCTGGAAGTGGTAGGAGAAACCTTTGTCGCTCACTATGAAATCGGCCACGCAGCGCAGACAATTATTGTATGTAATTGGATAATTGAAGATATGACTGAAATGTCAACAGCTAATTACAGAAAAATAATGAAGGAAATCTTTCATGTTCAATAACTTTCCACAGAAATAACATTTTGAGGTAGAATTTTTTGGAAATAAAAGCTCTTTGCGAGATCTACCAGAATTTCAAAAAATTGAAAATTTCACAAAATGGTAATTTTGAAGGGTGGCTGATACCTTAAGGCGGGGTATACCTGAATTTCAATGAAATTTTAAGAGGTTTAAGGGATAGAAGGAAAAATTTTTTTTGATACCCACGCGGGTGCTCTTGCGTGGTTATCAACTGTCGTCAATGTCAATCTACTAATTTTTAACTTCAAATTCTAATTTTAAAACTACATTAAATCTTCAATATTTCTTATTTCCCTAAATTTTACAACTCCTTTGAGAAAAACTATTTCCTCCCAAAAATACCCCAAAATCACCCAAAAATTTACAAAACACCCCATAACATAGATTCATGTTTTAAGCAGAGAGTTTTTGGATTGCTTGAAACGTGAACGAAATATTTCTATTAAACCCATGTTAAAGGGTCCCTCTCAACCAGTGTACTTTGCGGTCGTGTGTTATTGTTTTCTTCCGGGGAACTCGATCTCTCGTGGGGCTAATGTATGTCATACTTTCAAAATTGTGCTAACTTGGGTCGTCTAACTGCTTTTTGTGGCCAGAACAAGGCCACAATCCTGCAAAAAGTAGTTTTTAACTTCAAGCCACCATTTTCGCGGCACCCGAAAATGGCCGCCGTAAGAATATCGGCGCGCAAAGCACACTGGTTGAGAGGGACCCTTTAAGTGGCGGAAAAATGGCATTCAGGTTAACTCCCGCCTTAATAGGGGCTGGCTGTTTTTTTGGAAAGCGTTCCCTCATCTCCCCCCCTCCGACTTTTTTGCTCTCGCCCCAATTTTCACGCGGCCAGAATGCAGAAAAAGCTCTTTGGCTCTTCGTTCATACAGGAACCCTTGCTACGCAGGCTAGGCATACAAACGTTTCCGAACTTCTCCAAAGATTTCTGAAGATTGCCGAATATTTTAACTTACAATCGACAAATTTGGCCTCATTCAACATTAAAACATAATACATACATACATGTAAATGTGACATCATTGATATCTTCCATGTGAAGATATCATATATTTTACACTGTAAATATATTATTTTTCTCAGTGAGAGAAATCCTTGTAATTCACTCTGACTAGTTTATATTAATAATGAATTATTTTATGTATTGATCGCAGAATGGGAGCAGAGTTCTGGAAGAGTTCTTTCTCTACGAGATGACGATTCTAAATCATTGATTGATGGGGAATGGAGAAATATAAATACGCTGAGTTATTATCAGGTGATCTGATTATGTAAATGTATGATATGTGACTGCAATATTATAGAGGTTTCCATATCACAGAGGTTATTGTTGTTGGGGGTATTTTGCTGGGACATGCATGTCATATTTATGTCATGGAACATTGTGAAATGACATATAGGGATGGCAGGGTTTTTTTGCAGGTCACAGAGTAGAAAACCAACCTGAAAGTAGAGAGCACCGGAAAATAACGACCTCATGAAAGTAACAACAGCTTGGGTACTCTGTAGTAATACTTGAAAGTATTACCTCTTCGAAAATAGCGACCACCTGAAAGTGGGGATCCCAAAACATATAGATATCAGGGAAAATTCCTTCCAGCAGTCCAACAGTGTTAGCCACTCTTGATTGATTATTACTCTGGATATTCTTAAAAAGGGAAAACTAAATTCTATACACCCTATTCCAAAATGGCTGCCAATTTAAAAATCATTCTTTTCTATGCATTTAAATTTGTCCTCACTAACCTCATTCTAGAGTAAAACTTCTTTTGAATTATCAACTCAAAAACGAGGTTAGTGAGGCAAATTTAAATACATACAAAATAATTTTAAATTGACAGCCATTTTGGAATAGGGTGTATATGACAATGAAACTAACAGTGCCAGTATGGTACCATATAACCTTAATAGAGTTTCTGTTTACTTGAGAAATATGACGTATTCTTGTAAGCTGCCAAAGATTATGTGGCTTATTAGGCCGGCACTTAACTCCGGTTTCCTTAGCATGAATCAACTAGGAGTATTACTACTCCCCCTGGAAGGGATGCTAGTCTATCATAAGAAACCCCCAGCATTTTTGTCCGGTAGCCCTAACAATAATAATTATTGGCCGGTACACATCACAGTACCCATTTATACTTCAGGGCCTGGTTGTTCAAAGGGTGGATAACACTATCCACCGTATAAATCACTATCCGCTGGATAATGTAGTTTGTTTTGTTAACACTTATCCACTGGATAGTGATTTATCCAGTGGATAGCGTTATCCACCATTTGAACAACCGGGCCCTGGGTGGAGAGAGTCACTTTGAGAGTAAATGTAGGAGGCCCACTGGTTTGTTAGTTTTTTTTAACTATTTTAGTGCTACCCTCTTTAAATAAAGTCTTTACTTACTTGCCCATGCAAGAACACAACACAGTAACCCGGCCAGTGCTCGAACTATAAAGTCCTCTAAACTCTAAGATTTAGGATTGAAAGAGATGTGATTTTGTTCTGTTTTTATTTGTACATGTAGGTGACAGATAATGCTGCATTGAAGCTTGTCGCTGGACAAAGATACTTTTGCAGCTCAACAGACTCTGGTGAGCAATTCTACTCCAGCATGTACTCGGCTAATACACATATAACCGATATTGAAAAACCCTGCTGATAGAACAAACCCCACTGATAGAACAAACCCGGCTCATAGCACAAACCTAGCTAATGGAACAAACATGGCTGATAGAACAAACACGGCTGATAGAACAAACCCGGCTCATAGCACAAACCTAGCTAATGGAACAAACATGGCTGATAGAACAAACACGGCTGATAGAACAAACCCGGCTGATGGAACAAACATGGTTGATAGAACAAACCCGGCTCATAGAACAAACCTGGCTCATAGCACAAACCTAGCTGATGGCACAAACACGGCTGATATAACAAACCCTGCTGATGGAACAAACCCGGCTGATATAACAAACCCTGCTGATGGAACAAACCCGGCTGATATAACAAACTCGGCTGATAGTACAAACCCGGCTGATAGAACAAACCCGGCTGATAGACCAAACATGGTTGATAGAACAAACCCGGCTGATAGAACAAACCCGGCTGATAGACCAAACATGGTTGATAGAACAAACCCGGCTGATAGAACAAACCCGGCTCATAGCACAAACCCGGCTGATAGAACAAACCTAAACAAACTCGGCTCAGAGCACAAACCTAGCTGATGGAACAAACCCAGCTGATAGCACAAACCCGGCCCTCTTGCATGGGCCTGTATGAATTAAATTGCAATAGAGTGGCACTTGCAATTAATTATGATTTAAAATTGTATATATATTTTCTGTGCAGAATTGAACAAAAAGAATGTACTACGTGTGGGCTTTAGTCCTGCAGCAAGTTATAGTCCTTTGGCTGTTATGAACACAGATGGACCAGATGAGGGTGGGAGGCTGTGGCATTTGGTAAGGGCGACTGTTACGTAGTGATAGTCTAAATCCAGCATAATTGATGAATTAGTTGGATCTTATTTTGTAGGAATTATCCTATTAAAACAGGTATATACAATTACCTATACTGAATATATCACCCCTTGAAAGCATTGCATAAATATTACATGTATATAAACAATGTATATATTTATGTATCAATTTATAATCATGTCACAGTCAGGAAAAATATTTTTTTCTTAGAGATGTCTTTACAATTCCAGTACATACATGTACATGTAGACTCCCACAATATTTTGAACGCTGTTGATCAAGCTGAAACTAGTTTCCCTTGGATTTACTAGCTTTTACACTAATACGAATCCCTTGCTATCTCAAACCAAAACCTGTATCCCCTGAACACAATTACCCATGGTTTTTTTTTAACAGGGTAACTACTTCAGTTATGAACAACTGCTATCAATGTACACCCTGTCTAAATAAAAATAAATAAGTAAATAAATAAATAGAAGATAAATAAAATTATATATCAAGATAAACATAATACTAAAACAATTTATGTTTGATAAATAATATATGACCATGTGCTTGATTGTATGGTATAGGTTAAACAAATGGATTACCCCACTGACAGAGCTGAAGATGATCGCAATAGCAAATTCTTATCAGAGATTTATTTGACAAGACTGTTAAAGACAAAGGTAAGTTGTGCCTTCTAATGTGTGTTTATTGTAGGTTCCAGTAGGTGTCTGTTTACAGAAGACATAGTTTGTATGATTAACAGACTACGCTGACTCTGTGCTACATTTGACAGGGCACTCTTCAGCAGTTTGTAGATCGGCCTTTTTCACACTGTTTTCATGAATTATCGTCGTGGCTGCAGCTTACCTCCAGCTGTCAAGTTTCTGTTTGATCTTCTTGATACACAAGCAAAGGAGCTCAACCTTACAGACCCTGAAGTGTTACATACATGGAAAAACAACAGGTAACAACAAATCTCCACTTATTATTAAAATATGTTCTAACTTTACTTTTCATCGACACTATTATATCATACATTTAAAGGTTAGCATAACCATATCAAGGAAATAGTTGCCAAATGTACTATGAATATTAAACATTTGGAAGGCAATATACATTTGATTTTTCTGACGTCATATTGACACCAAAGTGTCCATGGATTTGGTTCAACATTGATCTCAGTGCACACCTTACCATGAATGTTTTTGATAACTCCCCTAATCATATTCTGTAAGCGATTGGTTTTTAGCACTCTATTTTTAGTAACCAAATTGGAGCACACCCAGCTTAGGTGTGCAATAACAAAATCCACATGCCGTGTACATGATTGTGTTCCTTCTTGTAACAGAAATGTTTGTCGTCAACCTGTCTACTTCCTTTCTGTGTGATCTGTTCCGATGTTCTATTTAACAAATAGCAAGAAATTCTACAGTTTATTGTAAAAAAAAAGGCACCAAATGCATTTGCTCTGCATAACATAATATTGCAGGCGTGGTCCACCAGCTACTCATGAGTGTTTATGTTTCCTGATTTGGTGAATTTAATTTAATTTGAATTGTTTTGCAGTTTGCCACTGAGGTTCTGGATAAATATCATTAAAAATCCAAACTTCATCTTTGATGTTAGCAAGTCTGGTATTGTTGATTCCTGCTTGTCTGTTGTAGCACAGGTTAGAATAGTCCATTTTACAGTTGTGTGCTTATTAGAATCCAGGCCTTTGAACATAAGTGAGGCTGGAGGTGACTTTGTTGTGATACAAACCTTCCTTCTTTTCAAATGTAAATTATTCTGTTATTATGTCAACTAGTTTCTGATCTCTATCATCTCATGGTCACCCTTAACCTCGCTTCCATGCAGAGGCTTGGTTACATTTCACAGAACTGTAAAATGGTCTATTCAGTGTTTTATTTGTTTGTTTGTTTGTTTGCTATTGCATTTTAAAGTATAGACTGAAGGCTGCACACACTCTGATTGGTTAAAAAACCATGTTTTATCAGAGTATAAAACACAGAAAAGCCGTGTTTTATCGTTTTGAGTGCGTTAAAATCTATATTTTTAAAGCACATAAAGAAGCCAAAACCATGTATAAGGGCCTATTTACATGGAGAGAAGTTGTCCCTGGTAGGAGGGTTACCCTCCCCCCGAGCCATCTTTTACTGAGCGTTTATATGAAAAACGTTGTCCCTGTTGACCAAGCCAAAACTTGGCCCTCTCGGGTTCGCGCATGCTCTATATGTCCCGACTTGTCCCTGGTATGTGAAACAACAATAGCCAAAGTGTTTACATGGAAAAAAAGTTGGCCCGCCCCCCAGGGTCACCCTACCTTCAAAGCGAGTAACCCTCCACCCAGGGTTACCCTGCCCCCCGAGCCAACTTTTCGATTTCTCATGTAAACGGTTTGCTGCTATTTATAACGAAATGTATGAAAAGTTCTCCCGCCCGGGGTGGCTTGGTGCGGAGGGTAACCCTCCTACCAGGGACAACGTTTCTCCATATAAACAGGCCCTTAGTCATAAAACACTCCGGTTATTTGAAAACATGAGAGAAATTTAGAAAACACTCGCCGCTGTGTTTTCTACATTTCTCTCATGTTCTCAAATTCCCGTCATGTTTTATGACAGTATAATACGTGGCTTTGGCTTCTTTATGTGTTAAATAGATTGGATGTTGTAGGTACGTGTAAACCTGTGTCTTTTGTTTCCTATTGAGAAAATAAAACATTTATTTTTTGTTTACATTAAAGCTGTTCATGGATTCCTGTTCCGTGTCTGAGCAGGTCCTTGGAAAGGTAAACTGCATTTTTCTAATCCAAACAGAATGTTTAGTTTTTAAAAGAACATTCGGATCATTTTTTAGTGTTTCAACATATTCATTTCATTTATGTTCACAGGATTCTCCATCAAATAAACTGCTTTATGCAAGAGAAATCCCAGGGTATCGCCAAGAAGTTGAGAAGTGAGTAGTGCTGAATTGTTTGATTGTAGATTAGTCACTGGATGTGATACAAAGAAAAAATACCTTGTCTTGTATAGAGTAACTGTCTGCTTTGACGGCATTCTTGCTGATAGATTTGTGCGGCATCAGTCAATTGCAGCAGTGCCCATCCCAGTCCCTGGGCAATACCTGTGGAGACAATAGACCTTTCTCCAAAATGGCCGCCGCAAATTCATATTAAGCACCTGAAAGACTAGTCTCCTACGCAGCCGTTATTTGTGTCGTCACGCAACGCTTCTCCCCACTAACGGCTGCTCAAACCTGGATCACATTCCTTTCCTTTTGTTTTGACCGCAGTAGCGTTGCGTGACGACACAAATAACGGCTGCGTAGGAGACTACTGAAAAAACCACCTCTTGTTTGGTAATCGTACAAAGTTTCGTTAGGTTGTGTTTTACCTGAGTCGAGAAAACGGAAGTTGAAAACTGGAAAATTTAGAGACGTTTGTATGACTGTATACCTAACGAAACGTTGTACGATTACTAAACAAGAGGTGGTCTTTCAGGTGCTGGTATTGATTTTCCGCTCAGTTTAATTTTAATCATTTTGAATTTGCGGCGGCCATTTTGGAGAAAGGTCTATTGAGCTGTTCAAATGCCCCATGGGACAGAAAAAAATGAAGGCAAGGTCTTCATCCTTGGGCTCATGCAAAAGTTAATACTCCAGTTTCGAATTCTTACGAAACCGCTGGATAGACGTGAAGCGGGCGCGATTTTTGCATCAGGACGAGGCTAACCCTGTATTCGCTCACGAGCGCTTGTGTTTACAAGGCCCAAGTCACATGTTTCAACTGCACTGAAAAGCGAAACATCCAAGGGAATGGATCAAGAGAAAGACAGAAAAAGTAAGAGAAAGAAGGAAAGAAGCCGTCGAAAACAGTGTGCAACAGCTGAGTACAATAGTTTTGAGTATAATGGCGATTGAAGTAGCTTACACTTTTCAAGATTTAGCATGTACAACACATATAAACGTTTTGATAAACTTCCGTACCATATAAGTCTCTCCAAAATCGCTCACAAACAAAAAATACGTGAGAAAAACAACATATATATATAACTGTACTATACCTTTTCTTCTGAGCTTAGTTAAACAAAGCATATTTCAGTAGTATAGCGAGTCACGTATTACTATATTTACACAGTAGCTATTCGTACGGCACGGTCCGTACGGCGACTTGTATTTGCTATTAAGAGGCTGTCTCTGTAAGAACCACAAATTCGTTTTGGCTCAAGAAATAGAATTCGCTCAAAATCCCTCCACTAATTTCTTATGATAAGTAAGTAACAAATATGCAATTGAATTGGAGAAAAAATGTTTTCTTAAGAAAATTTGGATGAAAACTTTTTACACCCCCTGGTGGCCTCGGGCCCGGTTGCGAGATCGTGAAAATTGGTAGAGTTGAACGCTTCGCCCTGTTTATAATATTTCAGTTTAATTTTTGAAATTCAAATATTCGTAAACAAGAGGCCTTAATCTTTAAAAGCGGATGAATTGCATTGGATATCATTTATTATCAATAAAGAAACAAGGATTCAAACTTTGCACACTTTTGACATTAATCACCATGTAAGATTTTCCTCAACTTCATGTAGCAAAATATCAAAAGTGGCTCGTACTCACAAGTTAAGCTGCATATGAGCAGAAAGCTCCATCCTTCTGCTCCAAGAATATGTAAAAATATTTGGCCGCTCTCTACTCTTTCGTTTGTTGACGAGGGGTAAAACATCTGCTACTCAGCGGATATGGCCATGTTGTCATCGTACAAGTTGCGAACCAACTTCAGTACCAAAAACACGATACTTTTGTTATGTCACTCTTGGATTCAACTCATCAGTCAAGGAAGAGATCCATTATCTAACCAGCATCATTTGAGGGGAATTTATTCCATCGAGTACGTCCATTGAAGCAGCGAACCGACTGTTATCTCTTACCCATGGATCACTGTCCGCCATGTTTGTTTTTTTTTAACAACCGCTGACCAATTTTGTCATCCGCTCAGATTTTGTGTACGAGAACATAATTTGTTCCGGTTTATACTGTGTATAAACTAAACTGGTGTCGTATCTAAACTAAACTGGTGTCATATATTTCATTAAGCATCAAACTCGTTCAAGATTCGCGTGTAACTTAATGACGTGGGCTTGTCTCAATCCCTTATTTTTATTGTAAAGTTGATTTTGTGGGCAAATAAGGCGCGAATAATCGTTTTGTGTCGTGTTTGTTTACATGGCCACAAAATCATTAGCTTCTTTCACGATTACTTTGTGTGAGTAAAAAACATTCAGAATTCAGTTTGTCTCAAAACGTGTCGAAAAAACGCCTTACTTGAAGGGAGTTATCACGTCCCTTCCCTCATGGCTCCATTGGAGGTACTTACAGCCATCACCGAGGCAACATATGAAATTTGGTTCACCATTTAAAATAACCTTTCCGCCATTTTATTGACAGGATACTATATACCTCCCTAAACGAAAGTAGACTTCTAGGCTTGCATAAGCACGATCCTTTGGGGTGCCAAGAGAAAAACTATTGTTCTGTCCGCTGTAAGAGTACTATAGTCTTGACCAGTATATTTAGGCTGGTTTGCGGTGTAGCTCCCACCTAAGAAAACATACTTCCTGCGAAACCCATAACCTTTATATATATAATTACATAAAGCCGCGATGATAAAGACCGAATCTAGTTTAATCCAACGGGGAAGTACGTGGTTAGAAAACCTACAACTTATGAGGATACAATATCCGCTTACAATCACTCCACTGGATCAAGTTTCGTTTCTAGGATAACATGAATATTGGCAGTCTATACACTTTGTGTATATTCACTAACCACCATGATGATCTTAACACGTTCATTGATAAAAAGAAATCCTTATGAAGAAGGTTTTTAACAATAAAAACTGGTTTGACAAGCTCCGAATTCTGGATACAGGATTTATGCACAGTCTCTTTGCGCTGCAATGAAAAATAAAGAGAAAAGGAGGAACTGCTCGCAGGGTATAAGTTCAAGAAACGGATGTGATCGACTGTACGTAGTTCTGTAGGACTGCCTTGTTGGTAGGTATACATGACATCAGTAAACGAGTTGGAATCTCTATTTTTCCGCTCTGCGGCTGTGCAAAGGAACTGCAGGAACACTCGCAAATCATTGACATTAGTTTATCGACAAGTTGATATTTTCTGTCTTTTGACTTGAAATAAATTTCAAAATGACTGCAAATTGACTCCAGCTTGTCAACATTAATGGAGCTGATCTTGTGGCTCTGATGCAGTTCACAGAGGTTGCAAGCGTAATAGTAAATTGGATGCTGTACCAATTTCCTCTTCCTCCATATCGTCAATGTTGTGCAATACAACTTGATTCGACCTGCTGGTTTGTTTTCTCTTTAGAGCAGAGAGTCTGGAAAAGTATGTCTGGATCTGCCCTCTTCAGTGAAAGCCACTCATCTCTTGATTAGGATCAGCTTTATGCCCTGACTCTTCATCCGCATCAAATCTTGCTTTTAAATAATCCTTCATTTGTTGGGAGTACCTTACTCATTGGAAGGGAGGGAGTGGCTGTGGGAGTGGCTGTGGATGAAAAAATTATTTGGGCCTGGGATGGGAAGGTTCTCGGGAAGAAGAGTAGAAAACCTTAATCCCCAGTCACGACGCAATTGATCATAGAAGGTTTCCTGGCATATTTCACCACAATCAAGATGACACTGTAGCCCGTCAAACCTTTGAAAACTTTGAGTGCAGCCTTCCTGTGGACATGGAAACAATTTTGAAGTTTTGGTTGTTCGTTTGCTCTTCAGACTTCTGTTATTTAAGATCAGTCTTAAAAAAAATGTTATTATTAATTTCCATAGATGTAGGACCCTGCAGTACACGGATGAGATTGTTATAATTTAGTAAGTTAGTACGCTTTCTGAACACATTTTCCTTCCCGTAGAAACTCAAAGTTGTCCGGTACATGCTGAAAGGTGGTACATTATTGTTGTCACATCGATAGTCATATGGCTCTCTTTCACCTCACAAACAGAAACGGTGACACCTTCAGTTGGCCAGGTCTCTCCAGAAGTGCTTCCCTCCTGTCCTGTGCAGATTGAATGTCATGACTCTCGTCACAGTATTTCCTCACTGATGGTTTCATGGGACAAATGATACGGTCACAAATGCCTTTTCTTTTCCATGCTGTGGCTCTGAAAAGTCGTAACTTGTAACAACAATTCCAACTCGTTTACTTATGTCATGTATACTTGCTAACAACAAGTTGTTGTGGGTTGTTGTGGTAACACCCCGCTTCGTCTGATCTTAGGTGAACACTGTGGATGAAAGGGTTATGGGCCTTGAGTGTTAGCAGGAGGTTTAATTTTCTAAGATGGAAGTCTTGCGTACAAGAATCGAACAGGTGTACATAGGTTGCCAGCCTCCCATTTTTTAGAATATATGTTTCTTTGCTTGCAAAAAGTCGTAGGGAAGATCTTCTTGCTTTTCTGTGCTGTAGAAACGTGCAGTGCCTTTTTCATTGTGCAAAGAAATTTCAATTTCCTTTATGACCAATTTCAGATTCTCACACATGTCAAACTGGAGGTTGTGCTGGTGGCTACATTCGTGTTCAATTCAAATGCTTCAATGCTCGAGTCACTAAGGGCGAATAACCTACAGTGATCTGCACATGGACAACCATCTTCTTTGCAATGCACTTTACAATTTGTTTTCAGGTACTTCTTGCTGTCATTCAGGTTCTCTTTGACATTTACTGCCCATTCTGGATCAGCTCCATGCAGTTTTTTCCAGCTCATCAACTACTCTCTCAATGGTATCGAAGACTGCCACCCCATCTACTGCCACCGACATTATCTACCTTATTCTTACTAATTTCCGCGTGTACTTAATTTCGCGAAAATGACAGAGCCATATTTCGCGAAGATTAATTTTCGCAATTTCACAGGAAATGGACTCAAAGTGTATAACATTTCGCGAAAATATGACCAAAGTTGAATCGCCATTTAAAAAATCCGTCATTCATAATCAAAAGTAGAGCGTTCAACTGAATTGAAGGAATATCAGTACTGTGAAAGGCAATTTTGGCGACTGCACCACAAACATATTTGCAGGAATTGCACTGAGAAAACGACAAATCAGAGGAGGAATGTGGAGCTGCGACACACAAATCACGTTCAGAATTTACCCTTTGCATTTTATCAAATTACATTGTCAATTTTCTTTGTGTAATAGGGCAGTAGGTTTCAAACTTTATTGAAGCTTTTCAAAGGAAAAAGAAGATATTTTCAATTAAATTTCAAATCCATACAAACTCTTATAGTATGCTTTGGTCACCTGTGATACAACCGAATTTCATATGTTGCTCAGTGATGGCAGTAAGTACCTCCAATGGAGCCATGAGGGGAAGGACGTTTTTCGACACGTTTTGAGACTAACTGAACTCTGAATGTTTTTTACTCGCAGAAGCTAATGCTTTGGTAGCCATGTAAACAAAACCGACACAAAACGGTTGTTTGCGCTCTTTATTTGCCCACAAAATCAACTTTACAATAAAAATAAGAGATTGAGACAAGCCGACGTCATTAGTAAGTTACATGGAAGTCTTGAACGAGTTTGATGATTAATTAAAAAAATGTATGACACCAGTTAAGTTTATACACAGTATAAACCGGAACAAATTATGTTCTCGTACACAAAATCTGAGCAGATGACCAAACTGGTCAGCGGTTGTTGAAAAAACAACATGGCGGACAGTGATCCATTGGTAAGAGATAACAGTCGGTTCGCTGCTTCAATGGACGTACTCGATGGAATAAATTCCCCTCAAATGATGCTGGTTAGATAATGGATCTCTTCCTTGACTGATGAGTTGAATCCAAGAGTGACAAAACAAAATTATCGTGTTTTTGGTACTGAAGTTGGTTCGCAAATTGTACGATGACAACAAGGCCATATCCGCTTAGTAGCAGATGTTTTACCCCTCGTCAACAAACGAAAGAGTAGAGAGCGGCCAAATATTTTTACATATTCTTGTAGCAGAAGGATGGAGCTTTCTGATCATATGCAGTTTAACTTGTGAGTACGAGCCACTTTTGATATTTTGCTACATGAAGTTGAGGAAAATCTTACATGGTGATTAATGTCCAGAATGTGCAAAGTTTGAATCCTTGTTTCTTTATTGATAATAAATGATATCCAATGCAATTCATCCGCTTTTAAAGATTAAGGCCTCTTGTTTTCGAATATTTGAATTTCAAAAATTAAACTGAAATATTATAAACAGGGCGAAGCGTTCAACTCTTCCAATTTTCACGGATCTTCCAACCGGGCCCGAGGCCACCAGGGGGAGTGACACGTTTTCATTCAAATTTTCTTAAGAAAACATTTTTTCTCCAATTCAATTGCATATTTGTTACTTACTTATCATAAGAAATTAGTGGAGGGATTTTGAGCTAATTCTATTTCTTGAGCCAATATGAATTTGTGGTTCTTACAGAGACAGCCTCTTAATATTCGTACGGGAGTCCAGAATTTTCGTAGAATTTCTATGTAATTACTTTAATTGTCTTGCTGATCAAAAATATTATATGTAAGCGATTCTAGTGAGCGTTATTCATTTCATTCAGACTACTTTGCTCAGTCTCTGCATAAAATTAATACAAAGACATGCTAAATCTTGGAAAATCAATCGCCATTATACTCAAAACTATTGTACTCAGCTGTTGCACACTGTTTTCCACTGCTTCTTTGCTTCTTTCTCTTACTTTTTCTGTCTTTCTCTTGATCCATTCCCTTGGATGTTTCGCTTTTCAGTGCAGTTGAAACATGTGACTTGGGCCTTGCGAATACAGGGTTAGCCTCGTGCTGATGCAAAAATCGCGCCCGCTTCACGTGTATCCAGCGGTTTCGTAAAAGGAGCGGCGAATTCGAAAATGGAATATTTAGGGCACAGAGAAGAGCTACCTGTCCTTATGTTGGCCACAAGTGTTTTGCTGATGAACTCATCCCGGAAACAGGACACAAGGCCATCAAATGCTCCAAGCTAGACTAATGCCTGACCCCAGGGATTATTAACGTGAGCAATACCCCATTATTGCCTGGGGATGGGCTCTGCTGGAATTGATGGTTGCACAATATGCGAAGGAAAGATGAAGGTAATATTATCTGAAGAACCAGTTAAAAGCTCATTTATCAATATTATTATAATACATAAATAAAATTTCAAAATCAAAAACAAGTATCGTGTACAAAGATATTACCTTACTTGATACTGTACTGTAGACTATTCAGGAACATTTCAAGCTTTTTATTTTTTTTTCACAGGTTTTACTCTGACATACAAGCATCACCTGCTCCCACTCCACAAGAATTATCAAAGTTCTTTGCTGATTTGTCTGCAGTAAGTTTGTTATCAATTTGTCTATGGTAAGCTTGTTACTGCATCTTTCACCAACTAACAATTTTCAATGCCATCACTCTGTGACAGTGGCAGTGTGATTGGATCTTCTTGCATGACAAATACCTGTTTAAAGTGTACCTGTTCCCCTAAATTACCGGCATTAAATGATGTGAATGGCTTCTAACTGGCCTCATGCACAAGTTTTGCATGTAACTAGGACAATCCACGAGATAGTGATAACTGATGTCATGTGACGTATTACATGTATTCTTGCGCTCCGTTTCATCTGTTTTGACGTGTGTTGGATGTTATAGTTTTGAATAGTAGAGGGACTGTTCACAGTCCACTATTACAGCTACTCATGATAGGTTTGGTTTTGTGTTCATTAATATTATCTGGTGTAATGTGCACAGGAACATGGCCACGAGTTTAATGGCGACCACGCCCTCCAGGAGTTGTATGATTACATCAGGAGATATCAAGACCAGGTAAATACACATCATGGTGCCAAACATGCACTAGTTACCTTAATACAATGTATGGAAGGTGCTACAATGTATATTGTTATATAGCTGGAGTTTTGTTGGACCTAACACGCATTTTCATTGGTTCTTTTTACATCACGTGGTAAAGACTAAAATCAAATGTAGCCCACGTGGGCTACAATACAAAACTCATACTTTCCCAGGGTTGAACCGAATAGCTTTTCGAGGCATGAATGGCTCGCGTGAAAGGTAAAGCACGCGATTACATGGTGTGATGTTTTTACCTACCTGCGTCACTGGTTAGGTAAGGATATTCAAAAATGGAGCCACTGGCAAAGAAGCGTTTTCCAACAGAGATTAGCTGTTTGGTTGCCGAGAAAGATTCCAAGAATATTCACATACCAGTATGTGCATGCTTCTTATGAAGTAGTGACTCAGACTGATGTCGAGGTAGAATCCGGGTAGAATTAGCCAAGTGTTCTTCTTTTCCACCAATGCAACACAATGGTTTCTTTGGAAACTTATTGTTTACACCTTTTGTGAATAGACTTGTTTAGTTTGGTTTGTTTGTTGTCCCATTTCGGACCATGTGACGCTACTCTAGAGAATTGTTTCTTTCAAATTGATTCATATTCACGTGTATTTTAGATAGACAAAAGAACAATTCTCCAGAGCACATCATGACATGACATATGAAGCTAAAAAAGTATTGAATCTGTCTGGGTTCGAACCCTGACTGGGGTCATGGTGTTGTGGTTCTTGGGCAAGACACTTAATTCTTACATTGCCCCTCTCTACCCATGCGCGGATCCAAGGCAAAATATGACTGTTTTCCAACTGTACGCTAACAGTCCTTGTGCATGGTCCCTGCAAAACCTTTCATATTTCGTTCTTGAGACTAAAGCACCGATTAAACGTCTCAAAATTTGTCTCAACATTTGTTGAGAGCCGATGTTGAGGCCATTTGACACCCCCTTTGTCTCAACATCTTCTCAACATTTCTTTTGTTCTCGAATGTTGAAGCCATTTGACACGGCATGGTCTCAACATCTCTCAACATGACTCAACAAATGTTGAGAGAATGTTGAGACCGTTTGATCGAGGCTTAAAGGGTCCCTCTCAACCAGTGTGCTTTGCGCGCCAATACGGCAGCCATTTTCGGGTGCCGCGAAAATAGCGGCTTGAAGTTAAAAACTACTTTTTGCAGGATTCTGGCCTTGTTCTGGCCACAAAAAGCAGTTAGATGTCCCAAGTTAGTACAAATTGGAAAGTATGGCTTACATTAGCCACACGAGAGATCGAGTTCCCTAGATGAAAACAATAACACGCGACCGCAAAGCACACTGGTTGAGAGGGACCCTTTAACGATCCCGTTGCGTAATATCCGCTAATAACTCGGGAGTTTACCCTTTAATTTTCTGGAAACAAGAACTCCTAAAGGAGTTAACAAGCGGCCGATAGGGAAACAACAATCCACCTCTCCTCCCTCTCGGTCACTGGACTCTGAGGTGCACCCCCAAATCTAAGAGTCAACATACGAACCTGCGTGACGAAAAACGTGACTGCGTGATGCAATATTTATATTTTAAAAGTTTGAGTCAAGCTCACTGCGTAGAAACTGTAATATCTAACCAAATGCCGTCAACTAAAAGCCAAATAAACATTTGAACACCAAGAATAGATACCTATACAGGATAATACGCACTTTTACAACTGCTCTGCCCGCGCTATGATTCCTGGACACAGAAGAGCAAATTAATAGTGTCTCTCTATTACATCATGCGTATCTGGGCTTGTCAGTGGGAAAACCCCTCTAGAATTGAAACTGAAAGCAGATGACTATTGCATGTTACTGTTTACTCTGTCTCGTTAAATATGTCGCTTGTTTCTGTTCAAAGAAACATGAAAAGAGCACTTACACGACACGAAAATCGAAATTTTCTCTAAAAGTAGGAATAAATTCTCAAGAAAGCTTGTGGAAGAGAAATTCTCTAGTGGCTAATTTTAGCCGATTCCGATTGCATCATCTTGACCGTGTGGTAGTCACGGCAACCGGAGGTCTGGGGTAAGTCACCATGAAAACAAGTAGTCACGCCGAGTTTCGCTAAAGTCCGCAGTTTGCGTGAAACCGGAAGCCGATTCCCCGCTGGGATCGAATAACGCGCAAAGGTCACACCGCCAAATTTAGCACATTTTGCAACAACACTGCTGTTCACTGCTGTAGAACATTTGTCTTTGCTTTTTTCAATGCGATTCCTGTAATAAACTCAATACATGTACGCTGATAAACTTCAGGAAATATTTCAGCTCGTACAGCCTTGGGAAACGATGTCTGTAACCAAACAGACTGGCAAGGCCGAGTCGGAGGTCCGGGGTTAGCCTGCGAGCAGGCTCACAACAAGGGTTATTTTCCCTTGTCTAATTAAATATTTCGCTTGTTTCTTTACATGAAAAGAGCACTTACACTCGACACGAAAATCGAAATTTTCTCTGAAAATAGGAAGAAATTCTGATGCAATATAATGGCTCCGTCAATTCCAAGCCCGCTCATCCCCCCCCCCACCCACCGGGCATTTGTCGGGCATTTGTCATTTTTTGGTCAGAAGGTTGAAAATGCCCCACGGTGGGGTCAGCTTATACGCACAAAATCCCCACGGTGGGGCTTCAGGAGCAGTGCAAATGCCCGACCCACGGGACGACTTTTTTGAGAGGATCGAGGAATTTAAAAATCTAAATTCCAAGCAGAACTATTAATGATGGACACTATAATTGTTCACAAATACATAGCTCTTTATTTATACCTGTAATCATGATTTTTGGAACATTTTTTCATTACAACTGCAAAGGTACTAGGTGTTGAAGTCGAAGCTTCGTTCCGCCATCTTTGGTTCGCACGTGGAAAGTAACGGTGCAAATGTTTGCACATGTGGGGTGGGGGTGGGGCTACAGTACACTTGAAAAGTGCGGGACTCAAACGAGGTTTAATATCAACTCAGTTTTTATATTTTTCTATCGGGGGCAATTAGGAAATTTTAAATAAACAACAAAACGTGTACGTCTTTTAAAATACGAAAGATCGCGTTGCCTTTGACAATGCCCCACCCCCGGGCTGCCCGGTTATAGCAAATGCCCCACCCTTGGGATGGAAAAGTTGTAAAATGCCCGACAAATGCCCGGGGAGGATGGTCGGGCTTGGAATTGACGGAGCCATAACTGTAACGCCGTCAACTAAAGGTCGATATGGAAGAGAAATTATCTGGTGGCTAATTCTATACAATGTCAATCATGTTTACCCTGTAATAATCACAAGGGTTGCGTCATTTAAACCGAGTAGAAACTGTAATATCTAACCAAATGCCGTCAACTAAAGCAAATATTAAATATTTGAGACATTTGACCGATCCAAAACAAAACAGAAATCCTCTATTGTGGTTGAGGTGCATGTAATAGGTTTAAACAGAACACAAATTATCTGGTGGCTATTAAAAATTTTAGCCACTGACGCAACGTTGCATAACAACGGAAAATCATTTTCCGAGGTATCAAAGCACACCTTGTGATGTGTCATGTTCCTTTGCTGTTACTTCATCACTTAGTAACGCTAAAAATGATTAATGCGCATATATATATCTTTCAACACCTACTACTACGAGCGCGGTCACCAAGTTACTATGGAAAAAAACGGCCCAAACCTTGAAGCGGCTCGATGCCCATGTATGGGCATCGGCTGCTTAAAAAGAAATCTGACCGAGTTCTGTAAAACGTTGGAAACCGGTCTGGATCCCTGCCTGCCATCCAAGAGTATATGGCAACCTGTGATGGACTAGTATCACATCCAGGGGGAGTAATACTCCTAGTTGCTTCATGCTACTGAAACCGGGATAAGCTCCAGCAGTAACTCTCACAGTTGTCGGCCACTAGATTTGTGAAGACTTTTCCACCTGAGGATAATAAACTGTGAATCTTTATTTCTTTGTAGCTGCAAGATGCTCTGGAAGAGTCCGAGTTGTCATCATTGGCTTCCAAGCTTGAGCATGTGATTGCCACTATCTCGGATGACTAACTGTTGTCACTTGAATGACATCGCTTATTTACCTCTGTACTACTGATGTATGTCAGCTTTAATTTTATAGCAAACTAACAAATAGCTAGGAAATTGTGCAATATATCGCCATGCATGTTTGTGAGTAAATTGTATTGTCCATCCGTCATGCAGTAGTATTTTTGGCGGCAGAAACAACAGCCAGAAATCCATCTGTGTTCACAGGCTAGTCGTACAGCTGTACGTGTAACAGAAGAACCATATTTTGAATTACAAATGTAAATAAAGAAGAAATAAGTACTATCAAAACCACTAGAGTGGTAAAACCGCCATTAGAATTTGGTTTGGTTCGCGTTGGGAGCGTCTTATCAGCGAAAAACAAAGCCGTTACGTGTTTTTCGCTGATAAGACGCTCGCAACGTGAACCATGTGACAATTTTTTTCAGATCATGTGACAATTCGTTTTCACATCACATGTTAAGAATCGAGCCGCTTCGAATTCAAATTTCAAATGGCGGTTTTACCACTCTAGTGGTTTTGATAGTAAAGCCTTTTCACAGCCGCCATATTGGTGTTTCCAAACATCAAGATTTTCCAAAGGAGAGAAATTTCATTGTTTGGCAACACCAATATGACCGCCATGGCGTCATGTGAACATGTTCAAAAGGCCATTTTTAGCACAGAGTACACTCTGAGGTATAGGTGGTGTAGGCTCGTGTAGCTAATCTATCTATAATCTAATCTGTCTAATCTGTAGATAATCTATCTATTATTAGTAAAACTCTACTGTACACTAATGCAAATGAGACAATCTGATTGGCTGAGCTACTCTACACTATCAGCCATTAGTGTGCAGTGGCTGGAGGTCGTCTACAAAATTGCGGTTTCTTCTCGTTTCTCCAAAGTAACGAAGTTTCGGAAGAAGATTTAGAGTTAATACTAGACAATTGTTATGATTTTTACTAAAACAATTAGATTATTCGCACTCAATTTCTATGATGCGATAGTTGATTCGGCCTACGGCCTCATCATAGAAATCTCGAGCTCGTAATCTAATTGTTAAATATGATTATGTTCGCTCATATTCAGTCCATATTCAGGGTTTGTACTCTCATCCACCACTTTAGGTTGGGATGGAATGAAATAAGGGAGCTGGTGTTCATTTATATACTCTGTGCTGCCCTTTGGGGTCTCTGAGTCAAGTTGCCTTTGCCTCAGTTTCAAAATGCAACCTGGTGTAGGCTCGTGATTGGGTTTCATGTTGTATAAGTGGCAAAGCTGGCAAGGGGAATGGGGCTTTGCCGTTCGCATGAAACCCAAACAAGAGAGTCTGCTTACAGGCTTGAACTGGTGCAACACCTTTCAAATTAAAATGTGGTTTGTTCATGGAGATCAAACTATTTTACACACGAGAGGTGTGCAGTACGCGTCATTTTGAAACAGAGGAGATGGCTAATTTATTTTAATGCAGTGTTTTTCTAAATCCGATGCTTAGTAGAAGTAAATGCTGTAAAGCAGTGAATTGGTGTTACACGTTTTAATCTTGTTGAGTTTTTCTTCCAGTATTACACCTTATTTACTACTGCAAGGTATCTTCTCTTTGGTATGAACCATATACTGGAACAAGAACATATTACATGTATGTAAATATGGCTTATTACCAAGAGATGTTTAAACTTGCATTAGACCAAAGCCTAACAATTCATTGATGGTTATGGTTTTAAATGAAAGGGCATTTGTTTTTCAGTCTTTCACATTCTATTACAGCTAGCCCGATGATGCTTATAACAAAAACATGATGCTTATAACAAAAACATGTGTTTATCTTTAAAGCGTTTATCAATGAACAGAATCAGATGTGAATGACGTCAAAATTCGTTGACATATCAAGGGCGGTCAAACGTACCCTATATGTGACCTTTTGAGACCAGTAACTTTAAGACTACTCGGTGAAAGTTTTCTTTTTGATGTTTTTTGCCTTCTCAACAAGACAAACATTTTTACAAATTTTAAAGAAATTCTGTGGGTAGGGTTCAGATTCACCTTACATTTAAGGTGGCTCTGAACCCTACCTACAGAATTTTTTTTAAACGTTAAAAATGCCTGTTGGTGCGTTAGTCAAAAATATGTAAAAAAAAGAGAAACTTTCACCAGTGGTTTTAACGTTATTGGCCTCAAAAGGTCACAAATAGGGTATGTTTGACCTCCCTTGACGTTGCCACAAGCTATCTCAATATCTGTTCCTTTATAGTAAAAGCTATACAAATTTGTTTTAAAAGTTATTGGTAAACATCATTGGTGTACCTGTGATAGAATGCCAGAGAAGAAAAGTTAAACGTGATGCCCAATGATTCACGTGTTGTGGTTGTTGAAGAAACTGTAAAGAAGTACATGGATTTCCTCTTACACAGAGTGCTGAATTCAAAATATTCAATCTCCGTACTGATTGTCTAGCCTCCTCCGCAGGCAACTCCTGGGTCTCCGTGGTCTGGGGCAAAAAAGAGGCAAAAGAGCGGGCAACTTTTTTGTCCTCCGTACCAGTCTCTCACTCGTGCCTTTATGTAAGAGTTGCCTGCGGAGGAGGCTACTGATTGTCGTACATTTCTTTTAATGTCAGCTGTGAGAATTTGGTGATACATCGACACCGAGTTGATTTTCTTTATTCTAGTCAACTGTCTGCTTGATAATATACTGGTACATTGCAGTAAAGAGAAATTGAATGTTGATCGCTGTTAAAAAGGTTTGGTTATCAATAAAAAATTTTAGTAGTGGTTGCGTTTAAATATTTGTTTTTTAGGATTGTTAAATTTTATCCACAGTAGGGGACAAAAGTCTTTGTGGTGAGCTTGGTCATTTAATAAGTTCACGAGTGAAATTGTATAAGTAATAACTGTAAATAAAGTCGCTTTTTATTATAAATCCAATCAGTTTACAGCAGTTTTATTTATACTATAGTGAAACCACTATCCGGTCAGTTGCTACGGTCCCAAACAGTCACGTGCTGAAAATTTCACTTCTATTAATTCAGCAGTCACCGTTACCCGGCTAACAAATTTCATTTGCACAGGGAGCAAGTTGAATCAAAAGCTGTTATGAGTCAACCCGTGAATGATATTGCAGAATGAAAGGGAATTTCGAGCTGTAATTAAAAAGATAAAATGTTGCATTACAATGTACTCACCATGATTGAAAAAAAGTTGTCAGAGAAAGACACGGTGTCCTTCATTAATCCTAAACATCGCCAAAAACACCTCAATAGTCCATTTTGGTTGTGTGCTTAGAATCCAGGCCTTTGAACAGAAGTGAGGCTGGAGGTGACTTTGTTGTGATACAAACCTTCCTTCTTTTCAAATGTAAATTATTTTGTTATTATGTAAACTAGTTTCTGATGTCTATCATTTCATTGTCACCCTAACCTCGATTTCATACAGAGGCTTTGTTACATTTCACAGAACTGGCTTCAAAATTGGAGACATTTTCAGCGGGAATAATAATTTCATAATTTCGCAAGTGTAATTGATGTATACAGGGGGACTGAGATAATACGGTGGACATTAACCTGCGATCAGGCCAATTTTTCGCGCTCCTTACATTCTCTTTACGGGTGTCGCGCTAAAAATGGGCCTGACACAATTCTTCTACAGATTGTCGGATCACGTCCAGATTTTGGACGTGATTCTAATGAATCTGATTGGCTGATTCAACAATAGACCTTCGCCGGAAGTAAAAGCAACTGCGCGTTTCGTGGAGAGTCAAGAGAAATCCGCCATGTTGGAAAGAGGCATTTCTTGTGTTCTTGTTCAACTTTTTTCATCAAAGGTCGATGAAATCAACCTTTTCAGGATTTTTTTTTCGGTTTTTGAGTATTTTGGGAAGTTAACAAGGCTTACAGTTACGAGGTTACGTTGGATTTTCAGTCCACGAACGACTACCCTGGGTGCCAGAGGCTTTTCTTGCGCGGTTTCCGGTTTCAAATCTCTCTTATGGCCCGCGCGACGGAGAAATAAACCTCTGGTACCCAGGGTAACGAACGACTGGAAGACTTTGAATTTCTGAAGAATACAGCTAAGCTTGTATGTCAGCTATTACCTACACAATGATGTAGCTGTCTGTTATTTGGTTTTGGGTGCTTTACATATACATGACAGCCTCTGTATTTGACCCTTGTTTCGTGGATGGAAGCCGCTACTTAGGACAAAGGACAGTAAGCAGTACGAGAATATTGTATATTTTTATGAAGTGAATTAAGCTTATTTGTTTCTACGTGTTTAATATAAGCTTACTTAGTAGTATTCAAAGACATAAGCTTGCTTATGTAAAATTTTTCATTGAATGTATATAAGCTTATTAAGCTTTTGAAACGTACAGTGTAGAACGACTTATATAGCAAAATTGGATATAAAAAAAATCGATATTTCTACAATAATAAAGTAAAGGATATATCAAGTTGCACAAAGTTATGGCTATACTGCCTTGAAAAATCCTTATTTGTTGACAGTGGTGTTGTATAAATTGTATAAACCGAATTATTAAACGACCTGAAATTTATCAAAACGTGGTTGCTGGACTTTTCACTGACTATATTAATAAGACCACTGATCAGATGAAAATTAAACAACGTAATAAATTTCAATATGAAATTATAAATTCATTGGCTAGGCACTGTGGTCAACCCCCGGGACAACCAGGGGATATGTTGTAGGCTGTTCCAGGCATTCAGATAACGAGAGGCGCAAGAGCGTGAAGAGTGGGGCCAATCCCCTCGCCGCTCCCAATTATCCGAATGCCTGTAACAAGCTAGATTCGTTGGGGAATAGAAGGAGATGGATTTGATTGATTGCCCCTGGGTTGGGGAAAAATACTATACTTATTGTAATATAATTATTGGGTGCATTCCATTTGACCAAAAATTCCAGTTTGAAATTCCTGAACGTTCGGACAAGCTTAAGAGGTATACCCAAATTTCTGCAACTTTTTTCTGGAATTTTGGGTTGAATGGAAAGTGTCCATGATGTTTTAAGTTCAATGAATAGGGTGGGGGACATATTACCGATATATATCAGATGAAAACCTTACTATGACTTTCACTGAAAATTATAGTGATGACATATCAATGTAAATCAGCTGTCTCAAGATGTTATTCTGTTTGATTTACAAACAAGAATTTTCGAAGAAAATATAACCGGGCTTTTTTTTTATCAAGCAAGCAAGCCGTTTTACCTGCTTTCTTGCTTGAAATCTATCAGATTAGTCACGGCAGTCACGCTGAAGTCTGATGTTTGCGTATAGTGCCTACTGTCAATTTTCTTGCCTCTGAGCAGTCTTTGAAGATCATTCCTCAATATAAAGCCAAAGTTGAATAAGAGGAAAAAACACGACAACATAGGTACGAATCGGTGTTGAACCATCAATCGCAGACGTTCCGCGTTGCACCATCATCATTCGCAGCTATTCTAGTCACCGTTCGACAAATTGCGTGAGTCAAAATGTGATATTGTAACGTAATGGTTGTTATTTATAAATCTTCTGCATACAAGGAAGTGAATTGCTGCACCAACACGAAAAAGTAATGTATTTCACACTAAATAAACAGCAGAGTATTCATGTTCAAATCAAAAGTAATAGCTTGATATGAAATTTGACCTAACGGCGACCCTGGTTTATCACAGACGTTGACTCATGTGACCCCATGACGTAATCGTCCTTATTTATAAATCTGCATTTCTCAGCAAGTTTCTGTTTTTCTCAGAAAATATACGGAAAAGATATGTAGTTCACACAAAATGACAATTATTTAACAGGACAATATTCATAAAATATCATTAGGCAAAGGATGACCCTGGCGAAATCTAACGTAGCCTTGATAAAAAATTGATCTAATGGCGCTTCCAGTGTATGTGATGTACGTACGCACCTCACAGACAATCTCTTCAAGTCACGAATTCGACGTGACCCTATGGACGTAATCGTCCAAATATAAATCTGCACGTCTCAGCAAGTTTCTGTTTACATAAATCTGCGAGTCTGGGCAAGTTTCTGTTTTCCTTTACGGAAAAGAAATGTATTTCACACAAAACAAACAGGACAATATTATGACCCTGGCGAAATGTAACGTAGCCTTGATAAAAAAAATTGATCTAATGGCGCTCCTAGTGATGATATTTGGCAGCAGCAAATGCGTTCAAAACTAGAATTTCCCTCCCTTCCCTTTATGGGAAAGGACATCATCCCTGCAGACACTGCTAAAGACCTGGGCGTGATTTTGGACTCCAATTTAACTTACGATGAACACATAATTAAAAACTGTTTCTTCATGTATGTCCCGCCTCGGTCAAATAAACCGCGTCAAGCATGTTTTGACAAACGTACACTCTTAATAATTATTAACTCTTTAGTTTTCAGCAAATTATTTTATTGTTCTAATGTATGGGCAAATACATCGAAGTGTAACATTAACAAAACTGCAGGCTGTGCAAAACTTCGCTTGCCGCATTGTGAGCGGCGCGCGCAAATATGACCACATTACGCCTCTTCGTAAGGAGCTCAATTGGCTCCCTGTGGCAAACCAGCTATATTACCGTAGCGCTACAATGGCCTTTAACCCTTCACTCCCAATAGTGCCATATGGCTGGACAGGGTATGGTTTTTGAGCATTTTGGTCTGGAACAGGGTATACCAAAAGGCATTTTTGGTATCGGGGTATCAGTTTCCAGGAGTTGGCATGAAGATCGGTAATTGATACTCTGGCATAGGGTAGATGAAGTAGTCAAACGAAAAGAAACGCGTAAGGAGTGTTAAAAAAGCTTTACAACTACAAACTCGCAGTGCTGCTTAGTAGTTTAGCCTTTTGGGTTAGAAAGAAATCGTTAAGAATCGTCCGGAATAGGGTATCTTTTTTCAACATTTAGGGCCTGTTTACATGGAGGGAGGGTGACCCGGGAACGCCGGGTCACCCTCCCTCCATGTAAACAGGCCCTTAGTCTGGAAACAGGTTCGCAAAATTAGGGTTGTTATAGCCCAGCGGCACACCCCCACCCAAATTTTTTGGGAGAACCCCCCCGGGCCAATTTCACCTTGAGGGGAGAAAGAACAATGCACCCCTCCACCCCCTCGGTCAGTTTACTCTGAGGTTCTCCCGCCAAATCTAAGAGTCAACTTCGAACCTGCGTGACGAAAAACGTGACTGGGTGATGCAATATTTTGGCTAGCGTAAGTTTGAGCTTAGGTCAAGTTTACTGTGTAGAAAAACTTTAGCTAATGTCAATTGCATCATAATCAACAAGGGCACAGATGTGTTTTCGCTCAACGTGAAAATAAATTGTGAATGACATATATGCTGTGGAATTGTGTAAGAAAAACTGTTATGTTTTTTGGGACCGAGTTTTATCGTTCGTTTAATGAGGTAGGGCTAGCGACATGAAAAAAAAACCGTCCATTTCTTGAAGCGGCTCGATGCCCATATAGGGCATCGGCCGCTTAATAAATTGAACAAAAAATGATTGATTAGTTAAAATACAACTCAAATACGTGGCAGTTGATAAAACAGTTGTTTTTATCAATGATTATTTTGATAGCTCACTTCCGATTCAAACAACAAAAGGGAACTTTGTGACAAGCTCAAGAAAGATCACAGACAGTCCATTTTCAAGATGACTTGGTCCACTACTACTGATTAAAGAGTAATATTCAACAAAGTTTATGTCGTGTGTGGTGCTTTTTTGAATTCGTTTCCATCCATATGTAAAGACTGAGATCAGGAAGCTACCGTATGTAAACATTTTCAATATTTTCCACAGGCAGTAGAGGATCAAAATTGGACTTTTTCGAGTTTCGATTTATATGCTTTATACGATGACCTTTGTGAGTCGATCTATTCGGCTTTATACGCGGTGTATTGCGTTTACTACATTATTCGATCATTAAGTACCCGCTGGGACGACAAAGAGAAAACAATAACAAGATCGAATAACGCAGTAACGCAATTCGACTCCTCTGCTCCCTGTGTCATTTCAAGTCATCAAGTTTCATTTCTGCTGAAGTAAGAAAGACGACTTTTTGTTTGTTATCCAACTACATTCTGAAACTCTGCATCAGCACATACATGATCAGCTTCACAGATTAGTATTAAAAAGAATCACTGTTCTTATGCACACATTTTTGATTTCTCCACCGCAAGTATTTGAATTATTCATCTCTTGTAGGAAAAGACGATTAATAAGCTTATTCCTGACTTCATAGGTTAACTTTAAGATGCTCAGCTTCACAGATTAGTATTAAAAATAATCACTTTTCTTATGCACACATTTTTGATTTCTAGACAGAAAGTATTTGAATTATTCATCTCTTGTAGGAAGAGTGTGAATGTTAAAACCTTTCACGACAAACGATTAATAAGCTCATTCCAGACTTCATAGGTTAACTTTAAGATTACTGTGTAGAAACTGAAATATATATCTAAATGCCATCAACTAATGACAAATAGTCATTTGAAAACATACCTTAATTTATCTTAATACCACTAATCCAAGGACACTAATCACGTTTACAAAAACATATACCACGGGGTATCGTAACTGCGATCAGGAAGAGAAATCCCAATGCGGATTGCTTCATGCTCATAGCACAATACCTCTATTGCATCATCTTTACATGACCAGAGATTGCGTCATGTCAACCGTGGGATCGAATAACGAGAAAAGGTCACACAACAAAATTTAGCACATTTTGCAACAACACTGCTGTTCGCTGCTGTGGGACATTTGTCTTTGCTTTTTCCAATGCGATTACTGTAATAAACTAAATACATCTACGCACTTACACGACACTACAGAAAGAATGTGGAAGAGAAATTCTCTACTGGCTAATTTTAGATCGAGATGCGATAACATCATGTCAACCGTGAAGAGGACTAAGGCTAGCGACATGAAAAAAAAAGTGCATTTCTTGAAGCGGCTCGATGCCCATGATGCATCGGCCGCTTAAAAACAGAAGCTATTTTATTAACCGGGCTGGGCCCTAGGCCCACGCCCGGTTAATACAATTTTAAAATGATCCCAGACTATCGCCTGGTCATGAATCACTGAGACAAATCCCTCTCTATTAGGGACTGTGCAATAATTATCAGGAGGGGGGGTTGGAAAATGGGCTTCATGTAGGACAATATTAGGTAATACCCCCTCCTAAAGGAGTGAATTTAGTTGTTGCCCTCCTCTAATCAGTCAGAAATTATGTATGACCCCCCCCCCCCCCCCCCCCCCCTCACAGTATACACACACCTTTATACAAATACCCTGCATTTTCTCTACACGCACCTGTAGATTAAAATTTTATAACAGAAAGAAGAGCTGCTGCTACATGTTTAATTGTTGGACATTGCGTCTGGAACAAACACCACCTCCATAGCAATGTACAACAGAGCCATAGCAGAAGGAAAAGAGCATGTGTGTTATTTTCAGGTCTGATGAAGGCCCGAAGTGCCGGAAAATTATTCGGTCCCCACCTTATAAATAGGTATGGATTCGCCAATGTAGTATGTACTTGAAATAAAATGTTACAGCGCGGACACTCGAACCGTGAACGCTTTGGCTTTATTTTGGCTTTATTTTGACTTTATTTTGCTTTATGTTCACTTATTTTGTACTTATTTTGTATTTTTTTCTTCTGAAAAAAATACAAAATAAAGTCAAAATAAAGTCAAAATAAAGCCGAAATAAAGTCAAAATAAAGCCAAAGCGTTCACGGTTCGAGTGTCCGCGCAGTAAGCCCCCCTCTCTTGAGTGACTTATTTTACCTTGAGCCCCCCCCCCCCTATCCTTGCTTTGATTTTACTTTATGCCCCCCCCCCCCCCCCTCCTGGTAATTATTGCACAGTCCCTTACCCCTTATATATAGGTGGATATCAGGGGGAATTTTTGTTGAGAAACATCCCCTACCACTGGGTCGAGATTAAATAAGTTTACAATTCCCCTGGTTGTCCCGGGGGTCTACCCCAGGGGCAAGCTGATGACATGTGCAATTTGCTTTCATTTCTTTTCCACAAAACATTTTTTTGACCATAATAAGACAGTCTTCTGCATCAACTCATCATCATCAATACTCATCATCAAAACATGTAGCAACCTCCTGTCTACCTACCTGAGAAATTAAGAATTATCTGACCAGATATTAAGTTATCCGAATTTTCCCTGATACCATGAAAAAAAAATTGCTGGCTTTTTCCCGACCTGAAGCAACCATGCAAGAGTAGCTCTACAACTGCATATTAAGTTATTTTTGTTTTAAATCATTAGCAGTGTCCGATTCTGTCAACCCTCATTCATAAAGTTCATGCCTCTGGGTTTAAAAATTATGTCAGACAAGAAATTTGTGTGCAATACTTATTATTACACACAAATTTCTGATACTTGGCTAAAATTCCCTAAAATCCGCTGTGTGACCAAGAAGATAAGCTTACTATTCCTTCGCTTACCGTGCTGTTTACTCACATAATATCTAATAGTCCTTCCTTCTTTCAATGGCAAAATCTCCCATGTAGATATAAATACCGGGAAAATTGAAAGATTTGATTTCAAACGTTTCCTCTCGAAACATTCACAACAAAAATGGCGTCCAAAGCTGTTTCGTTCCACGCGTGGAAATCCGGCATTCTCGCGAGTGTGGCGTATCGGAAGTAATTTTGATTGGCTATTTAGAAGTCATGTCAATCAATGTCAATCCATCACGAAAAGGGGGCGGAAGGCATCTCGTTAAGGAATTGTGTCAGGCTTAATTTTTCAGCGCGACCACGTAAAGACGAAGAGTAAAAGAGAGCGCGGAAAAATTCGCCTGATACTCAGGTTAGGTGGACATGTGGAAAAGATGGCTGAAAGTAAATAGCAAATGAAAAGATCGTTAATAGCTGTGAAATGGGAGCGGCTAAACTGCGAGCCGGAGCCTCCTTTTAATTTTGCAAGCCACAAGACTTTTTATGTGAGCCTCTGTTTTTAACTGGGCGCCCTTGGGCCAGGCCGATTCTTGCAATAGTCATTTTTTGATACTCATGGTTTTTTGTGTGTACTGCGCTTGCGCAGTCAACACTATGCACTTATACCGTAAAATTGTAAACAAACGAAATGTTAACAAAAGAAATGTTAACAATGCTCTATTGTTAACATCAAATCGATAAACAAACCACAGACAATCGATCAAATCAATAACAAACCACGGTTTCCGAATTTTAATGGCCGGCGCTTCGATACCATACACAATAATGTAAATCAAGTCGATACAATAGCAATGAATCAAGCCTTCGATAAAATGCGCAATAAATCAAGCCTTCGATACGAAATCCTCCCTTCGACGCGATCGCAATGAATAATAATAATAACTAATTTATATAGCGCTTATTCATCGCTGTTCTAAGCGCTTTACAAAGTATAATGGATAAAAACTAATGAATCAAGCCTTCGATAGGATACCCAATAAATCTAGCGTTCGATGCGATCAAAATGAATCAAGCCTTTGATAAAATACGGGATAAATCTAACCTTCGATACGATCGCAATGTTTCAAGCCTTCAATAAGATACGCGATAAATCTAACCTTTGATACAATACATGCATACATACATCGATCACAATGAATGAAGCCTTCGGAAAGATGCAATGATCTAGCCTTTGATACGATACGCAATGAATCAAGTCTTCGATAAGTTACGCGATAAATCTAGCCTGCGAGCAAGCTCTCTTGGCGTTTTTGGAGGGAAAATAGAAAGAGCGGGGGAAAGACAGCTTGCACTTATGTCTCAGAATTTTGAATGCCGCCCCTCAAAACCCCCCGCCGTTTCCAGCTGTTTGAGCTGTCAAAATTTGGTCAATTGAAACTTCGTGGTCTGGTGGTCGTCTCAATTTTCTACGTAACGCAATGCCTTGTATTCGATCTCACACGCTCGAAAGTCGTTTCTCGAAAATTACTAAACGGATCGAATCGAAAAACATCTCTATCGAAAGGGGTTTCAAAGCGCAGGACAGCTAGAATATTTGTTCCCGTTTGTTAGAAATTCCGCTCTGAAATTTATGTTGCAAGATTTTGCATATTTAATTACAAAAGCCAGTGTGTAGTATTTAACCTCTGGATACGATCGTAATGAATCAAGCCTTCGATAAGTTACGCCATTAGCGGATCGTTTTCTGTACTTGCCAGTACTTGCTTGTTTATACATTGGACCTTCGGTCCCATCGATTTGGCAACGGATCGTAGATAAAACATTTGACACATACGCCATTGACACGCGAGGTGTCACTTGCGAGTATATGCCGGCTCATCGACTCTCGCGAGAAACGAGACGAGACTCGCGAGAAACGAGGCGAGACTCGCGAGAAACGAGACGAGACCGTGTTGTCTATAAGATTCCATGTGAATGCGGCAAAGTATATATCGGTGAAACAGCGATATCGATGCGTGAAAGAATAAAGGAACACGACAGAGACATGCAGCTTGCAGTTACTCAGAACTCCGCTGTTTCGGAATATGCCAACGAGACTGGGCACCTTCCTATTCTCGGTTTTCACTGTCACGCCATAAATAAAAAAAATCAAAACCGTTCAATGAATGAAGTCAAGGAATTGACATGTCATAGATAATGAATAAATAAATAAGGAATCAGTCCAAGTCTCAGGTCTGTGCGGTATTCCGTACTCGAGTTATTTGTCAAAATGTTCCACACAAATTTATAGAGCTCAGTATGGAAACGCCATGTTGGAGTCCCTCTGATCAAGTAGTCTCCACACTTTAATTTAACATTACTTTGTTCTTTTTGGTTTTAACTTGGCTTGTGAAGTCAGTCACTATCTCAAAATAATGAATTGATACTTTTTTCTTCAAGCTTAACATAACTGATCAGTTTTGAAAAAAACAATTATCAATACAGTTCAATTAACATTCCTCAAGTCTTACAACTCTGTTTCTGTAAATTACATTCTTCATATTTATCAAGATTAGATAAATAATAAATTTATCTGGCAAGTAAAATTAACACAGTTTGTTATGATGTGAATTTTATTTTTATACACCCTTCCCAGTTTCTTCCCTTCTATCCCCACCATCCTTTCCAAGCTGGCTAGTGTATTTTGAGTAAATCATATTTAGTGACAAAGACTTTACCACTTCCAAATGATAAATCAACCTAGGGAAAACCTTGCAGTACACACATGTACGCGTTGCGTACCTATTTTTTTTGTTGGTGATTCACCCCGCGCCTCCACTCGGCCATCCCTTACGAGAAGACCCAGGGTAGGGTGTTGGGTAATTCTCCTACCTAACAAAGAGACGAATTTATGTGAACCAGTGCGGAGAATGAGTTTAGCACTGTTTTCCATAAGGTAAGAGCCCTGACCAAGGAAGTAGAGTTTCCATAAACCCCTGAACCACTCTTGCTAGACATAAATTTTCAACAGACTTTTTGCATCTTGCAGAAGAAGCAGAGAAGTCAAATTTGACCTTTGTGCGTTATTCGATCCCAGCGGGGAATCGGTTTCCGGTCATTGCATGATTCTCGTCCCCAGAGCTATGCGGGATTTTTACCTCAACTTCTCGGCAAATATTCACCAATATTCACTTCGCCTTTGGCGAATGATATTATTGTTAATTCTGAAAATTTAGAAGCCAGCCGCGAAAGACTCCATTTTGTTTGCCATGTGGTTGGGTAAAAGGCCACCTAAAACCTACCTAATTAAAGTTTTAAGCCCAACAAGTGAAATTTGTCCCCACAGCTATAACTCGTTTGAATCATTGCTTTCGCACGAGTTAAAGCTTCAAATTCTTGAATAAACCAAAAGCACAATATGGCATATTATTTTGATTGTTTATTTATTCTGTTTTTACATCGATGGTGTGCATGTTCATATTATAGCTCTTTAACAAGGATAGCAATGACATCGCATGTAAGCTAACAGCTCACTAAAGCACTTTCCACTAAATAGTGAGAAAACAATCTGTTGTGGACTTTCACCGTATTTTCTACTGGATGACCAATGTTCTCAAAACAGAACTTACATGTGTGAAGCTTGTCTAAGAGTCGAATCACAATATCACCTCTCTCATCACAGCCAGCTATACTATAACAATTGTGTTGGTCAGTTGTAATGTTCACAGACAAACGGCTGGAATTTCAGGTGAAACTTTAGTATACTCCTACACACGGGATCTATATTTTAAACTATACCTATAGCTGTTAAACTAAATTCTACAGTACAAAAATCATTTTGATCTAATTTCTATCTTCATAAAACCGTTTATAGATGACTGATTCCTAGTCATGCATTTGATAAGGCGGCGACTCCAGGGAGAGTTTTACCTAAGGACAATGAAAAACAATGGTGTAGTTAGAAATCTACAGTGTGATTTGTTGCTTCAGTATTGTATTTCATGTAGCACGACATCGAGAGTGCATTCTACAATCAAACTTGGAATATTGCGAAACTTTACGGTCCAGTTTTTCGTGAACTATAAACCCCGTGAAAATAAAGGGCATTAGGATATGAGTTCATCAAAGGCTTTTCCCCATAGTCAAACAGTCAAATAATCGAGTTTTTCACCTTTGCTGTTACTACAGAAAAGCGGAAATGCCAACAAGAGATTTAAAAAAAATTAATCCCTAAAAAGTGTAGCCTGCGTACAGACGTCTCCTATTTCCTTACTTCACGCGTGTGAAGCAAGGAAATAGGAGACGTCTGCACGCAGGCTATAAAAACGTGCTAATTATTATAGTCACAATACCCTCTAGCAGTTCAATTTACAATACAATACATTACCCTCTAGCAGTTCAAGTGAAGCACCTCCACCAGTGCTCACATGGCTGACAAGATCCTCTGTTCCATACTTAGCACAGCAAGTGGCTGTATCCCCTCCACCTGCATGACAAAAAACAGTCAAAACAAAGCGAATGCATGCCAACTGAATGTATTAATATGACAAATCAATGACCCAAATGCAGTAAAACACTGCCTCTCTGGAACATCTATTGTCCTTAATAAACACTAGCTCTATTGTTTTTCAGGGTTACGGGCATTGTTATGACTTGTCATCGATTGTTTCCAGAACCAATGATGTGCCTCCTTCCGAGAGGTAGTGGGCGACATCATGTCTTAACTGGCCACAAACTTTGAGCGTCCGTTTAAAGGGACACTGTCGTGATTTTAGCATGATTTTGGGAAGCTCAGAAACATATCTAGATCATAGGAAGTTGAACAATAATGGTTTGATTCTGTAGAATAGCACTCGACAAATGACTGGAACCCATTAGGAAGTGAGGATGACAAACGACAGCGAGGATGGAAATGGACTGCAATATGGATTTTTGAAAAAACGTCAGGATGTCAGTTTTTCAAAGTTTCAAATTTGGCTCGGAAATCTTTGAAATTTTGCAAAACTTTTGTTGCAGTATGGAATTTCTTTAAGAAATTGCTTTTTATCATTTAGTTAGAGTTTATTATGTTCTTATTTCATAAATTTAGGGACCATTTCATGCATTTATAACAGTTTTGAGCAAATACGCCGGGACACCTTTTAGGGGTTTCAAGGGGTGACAAAACGTATGTTTTTTCTTCGTCTAAAACAAGAGAATTTTGACAAATGTTGAAGGGTTATAAATATAAATAGGAGAGGATCAACATGATATAGCCGCGTTGCATGTAAATGAGCCGGCTTGTACCAATGATCCGACAAGTTGAGTGTGTTGTTGACAAATATCCTCACTAATTAACTAACAAATATGTGGAGAGTGAGTGACGCAAAAGTCCTGACGTAACTATGGTTACATTCGAAAACTGTAAAATCATATTTTCTGTGGTGACTGGTCAGTCACAAAATGAACCAAATTTTACTAACGTTTATAGCTCTCGGTCAAAAAGGGAAAATTATTACTTTTTTAACGGAAATAATTACCTCTTCATTTTGTTTTTCGCTCTACATAGGGGTTTTCTTGTATGGGTAGTTGTAAGCGAGTTTTTTCCTGTGCTGCTAGTTGCCAAACAAAATCATGAGTTTGCTACAATGAATATGGTACACACCTATAATAGATACCGCACCAGCTTTTGTTGCTGCAACAACTGCATCCATAACACCTTTAGTTCCTGATTCAAATTTAGCCATCTCGAACACACCCATAGGACTGCAAACATAACATCAAATTCAATCACAAGAGACAATGACACAAACACTACCAAACTGCAGTTTACTTCCGAAATCTCTTATGAAGGCGATTAAAAATTTCCACAAAAGCAGGCTGTGAACAGTCTAAGATATCTCGTTCATTTACTACTACAGTACACGTCACCCCGATGATGTTGCCAAAAGGAGTATCCCATGGTGTTCAAAACTGACATATCCACATGACTACCATTCCACTAAACTTAGTATACATGTAGTCCAATCATTACTGTATACCAAAGCACTCATGACATATCGACAACTGATAATTCTCTTCGAAGGGCGTTTGTTTTTTTCTTAAACACTCGTAGTAGGATAAAAATTTTGTTCGCTGAATGAGAAAAAAGAAACACAGACATAATATTGTAAACAGTATTGTACAAAGAGACCTATAGGGCAGACTCTGCGAGCACCGACAGCTTGTTGAAAATTACGAAATGTGACACGAACCTTCAGTTGCTATATCGAATAATTTTCTGATAGCGGGATCTACTGTATATGTACTCACCCATTCCACACGATAGTCTTCGCTCGTTCCACAGCCTGCATGAATGTCTTGAGACTTTCTGGTCCAATGTCTAATCCCTGGTGAATTATATACAGATTGAACATTCTTTCACGTGTACAAATGTTACCTAACAGCTACTTTAACACAATGTTCAACCCATCCCACTTTTACACTGAAGAAGCCTACATTCCTTCCTACATGTACTTTTGTAAAAAACACGTAAAATTCCGAAAATAAGCCCTAGGCTTATTGTTGCTCTACAGTCGTCAAATGGACATCAAAAGTCTCTAAACGGCACGGGAGGTTTCTGATCATTTATTTGCTAGAAATCTTTGGAAATTATAGAAATTGACTAGAAATGTTCAAATGACCTTCACGCAATATTTGAGCAATAGTCATTGGCTGCTCTTCATAAATTGTTTCAAAGTCATCTGGGCATGGGGAATTAAAGCTGGTGAGAATTTCATAACTAGTATTCATTGTATTGAAAAATAAGAATGGAATACAGTGGAACCCCGGCCGTTAATAGACCACTGACGGGCCATGAAAGTTTGGTCGTATTAACGGGGTAGGGTCAAATTATGGTTCTACTGATTCTACTGAAACCCTTCTAAATGATGCCATGACAATGTTTATTCTGACCAGCAATCAACTGCTGTTTACAGTAGACCGCACACTTGACACAATTCATTCTGAAACAAAACCGAGCACTAAAGAAAACAAATTTCTCTCAGTTCCTTGATTCAAAAGAAAAAGGCTTCTTTTAATAGCTTACAACAAACTTCAAACGGGTTTTAAAAAATCTATGAGCTTCGACTGGCGTTTGTCAGATTGTCTGCTTTTGTTACTAAACAGTCTTACCAGGCATTTCGCCTGGTCATATTAACGAGGTAATTTTAAAAAGAAAATAACAACTGGGGACTACAAAAGGTGGTCGGATTAACGGGGTTGTCAGATACGAAAATGAGTGGGCTTTTGTTTGAGCCATAAAAAGTGATCGTAATAACGGGGTGGTCGTATGCCGGGGTTCCACTGTATTTATAAATCACTAAAATTGTGATAGAGTAGTTGTTGCTGATCCAACGATACTGTCAACAGTCAAAGTGCGATCATTAATTAGGTATGATAATCATTGGATAAAATTGACACACACACTAGGATCTCATTCCATGGAAAAAATATCCATAGCCGAATAGGCCATTTCCGAGTTGCCTTTTGCCTCTGTTTCAAAACGAGTCAGGCTGCTGCACAACCTTTGTTATGGAAATTAGTTTTTCCTGCACGTTTATTGTCATGCAAATCAAACTCATTTTCACCACCAGGACTCGTTTTGAAACAGAGGCAAAAGGCAACTCGGAAATGGCCTATTAATCCCTGTACTAAGAAGCTGATTTAATCACAACATTGTCAAACAGGTGTAAAGTGTTACCATCCAGTCTACTGCAATTCCTGATTGTAGAGTGGCATTCCCGACCTGCAAAGGAAACAAGTTATTACATTGTATTTGATATCAGTATTTATTCCTATTCCTTGATAACTCCCTTTTTAAGTCGTGAAAAACGACTTCTTGTAGTCTGTTGGGAAAAAATTGTCACTCGATCGCTCAGTGTTAAACTTGGTAACCTGGCAAACTTATATTAAATTTATATTAAATTACCGCAGGCACACGGAAGACGCAGGCTCGCACAAACGCACAATGCGATCTCACACGCTCGCTTATATCGAGATTGGCCTATTAGGCCAATCTCGATATATTAAAATTCTAACTTGGCTCCGAGGCTTAGGGGAATAAAACAAAAGAAATTATTTATTCATCCCTCAACCTCGATGTGATTTATTGTCGATTTCTTTTGTTTTATATTCCCCTAAGCCTCGGAGCCAAGTTAGAATATTAATATATCGAAATTATACCTTTTTAGAGTTCGATCTTTCGCGTCCGCGTTTGGAAGGCTACGATTCCCAAGACGGCTTAGCAGAAACCAACGCACTTCAAATGGATTTTTCAAGACAAGGAGACCACTACAGTACCAGCAGGGTAAATTTAATTTCATTGAAGTACAAAACACGTTGGGGTCAGTGTTTGATGATGAACAGTCAGTATATTTTGCTTTAACTAAGCAAATAAATATTCTTCCTTCATTTATAACCAAGGTCTCGCTTTTTTGTACACATGAATTAAGTAAAACGGGAAAAGTCTTTCGAAAATGCATTATTTCTCACTGTTGTTGTGGACATGCTTGAATGCACGTCTGAATTAAAACATTCCATATCGGGTTTCAGTTGTCCAAAATGTTAGTTCACGAAACGTCTTTCTTTTTCCATGACCTGCCATCAAATATGCTCTTTTTCCAAAATATCAATGAAGATTTGATGTGCTGTTTTTGTGAAAGATTTTAAAGTAATCATCTATCTTCCATGATTTCCAAGATTTGTTTGAATGTCAACAAGAGATCAACACGAATATTTGCATATTTTTCATGCTCACTCAAGCGAGAAAACACTGAAACTTCTCGCCAGGTCGGGTTAAAAACCTCTGTTTTTAGCTTTCCAAGCACTCTGTTTTCACAAATATAAATAAAAAAATAAACAATTTGGCGAAATAATTAAAGTATAAATCAAATGTTTTTCATGACTCCCTGGCCATTGACTAAAAAATTGCATAGATTTTAAAAACTTTGCGGCTTGATCGCGCAACGCGATCGGTGAAAAACACTGCCGAAGATCTGCTCTCAAAACGATCAGTTTTCCAAATATGAGGCAAGGTTTAAATTATTTTGCGAAAAGTTTAATTTATCACACTATCAAACAAAAATATCTGCACGAAGATTCAACACCCGTGAGCGTTTACATTGTAAAAAGCTAAGTTATATACCGAAAATGCGTGAAATTGTGGGCAGTATAAACGCGTAACATTTTTACGTAAAAATATATAATCTCGATGACTGCAAACGCTCGTAGAATCGTTGTTTTTGCATGCAAATAGCCTATAAACAGCAGAAACACACCATTTAATTTTTAAGACGAGTGTTTTATTCTAGTTAACGAAAACAAAGCGCGCTTTTTAACCGTAAACAATGTAACGCTTATTAAACATTGTTTAAAACTACCCTACAACACAAAACTGAAAATAACAGCATTTCAAACTGTACTACTAATGGCACATATCAAAGTACTAGTGTTAACAAACCAACATTGAAATCCAACTGTCAGTACACTGCACTGCCGAAAGTATCAGCCGATTTCGTTTGATCTGAAGCTAGAATTTTCGCTTTTACCGACGCGGAAACACTTTCCTCCATTAATGCCGTGTTCACCAACCGTAACGAATGAAAACCTTGATAAAATTTGGCAAAGAACAACATCAAACTGTCTACTATATTAAAATTCTCTCTTGAAGCACATCAATAGTAGGGGGGTCCCTGTAGAAATTTCAGGGGCAGATTGCATAACAAGAAAAATATTGCGTGATTTTTGTCACGCGCATTCTGAATCAATTGAAACTGATGGCAATTAAAAAGAATATAATTTTGCCTACTAGTATTTAAAACAAACAAAAACAGCGAAAGCAGCTGTAAAAAATGTCATTAACAGAAGGAAACCAGGGTTCTCAAGGTCCATTTTTAAACGAGAAAAATAAAAATAAGCCACGCCCACAAGGATAGGTAATGCAAAAATAGGGATTAATTACACAAAATAACAGAAATGTTAACAATTTTGTATTTCTATGTACTTGTAGCAATGAATTAAACCCAAAAACAGTTTAAAAGTGACCAAATAAAAAACAATTAACCCCTGTGCTACTCATGGACATTTTTATCGAGTTATTTATCGAGTTTTGTACTTATTATGTAATCTTAATATCCTTTTCATTCACGACTTGCCTCACAGGCGCTTTGATTAGATGTTGTCGTTGCATTCCTTTTTTTCCATCAAATCTTTCAGTTATTCGCTTTACCACAGGCGCCCAGAATCTGTATACGGATTTTAAAATGAGTGACAAGCGGCAATTTTTCTGAAGGGACCTAAATTAAACTGACTGGGTTGTGCTATTTTGAAATTTGTTTGTTGTATCGACGAGTTTTGTTTTTTTGGTTGAACTTCCACTAAGAATAAAGGCCGGAAAGAATCATGTGAGAACGATTCCCAACGGTCCGCACTCGAAGCTCGATAAATTCAATACAAATGGTCCAATATCCCTAAAATTGCCTTCATTGCAGCCGTCCAGGGGGCCGTCGATGCTCTAGCTTCTGTTTGTTACTCCAAGGTCCCAAGGATTTTTATAACTGCTTGAGAAACGCTGTCAGTCTACTAACTATGGTCACATAGTAACGTATCCTTAGCAAGATAAACTGACTGCAAAACACTGAAACAGCCGGCGGTTGAGTTTTTATTTTTAAAAAGAATTTTACTGATTCGCCATATACTTTGCCGAAACATAGTGATACCCCGTCACATTCACTGCTTTCAGCAATTTACTTAGTATATGGCTTTTCAATACTTTCTATGCAGGGAAACAATGATTTCAAGCTTGATTGTAAAGGATACTTGCCTCAGCATCCTCAGCAAATTTACTGGCAGTGATAAAATCCACAGGTAAATGAAGGATCACTCCCTTTTGTTTGGCTTTTTCACAGAGCTTGTGAACTATTTTAGATCCTTCTTCATCAAAGAGTGACTTGCCAATCTAAAACAGAGAAATGGCTCATAAATTTAGTATAGGTAATAGCATGAGTTGTAGTAGTATTTGGAAATAATACCGGCTCGTAATATTTCAAAATTGTCCAATTTTGGACAATTTTGAAATATTACGAGCCGGTATTATTCCAAATACTACTACAACTCATTGGAAGAGAGTGGTATTTCAAGACTTGAAATACCACTCTCTTCCAAATATGGCAAGTCAAGAGTGGTATTTGAGATAAATTCAGCTCGTTTTGACCAATCAGCGTTCAGAAATTTCTCAGCATGTATTATAAATATTGTAATAATTCAATGTACACCGTCCTTTCAGTAAAGACAGTAAGCACCCTCTCTATAATATATTATTTCCTGTTAGAAGGAATGACCTAAAATGATCTAAATTGACCTAACATGGCATCATTACAAAGTGCTTACCTGTATAAAGGATGCCGTGAAAAAGACTATTTTGTCCGTGCGAAGACTTTCAATAATAGTCGAGGACTGACCGGCATGATGGTAGTCGTTATTTTGGCCATCGCCGTTCTAGCGGGTGGAGCTCCATACCCATAGAATATCTATGCGACTCAATTTTGATGGTTATGGCTAGCGGAAATGGCTCGCGGGCGCGTGCGCCCGTCGTCCATACATACGTACGTACGTCGTATTTCATGACATTTTTACATGAAGTAATTTTCAATCAAACAAATGGCGGCGTGGTTAAAGATGGAATTTCAAGGCAATTATCGGGTTTTCGGAAAGACAACACACCTTTTAAACGTCAGACATGGAAAGATAATAGCCTAAAGAAACTGCACTGCCTATAAAGTAGAATATGCATATCTTAGAGAGGAGAAATCACGACTGCTTTTGCCGATGCTATGAGCCTCGTTGCGTTGTGTGAAGATTTGAATTCATGCAGAGTTCAGGGACTCTATTGTTTTCCTGATTGTTTCCCGCGACCGACTCATCACTACCAGTGTAGCAACAAGTCAGCACTTCTCTTAGCTTGCTCAATTTAGCTTCGGAACGCCATTGAAGTGATACAAAAACCGTAAGTGTGCAAGCTTTGTCGATAAATATTGTCTGTGCGTTCAAACTGTTTATTGTTTTGTGGTTGCGTTTATTTGTAATTTTGTTGAATTCCTGTGTTTATATATAATTGTTGGCCGCCTGTGTTTATATATTTGTTGACTGCCTGTGTTTATAATTGTTGGCTGCATGTGTTTATATTTTTTTTGACTGCCTGTGTTTATATAAACTAAATTCGATTTTGAGACGACATTACGGCTTTATAATGACGGCTAGTTGGGAGAAAATATATTCCGTATTGGGCGGAGTCGCGAAGCGACGGAGCCCAATACGGAATATATTTTCCAATACGGAATATATATAGATTCAAACATTTTTTGGACAAATTAAAAGGAAAATTAAGATCAGTTGTTGTTGATTGAAATAGAAATTCCCACTATACGCGACGAAATGTGCACGAAACTTGAACGCGAAAGCATTTTATCGTCTCGAAGTCGGACTTTTTTCGCCGGTAAATTGCTTATGGAAACAAAATCAATTCAGAATTATGTCCCACAAAGTTTTCTAAAGTACCAAACAGCGATGAAATGGGAAAATAATCCAATTTTGCACCGAAAAAGTTGATTTTACAACTTAGCGCGTGCACATCGCGAAAGCAAGTGAAAACGGTAAACAAACTCTTACAAGAAATAAATGACTTTAATACTCACCATACGCTAACTTTTAGATTGAGAAAGTTGTACCGGCGAATAAAGCACTCCATAAATGAGCAAAAGACAAGATATAAACGATTGCCGACGAGTTCATCGTAGAAAACTTTTGAATTTTGATTCTTACGTGAGGAACCCAATTCAGTGCCCCGGTGCCAATCTGTATCTTCAGAACCAATCACCGGCCCGCATTTGAGACGACATTACCGCAAAATAATGTCGTCTCACTCGTAGCAAAACTTATATTAAAGGTGGATCGCGATACTATATTGTATTTGTTGACTGCCTGTGTTTATTGTTGACTGCCTATGTTTATAAATTGTTGACTGCCTGTGTTTTATATTTGTTGGCTGCCTGTGTTTATATATTTGTTGACTGCCTGTGTTTATAAATTGTTTCCATTTAATTCATATTATACAAGCAGTTAAAAGCTAATGACACATTTGGAACACCCACATTTTAATAATTGTGTAACATTTTCTTCATTTTTGAGTTTTTTTTTTTCTAAAAAAAATACTCTTAGCCGGCGGTTTGGACGGGCAATCTTGCTGCCATGTATGTCACACCAATCAGATTGGGGCTACTATGAACAACCAATGAAATAGCTGATTCTAATATCCGAGTAAATCCGAGTAGATATCGATTTTTAACAGCCATTTAGTGACGGCCATCTTTGTTGATACTGTTGTTGATGTTTAGAAGAATGGCGAAGAGAGCGGCTACTGCGATGTACAGGCTTTCTTTGTACATTTCGTTGTTTTTACGGAAAGTGGTCAAATTGAGGAGATAATTTGAAATGTGCTTTAGGAGTTTGTCATGATCTCTTGTCAACAGTTGATTGGAGGTAAATCTGGTTGGGTCGATTTTATTCAGTAGTGTTGTGCAGTGTTTCTGTAAAAGTTTGTATTTTAGCGTTATTGTCGTTCGATGCATCTAGGTCAGGTGATTTAATACATCACTATACGTTTGTGATGGCTGTTCATTAACTTCAAAGGCAAGTATCAAAATACTTCAAGTTGTCGAAAGAAGACGTGATTTCGTAAATTTTAGCTCGGACGTAAATAGTTTCAGAAAGTACGAATAAATCCGGTCAGTGTATTAACGCAGAGTGCGAACTGCGTGCAACGAAGACTACAGACCAGGTGTAAAATGCAGACTAATTATAAAGTGTGAAGTAATGGAAGCATGTATATCAGATTATTATACAAGTTGTGATGATTCATTTGTGGCGAAATGAGAGGCAGCCGGTCAAGGTTTTGAAATAGACTAAATGATCGGCAGTGAGACTTGGAAATTTTCTATAAATAAAAAGAGTTAAAAAAGAGAATTATAAATCGAAAGCCGGTCGATCACAAAGCAAGCGAAAAAGTGAGACCAATTAATTTTTATACAAATTCCATCCTATGATATCTTCGAACTACGAGCGGGCTAGTTCGTGCATGTAAAAGCAGCCTTGTTGGCTTTTTAAATCGAATTACCGACTGACTAATCAGAAGCTTTGTTTCCCACGCTTGTATAAAAATAGACAAAGACTTCCAGTTCTGCGGAATTCGAATTCGTTTTTAAAAACCTCAGTCATTTGAGATTTATTTTTACTTCAGTTCGAAATATCAGAAATAACCTTGACTTCCAAATGTGTTATTTTGGGCTGCATGCAACAGTGAAAGAAACGCCAAAATTCGTCAACGCAGGTCGATTTGCGACATCCTTGCGACCGTCGAACGATCTGAAATTTGAAGCGAAACTGGCTACTCACGCCAAGATTGCGTTACGAGCTTAAAGAAAGTCTACGTAGGAGCGCTCGTAGGAGCTTGTGTTCCCAGATCTATTATAAACTCTGTGTTGCGAATTACCATCAGTGGCAATTTAGATGGAAAAGACCTGCCAAAAACTTGAGATCTCAGGCTGAGGGACACAAATAATACACGGTACAATCTTGTGTCGGGACGTTTAATCCGGGGGGGGGGGGGGGGTGGGTACTTGACCCATGTTTGGGTATAGGGGTGCCGCTGAGGGTTCGAAAACCTGACCCTGTTTAGGGCAAATAAACAATAAAAACCCCTAAAATACCTACCCTGTAGGGCAACATCCTCTATTTTAGGACCCTGTTTAGGTTGCAATTTAGCGAATCCCGTTTTACTGATACGCGACAAACATATAGAGTTTGGCCAATGTCAAAGTTACTTTGTCTGAAGTAGTTTGTGTCCCAGACCAGTTCAACAAAATTCCTGTTTTCTATTTTATACCAGCACAACATGTAACTTTCCCCTCCGCAACAGCTATTATCATTATTGTTGGTAATTAATGATAATTTATGCATAAGCAACAATTGACGAGAAACATTTTTTATTATTTTCATAAAATATAACTAACATGTTACCAATTTATCAGGAATTTGAGTACACTAAGCAGCTTTGATTTTCAAATTTTTTTGTCCAAATTACTGTGGAATGACCCGTTTATAAATTGTTGGCTGCCTGTGTTTATATATTTGTTGACTGCCTGTGTTTATAAATTGTTGGCTTCCTGTGTTTATATATTTGTTGACTGCCAGTTTTTACTGACTGTGTTTATAAATTATTGGCTGCCTGTGTTTATAAATTGTTGGTTTGTTGACTGCCTGTGTTTATAATTGTTGGTTTGTTGACTGCCTGTGTTTATATATTTATTGGCTTGTTGACTGCCTGTGTTTATAATTAAGCGGTTTGTATGCCATTCCCCAAGGGTGACAGGTTTGACTGTAGTATAGTTATTGAAAGTGGAAGAAATATATTTGATGAATGAAAATATAATAATGTGTATATATTTGGTATCTGCATTGTTACTCTATGAGTTCCTTTTGATATTACTTGGGTGGGGGGTTCTCCCTTATCTGGCTTTTACAGGGTCGTGCCGCACAATAGGGTATGGTTTTTAGTTTTTTTTTGTCTTGGACGGGGTATCAATTTTATCACTTTCTGTCTTAAGGTGGCTCGATGTAGTTTTTTTAGCGATGGGGTGAGAGTTTTGAAAACAAAAATTTGATCAGAAGGCAAACTTCGATCTTTGCCATACTACACCATAATGATAACATATGATGATAGTTTTATTTTCCACCGGTTTCCAAACAACAGAGGTTACCATGGCAACGATTTAGGCATCCTATTAGTTTTAAACAAGGCTGATTTTCTCGAAATTAGTCGGAAACATTGCATCCATTTTATAATATTTTGAAGTATGGTAGTTTGACCACCTGTAGACGAAATTTGATTAAAATCTGTAAGGCGGTTTTTGAATAAAACAACACTGAACTTTTTGCGGACCATTTTGTGTGTCCCATAATTTACTTGAAAATATTTCAATAAATTAAAGCTATATGTACCTCCTCTCTGTTGAAGAATTGTTGATGATATTAAAAACTTTGTAAGGTAAATGGAGCACTTCGGATGGTTACGATTTAAAAATATTTAATTTTGAAGAACTGCAGTTAGGCACCTCAGAACACGATCGAAGCGCATAATTTACATTTAGCAGAATATTTCAAAAATGCTCTTACAGATTTTTAAAAAAATGGTCAGCTATTAGCGTGATGATTGTACTTGATATTCCAATCGAAAACAAGAGTAGAAAATTGTTGCGAGCATAGAAAATAACATCGAATTATGGCTAAGTTTCGATCGCCATTTTGTTTGTCTGAAGAGGGGTTTTGTGTATCTTGTGTGTGGTCTATTTCTCTCTTGATGCACGCCTCTCTTGATGCACGTGCAATAAATATTTCAAAGAAATTTCGTGAGATTCGATTAAAAAATGCAAAACATAGAGTAACAAAAAATCAGAACAGTTTTAGCAAATTTCACACAGCATTTCTATTGTTAATCATTCGTTATCAAAACTAATTCTAAAACGCAAAACCGCTTTTTCCGTTTTAGTTGTTTAAAAGTAAAGATGATCGAAACAGAATATATGTCTTTCCTGCTTAAAAATTCATTTATGTATCATAAACGCACGCTGGCCACAGAAGGCATTTGGAATAAATATTCATTGCACGTGCATCAAGAGAGAAATAGAACACACAAGATAAACAAAACCCTTGTTCAGAGAAAGAAAATGGCGATCAAAACTTAGCCATAATTCGATGTTATTTTCTATGCTCGCAACAATTTTCTACTCTCGTTTTCGATTGGAATATCAAGTACAATCATCACGCTAATAGCTGACAAATTTTTTAAAAAATCTGTAAGAGCATTTTATAAATATTCCGCTAAATGTAAATTATGCGCTTTGATCGTGTTCTGTGGTGGCTAAGTGCAGTTCTTCAAAATTAAATATTTTGAAATCGTAACCATCCGAAGTGCTCCATTTACCTTACAAAGTTTTAATATCATAAACAATTCTTCAACAGAGAGGAGGTACATATAGCTTTAATTTATTGAAATATTTTCAAGTAAATTCTGGGAAACACACAAAATGGTCCGCAAAAAGTTCAGTGTTGTTTTATTCAAAAACCGCGTTACAGATTTTCATCAAATTTCGTCTACAGGTGGCCAAACTACCCTACTTCAAAATATTATAAAATGGATGCAATGTTTCCGACTAGATTTCGAGAAAATCAGCCTTATTTAAAACCAATATGATGCCGAAATCGTTGCTATGGTAACCTCTGTTGCTTGGAAACCAGTGGAAAATAAAACTATCATCATATGTCATCATTATGGTGTAGTATGGCAAAGATCGAAGTTTGCCTTCTGATCAAATTTTTGTTTTCAAAACTCTCACCCCATCGCTAAAAAAACTACATCGAGCCACCTTAAACAGAGTATCTTTACATGGGGTAATGTCTTGAACAGTCAGGATAAGCATATATGGTTAATCTTTACATGGCCTAATGTCTTGAACAGTCAGGATAATTTCAGCATATATATTGACATAACAGGCAAAGCACACACATTTTCTTTTGCACCATATGCCGCTATAAAATATTTGGTCATATTTATATTGAATTGGCCCATCTTGAATATGAGAATTCAGGGAGCTCCGCTGTTAGGCTAAGCCTATCTATATATATTATATTTACTATAAAACGCAGAATGATTATAATAATGTAAAACAATCCATTGTGAGTTTTAATAAATTTGATCTCCCGGCCAGATGAAATTAAACCTTTTTTAATTTGACCGATTTTTGTGGATTGGGGATATTGTGTGTTGTGTTGTCATCCAGTTTTCAGGGGGTTCTCTGGTGAATTTTGTTTTTGTTTTTGTTCTGTGGATTCCTTTATTTATAATAATAATATTTGTTTTAGTTCCCTGAAAATTGTTTCACTGTGGGTTGTAGCCTAGTAAAGTGATTCTAAATATCGTTTACATCATTTTAGATTATTTTAGATCCTGTTAGGCCATTTTAGTTCATTTTTAACGAGTGAATGCTTTGCATGAACGAAGTTATAGCGTATAGCGGACAAATTTCACTCGCTCGATCCCTCGATCCCTCGGTCGATGGCCACAAGTTGTAAACTTTAATGTATGCGTAGTACGGTAATTTATGCATTATCAGTAAACAAAATGGCGTCTGGCGCGGATCTCTTCTATTTTTAAACACGGGTGATTTTCACTCCTACAATTACAATTAGACAACTTTTGGAGTTCGAAATTGAAAGAAATAACCCTAAATAATACTCGACCGCCCAAAGAGGAGACATTTAGAATATTAAAAGTGAGTCACGTTTGAAGTTCTTCGATCGATTCAAGCTCTGATCAAGGCTCAAGCTGTCGAAACTTTTAAAAACCAAGCTGCGGACTTCAAGACTTAGGAAAACACTTAAGTATGTTAAATGTTGTATCTTAGCTTCTTTATACCAAGTGTATGAATAAAATGTAATTTATCTGAACCATTCTATATTTTCTTTGGTACCACTATATGGGAATTATATGATATTTTCTTTTGTTTGCGTCTGAACTATAAAAACCCTTCAATGCTTTTTTTCCAGCGTATATATTTAAAGCGAACTGATATTAGTACCTGTGTTTCTCATACTTGCGGGGGGGGGGGGGGGGGGGGGGGGGGAAACGTTTTCTCCGCCGGGATTCGATCTCGCGACCTTCGATACCTAAAAGATGATGCAAGATTTCTTTTTTGACTCACGGGGGACACACACGGGAGCGACAGGAGCCCTGTGCTTTTGCTCCGCTGATTGAATGGACGACTATCGCGGGCTCAAATGAGATTCACCGAGACATCGAGGACACCGATTTGCTGTTGTCTTGAGCTGGAAGTGGCTTGATTTACTCACCAAATGACTGGCTTCAGTGGCTATGTTCATCTTTCTATTCATGGATCTATATTTAGATGCTCGACAGTGTTTTTTGCTCAATCTCCATATTTCCTTGACGTCGGCGAATGGACTCGAATGGACTCTTAGTCAGCGCGATGGACGATGTTATCATACGCAATGGTTGAAATAATTTTAAAATATTATTATCGGAACGAGGAAGCGTTGCGTGACGGAGGACAAAATAATAAGATTTACCTTTTATTTTCATAGTATCTCAATATGTTTTTTTTAGTAGGAGAGCAAACCCATTTTTGATAATTTAACTGTAGCTAATTTTAGTCCAATAATTGCAACTTCATAGATAACTGTAGTATTTTTCTGTCCAAGAGTTTCGTGTATGACAGAACTGAAGACGAATGAATGTTTACATATAAAATTAATTTTATATTGTGCGTGCGAAGCACAGACTACACAAACAAGATCAGAATGTTTTGAAATGATTGAAATATTTTATTTCACGAACAGCAACTTGCTTTAAAATAAAACTCAAACCAATAGGCCAATCTCGATATATTAATATTCTAACTTGGCTCCGAGGCTTAGGGGAATAAAACAAAAGAAATGATTTATTCATCCCTCAACCTCGATGTGATTTATTGTCGATTTCTTTTGTTTTATTCCCCTAAGCCTCGGAGCCAAGTTAGAATATTAATATATCGAAATTGGTCTATTCTTGGTTTGCAACTGACGTCATCGCCGCCATGTTGGATGACCATTAACAAAAGAATTATAATTAGTTTTATTGTTCCTGTCATCCAACATGGCCGCCAGGGTCTTTGTCATTTAAATCTCTCGGGAATGGTTGCAAACCAGCAATTCGAACATATTGGCCGAATATTTAAACGACGTCTAAAAAGTTAGTCAATGAGGTCTAAATAAACTTATAAGTAGGTCAGTCTATTAAAGTCGCTAAATGTTTTTTTAGTCTGTGTTTATATACACCTTCTAATTATAAACGGGGTTTACTGTACGGTTAATATAGTTAGGTTGGCCAGTCAGTTTGAAATCGTATTTGGCCATGGTTTTGTTAAACCCTGTGTAAACCTTGTTTTTAAAAATATTCGGCCCATAAAGTTGGCGATTATCGAATATCAGTGATTAAAGACTTTTCGTTTGAGTTTCCCTCCCGACCAACACTGATTTGGAGTGAATACGAAATACACCGGCTTGCGTGAATGCCGCGCGGAATCTATTGTTCTGTTTCGAGAAATAAATCGTTTCCTCGAAATCCCTATTCGAGTCAGACTCAAAACTCGAAACTCGATTCTCAAAAACATTGAGGACGAGACTGTCAACTTACATTTACCCGGTTCTACATTTACCCGGTACTACTGCATATTTCTATGTTAATTAATTTATTTACTTTTCCATTCACGAGTTGGCACATAGTGCCTTTGATAGATATCGTGAACGGTGACATTTTAGATCATTCCTTCTTTTAGTAAGTACGATAATTTACCTCCATGTTACTAAGCACTTTAGTAAAGGTATATGCCATTCCACCTCCAATGATCATCTCGTTTACTTTTTCCAGTAAATTTTCAATAAGCAGAATCTTATCAGCAACTTTCGCCCTGAAACACACAGCATCTTACTAATGATTATTTCAACATTTCAATTTTTTCTCCTAAATTATAATGTTCGAGAAATGTTTTGTATTCACACATTCTTTGTCATAAAAGAGGCTGTTGTTGTTCATCATGGTAAGATAAAAAGACGATATTCAGCGGAAAGTTGTGTACGACATAATATCTTTCCTAAAATATAGGCTTTCAACAGTGTTTTCCGTAGCGCGCGGTCAGGGGGACTAAGACCTGTGTAATACGGTCTCATATTACAGTGGAACCCTGTCCGTATTAACGAGTGTCCGTAAAGCGTTACGGACACTCGTTAATACGGACACCCGCTTATTACGGACAATTTTGTTTGTCCCGATAACACATATTTTCTCTTATATCAGCCTGCTTAATACGGACACCCGGATAATACAGACACTTTTTCATGTCCCTTTGGTGTCCGTATTAACAGGGTTCCACTGTATATGGCAAACTGGTCCACGGCGAAAAGGAGCATTCTGATTGGTTCCCTGAGTGGTCCGAATTTTGCAATACGGACCGCTAAGATGGACAGCGCACGAACTCATTTCGCCGAATTCCTTTTATGAAACATTGAACAAAGGAAAACTGTTTTCTATTAAGTAGAAACATTTTTCCTTATGTCTGGCGGACAATTTTGGTTAAAGCAAGTGGCCTGAAAAGTGCAAGAATATGCTTATAAGCTTTGGCGCACGCGCGTTAGCCGAGAATGGTTGCATTAATTTATCAACACATTTTTTTAAAATCCATTATAATAAAAACTTTATTGAACTAGCTTGTTCGGTCCATATTGGGGAAATATTGGTCTCGTTCTTTTTTTGTGTTCATAAACATGCAAAAAAAGAACTCGACCAATATTTTCCCAATACGGACCTCATGCTAGTTCAATAACATCTATATATTTGCACTTGTTTTAGTGCGTATTCGCACTCTAAGATGCTATGTCATATAATAACAATAAAGTATATTATTATATCTCTTATATAGTACGCGCGCTGTGATTGGTCAATTTTACGGGCCGTATTCTACCGTACGGCCCGCGAAATTTGAGAGTGCTACTGATCATGACGGCTTGTTATATTCAACGAAACGAAACGAAACGAAACGAAACGAAACGAAATGAAACGAAACGAAACGAAACGAAACGAAACGAAACGAAACGAAATGAAACGAAATGAATATGTTTGGTGGTTATATTTGATTTTAGGAATATATTCAGACTGGTCATGTTCGTTTCGTTGATTATCACTTTTCATTTCGTCGAATATCACTTTTTGTTTTCAGGTGTTTAGCTATCAACACGCGGGTTGAATTGTGTGTTTTGACTTCCCGCCGTGTGGGAACACCGTCTGGCCCAGTCCAAGTCCATGTACGTCGCTACAACAAGTTCGTTTCGTTGATTATCACTTTTCGTTTCGTCGAATATCACTTTTTGTTTTCAAGTGTTTAGCTATCAACAAGTGATATTCGACGAAACGAAAAGTGATAATCAACGAAACGAACTTGTTGTAGCGATTTACATGGACTTGGACTGGGCCAGACGGTGTTGTGTAACTCTTAAACACGGCGGGAAATCGAAAGCACACAATTCAACCCGCGTGTCGATAGCTTAAAACACTTGAAAACAAAAAGTGATATTCGACGAAACGAAAAGTGATAATCAACGAAACGAACTTGTTGTAGCGATTTACATGGACTTGGACTGGGCCAGACGGTGTTCCCACACGGCGGGAAGTCAAAACACACAATTCAACCCGCGTGTTGATAGCTAAACACCTGAAAACAAAAAGTGATATTCGACGAAATGAAAAGTGATAATCAACGAAACGAACATGACCAGTCTGAATATATTCCTAAAATCAAATATAACCACCAAACATATTCATTTCGTTTCATTTCGTTTCGTTTCGTTTCGTTTCGTTGAATATAACAAGCCATCATGACGCCATCTTTGCAAGTTAGTTTCGATTAATTTCAAATTCTGCATAATAATGTCTCAAGAAGACGATTTTGAAACCTACTTTAAACGTTAGCAATCGGATGAAAGAGCTTTAGAAACAAAAGCGTAGCGAAGAGGATCTTCCAAACTTCAAACGCAATTTATCAGTCGGGAGCTTTTAGAAGCTGAAAACGTCCAAGATGTGCGAGCCGGCCTAGGACTCGATTCAGGAACTTGACAGTTTTATCTCTGCCGAAAAGTCCGCGAACTGACTGTGAAGAAGACGAATTCTGAATGGAAAAGGTTTGAAAATGTCTTTTAAGAGCAGACGAATGGAACATTTAACGTGGAAAACGTAAGTCTTACCTGTTGATGTCTTTGACAAGCTCCTCGGCAAATTTTTCACCAAGTTAAGCTTATTATGCGACGTCTGCAGCAAACACTTCTCAGGACGACACAGCAAAGCGCCACAAAATGGACGGCAGTATCTGAGAAGACTTTTGTCCCGTAGTTTCTTGACAATTTTAGTGTTCTCTCGTTCAGTATTTGTAAGAAATACTCTCGTATTTGAGTGCGTATTTTCACTCAGTTTGACGAACACGCTGTATTTATTGCGGTGCTTTCTTCTCAATCGGTGAATCAAATTTATTGTCCTTGTCTGTTTAACGAACTTCAAGAAATAATTTAAAAGTAAACTCGAACTGTACCTAGTTTTCATGCTTTTACAGAAAATATAAACTAGGTAAAAATTGTTTGAAGACGTTTGAATTTTGGATTCAAATCGTGTTTACAACTCGTCGAACTGGATACTGGATCAATCGACTCGTTCTTTGCGTGTCCGTCAAATGAAACCGCTTTCCTCGCGTTTGACTTGAAATGTTTTCTTTTTTCCAAAGGGAGAGATATAATAAATATCTTACTAACCTCGTCTTCTCGGTCCGTACTGTAAATTACGGATCCTCGTTTTTTCCCCTTCGATTTATGGCCCGCGCGCTTCGCGCTTGGGCCATAAATCGAAGGGCAAAAAAACTCGGTTAGTAAGAGGTATTTATGGGCGCAGTACTATACTACAGCACAGCAGATTCGTCAACACAAGTGTGTGTGGGGGAGTATAAATTTTCTGGTGGATTTTTTGGTAGAAAGATTTAGAAGGACCTTTTCTAGGGTTAATAAAAAGCATACCCAGTAATATTGTCGATTTGTATGTCATGATGAATGAATAAGGGTGGATGCATTAACTATATTGCACTATCTTGATGTTTTGTTTTTAGACTTTTGGGGGTTACGTTCTGGGCCGTTGGGCTTTTTTGGGTATATAGTTTTAGCCTAATGGAACTTCTTGGGGTCTAAAACTGTGGTGTCATTCACACCTCCGCATCACTATATTTTCCTGAGTACGCCCACCCCCCGGGATAAAATTACACTCCTCCCTCGCTTGTCATATCTGCCTTACTGCACGCTTCTGACATATAGAACCACGCAGCAGAGCGAGAAGCCAATCTCATACCGCAGAGACCAAGTACCACAACAAAATCCAACAAGCCATTGGACCATTATTATATGAGGATCTCCTGATCACTATCACCATATACAAACTGAAGAGGCGTGGTCACGTCTTAATGTATACATATGCGAGCCAGCGAGGCAGATGTGAGCCATGCGAGGCATCAACCAAAAACATGCGAGCCATATGAGCCATATATATATTTGGAGTAATATATAGCTGATTGGGAAGTTGTCAGTGGTGAAAAAACTATAAATATCAGCTTTACATGTAATAATAATTAACAATTAGATTATTCGCTCTCAATTTCTATGATGTGATAGTTGATTCGGCCTACGGCCTCATCAACTATCACATCATAGAAATTGAGAGCGAATAATCTAATTGTTTTAGTAAAAATCATAACAATTGTCTAGTATTAACTCTAAATCTTCTTCCGAAACTTCGGAGAAATGAGAAGAAACCGCAATTTTATAGATGACTTCCAGCCACTGCACACTAATGGCTGATAGTGTACGAATAGCTCAGCCAATCAGATTGTCTCATTTGCATTAGTATACTAGTAGATTTTTACTAATAATATGTAGTGTAATATGTAATGTAGTACCGACCCTCCTAATATAGCCAGGTATGGTCTGTCAGGCTTTTCCACAGCTTTTGCAAAGTAGACTAACTCCTTTTCCATGAGAAATCCTGCGGCCTTCTGGGGCAAGTCAACACCTACCATTGAGCTACAAAAAATTAAAAAAATCAAAAACATTGAAGAACAGTTCTTATGGTACATGTAAGTGGACCATGACATCTTAATGTAATTTGTTTAATTTTGACAATGAGACTGCAAGTTAAATTCAAACACAGATGCAGAGGATTGCAGAATATGCATTGTGGTATACTGAAACATGTACCTTAATTGTCTGTACATGTACATGATATATGTACCTCATGATTGGATTGTTTGTTTTAATCATGTGGAACTTCGTACCATGTACATGATGCGACAATATTTACTTTAAAACCGTATTCTGATCAGGGGTAGGGAGAAAGTGCCTGCACAGACTTAAAAACATTTAACTTCAAAAGTTCAATCATTGAATTCAAGAAATAACAAGACTTAGTTCACAGTTCTACTTTCAAGAAATATGGTTCCAATTAAGGCAACTTTTCTTACATTGTATTGTGCACCTAAATGTTGAATTTTCCTGTTTAATTCTCCATTCATTTTACTGTATGAAAATTCAATAGTTTTTACCATTTACTGTAGTAGATTTACAGTTTTGGTTCATTTTCCATGTATAGTTACTGTATGTAGTATCAGATTGTAAAAATGTTTTGGGAAAGGTTGTCCAAAAAAGCGTATAGAGAAAAAGCGTATGTGCATGACAATACCGAAAGGTAATTTGGGATTTATTCAATACATTTTAATATACCGTAAATCCTCGAATAAGCGCCTGGGGCGCTTATTTCAAATTAATTTCAGGTTTTCTCTTGTCAATTCCATAATTGAACAAGTTGTATTTTTATAAAAAAAATATTTTTGGCAAGAAATCTGTAGTAATTCTGCCTTCTCTTACTTCATACATTCGTTTTGACTACACTTAAAGGAGAGGGGTGGGTATATATTATGATTCTATAGGGGCGCTTATTATTCGAGGGGGCGCTTATTCGAGGGGAGGCGCTTATTCGAGGATTTTACGGTACACCCTTTACAGAATACATTTCTTGTTTTCTTTTAGTACACACAAATATATACATGTATAATATTCATGGTTTCTCCTGCCACAACACTGAAACTAACTTCAAGCAAATTGGTATGGTGAACTACCACTACCAATAATACCTTTTGGTATTGTCGCATTTCTGTACGTGTAGGACAACCTTTCTCAAAACAGCTGTACATCATATGTTATCTGCCTGACACAATACCTGTGAGCTCGATGAGCTGTGCCAAAAGCATCATTGATATAAAACATCTCCAAGCTTTGCCAGAGAGTCACGAAATGCTTTTACTGACTCAGCACTTGCGTTGACCTGACATATGCACAAGAAACCACACATCAAACAAAATCAATCGGACAACTAAAAATATTCAGACTGGAGAGAAAGATAACTTCACTATTATAATTTATAAATAATTATTAAAATGTTAGAACAAGTTGTCACTAGCTAAAAATGAATAAAACTTTGAACATGTGCAGAATATGCAACACTACCTTCTTTCCTTCACTATCAACACCTTTGCCTTCTTCCTCCACATGAAAACGCAGATTTTCCAACAAAATCACTGAAACCTAATATTGGTATTGATTGAAAACGAAAATTATTAAAGATGTATTGTTCACTTTACTTGTAAAGTATAGTTAACTACAAGAGCTTAGCTTTATTGCCTATCATATATTTTGGCCTCAGAGACGCTGTTTAATCGACATAATGTGTTACAAACATTCCAATGAACTTGATATCCAAACAATGGATGCTTTTAGCTCCATTAACTTGGTATCGCTATCAGCACTTAGTGCCCATGTCAATCGTTTACAATTGCGTGCCTGTGCTTTATCCAAATGTTATCAGTGTAGCCATCTGTGGCATATCAGGTCTCAAATGAACAGTACTTACGTGCATGTGTTTTGTTACACCAGTCTTTGTACTAGTAGCACGCTAGACACGCTATCTATTTTTCCCTTGTAAGTTTGTTTTTTCCCTCCCCTACCCTCCCCTTATAAATAAACTTGGACTACTGGCCTGGGTGCACACCTTCCACTTAGCTATCGCCCGTGGCAGGTTGGGTGGGTTCCTTATCCCACCTTATCTTTAGCTACCTAGCTGGGTTGGGGGGCTTCGTTCGCTGAGTGAGTTCGCTAACCACCCCAATTAATTCACTGGGTGTGTCTGCCAACCACCCAAGTTTGTGCTTTGGGGTTTGTGTCCGCTAACCGCCCCACTTAGTTTGTAGGGTGCTGTTCGCTAACCACCCAATTACGCCTCCCAGGGTGTGTCGCTACCACCCACGCTCGTTGTTATCCTAGGGAGCACCCAGTGTCCATAGTCCCATTTACTGCCAGAGTTGTCGCGTCATTATTTGTGCATGTGAGAGCGAATGTGTTGTTAAATATTATATGCTACAGTACTGTGCAAAAGTAATACAAAGAAATTTCGATGACTTTTGTGCTTTGTTCTCGCAAAATTGACGTAATTTCGTCGAAATAACTTCAAAACGAAAGTCAACTAAATTTCGAAGTAGTGAAAATTCGAGGATGTAAAATTTCATTAGTATCAAATGAAATTTCGAACCACTGAAATTCGAACAAACGAAAAACCAAAGTGGCAATACAATTTATTTTGTGAAATAATGTAATTTTAAAGGAAGCAAAGGTTGGTTACACACCCATGCATAACGTTCAACGAACGGCGGCAAGCACTACCAAACCATTTTTGGTTGATAGTTTTCAATTTGGATCGAAGCTTTAAGTTAAATGATACGGCTGCTAAACCTTATTGAATGGCAAACAGAGCATGTAAATTGATTGGAATAGAAGTTGATCCTACATTGAAACATGGCGCAACGCTTCACATAACATAACGCAACGCTTCACATAACACCATAACACCCGCGCACAAATGGGAAGATTTTTATCGTGTATATCTCACAGAAACAGTAAACAACTTTTTTTATAATTTTTGTCTTTCGCTCAATCAAAATAGACAAACGTTTTAACGCGACTCTCGGTCGGTAACAACAAACATATTTTTTATTGTGTCTTTCGCTCCCTCGTTTGTTTTGTTTTTCGCTCGATCAAAATAGACAAGCGTTTTTAATGCGAGTCTCAGATGGTAACAACAGGCATTTTTTTATCTTATCTTTCTCTTTCTTATCAAAAGAACTTGTTTGGTTACTCACGTTGAAATACAGGTAGTTTTGATTTGAATGTCTCTTTCACTCACATGTATTGTACTTTAGGCATAAATTGTATTTGGAAAATAAATTAAGAGAATTTAACTTCAAACTGATTCACAGACTAACTGTTACCAAGAAGGAATTATGTACTTATGGTTTAGAAGATGAAAACAAATGTTGGTACTGTGAAGAGCCAGACTCGATTTTCCATACTTTTATAGAATGCCACTTTTCTCAAGCCTTCTATACTAAAGTTTTAGGTTGGTTTAATGCAAATTTTACTGTGCTTTTTCCCCAACGTCTCACAAACAATTTTTTGGAATAGTAACGAATAATTCTGAAGCCAATGAGCTAAAATTTAATTACTGTTTTTTATTTGCAAAATACCATCTATACTATCAGAAAATGAACTCAAAGCATTGCAATATTGATGAATTCATCATGAAGTTGAAACAAAAGCTCAACATTGTTGTGTGAAGATGCTTCTGACCTCGATTATAAAACGTTTGTTTAATTATAATCTTATTTCAGTAATAATGTATTATATTAAGCCTCATTAAGATGTACTCGACTATTATTATTATTGTTATTATTATTTTCCTTATGTAATTTTATTTTGTCAGGTTAAATTCCTTATCAGTGACTCTACTTATCAAGTGCGATGTAACAATGTAATATAATATAAACAAGTATGTTAAATAAACAAAAGTAATGTAAGTCACGCAAGACAATGTAATGTAAAGCGATGTAATGTAGTGTAACGTAGAGTAACGCTCAGTGCTGTAATGTAAGTTTAGTTTTTGTTTTTTTGTTTTTGCTGTTGTTGCTTTTTTTCCTTTCTATTTTGTAAGTGTTGAGTGAATAAAGCAATATTAAAAAATAAAAAAAATAAAAAAATAATAAATTGTATTGTACTTTTTGGTGGACAGCTAGTACGGTAGTTAAGTTATTGATTGATTAGGCGAGCGAAAATTCACATGAGCGAAATTTTGCAAGCATGTTCCAATACTCACCACTTGTTCAAGTCATGAAAGTCGTGAAAGGTAATATTCAACTCGTACGAGTCGTGAAATAAGGTTTACCATTTGTATGATTGGTTCAAGTGGTGAATGTGATGCTTTTCATGGAAATAACATGAAGTGTCATTTTTACATCGGTTAAAACTGCATCTCATTATTAAAGGATGGGACCCAGTCAACTCATACGAGTCGTACGACTCGTACAAGTGGTGAAACTGCATCTCATTATTAAAGGATGGGACCCAGTCAACTCATACGAGTCGTACGACTCGTACAAGTGGTGAAACTGCATCTCATTAAGCAAAAAAACATGACAAAAATTTATGAATATTTATCGTTCTAAAGCGTGCTACAAGCACACGACAAAACAAAACATGACATGAATATTCTTCGTTCTATAATCGTGCTACACACAAATTCTCGATGTAACGAGCCGAAACAGACATGCGTAGTGCACGACAAACAAATCTTGACATGAAAACTTGAAGTTGATAAAGTTAAATCGAATTTGGAAAAGCTGACGTTTTGAGCGCCCGGGGTTTTAGCGCTCGGGCCCTATAATATTGTCAATAAGAAACCCGCGATTAGCCATGGGTTATTCCGCCGATTAAATTTCTTATTCCCAGGATAGATAAACGAAGGATAAAAAGGTATTCCTGAAAGTAGAGTTAGCCCTCGATATCCCTCGATTAAACTCAGATTAAACCAGTTAACTTTCGCCGTGTTCACACTAAACCTTAATTATATTCAACTGAAGTATAATTGAGGCGATTGTACTTCATTCAATTTTATTCAATTATGTTTCGGTTCACATCTGCGAAAATACAAATAAACTAGGCAGGGTAACCTCGCAATCTGAAGTTGAAAACAAAATGGCGCCCTATCGCGTAGCCGCCATGATTATCACCACCATGCTTGATTTTCAGGCAAGAAAAAAGGCGAGGAAAGCTGCAGAGACTAGAAGGCGAATCCGCTGTCTGAAACAGCAACAACGTTTGAGGCAGTTTGTTGTTAAACAAGCAATTAGCTTTTTTTTGGCCTTCCTGTTGATAGTCGTAGATCAAAACTGTCTTTAGAACAGTTTGGAGTAAGCCTAGGAGCGAGCATTGGTGGACTTTGGTTCAGCGAGATTGGGATAACAAGGAATGGATGGAGCACTTCCAAATGGGGCAAGACACATTTAACAAGCTGTGTACTGAACTGGAACATTACATAGTCAAACGAGATACACGCTTTCGAAAGGCAATACCTTTGCAGCTTTGTGTGGCTGTGACGCTGTGGAAATTGGCAACCAATGTAGAGTACAGAAACACTTGCTCAGTTAATGGGAATTGGCCGTTCTACAGCTTGCGAAATTGTTAACAGTGTTTGCGAGGCTATAACCTCTCATCTTCTGTCACGATTCATTAGTATTCCTTTCGAAGAAGTACACGTACAAGAAATTATGGACGAGTTTGAGTAAAAAACGGGCTTCCCCCAGGTAATTGGGGCGATAGATGGTTGCCATATACCAATTATTTGTCCAAAGGATGATCCGGAATATTATCACAACAGGAAAGGGTTTTACTCCTTCATTTTACAGGGATTTGTGGACAGTCGCTTGTGTTTCCGGAATATCAACGTTTCTTGGCCAGGACGTGTCCATGACGCGCGTGTTTTAACGAACTCTGCCCTTTATCAGAAAGCCCAAGTAGGTTCCCTTGTTCCTCATGCGACAAGACAAATATCAGGCGTTGAAATTCCTCCGATTATTTTGGGGGATCCTGCATACCCTCTAAAACCATGGTTAATGACACCATACAAGAACACCGGCAATTTGTCAAGGAAACAACTTCGCTTTAACAATAAACTGAGCAAAACAAGGATGGTAGTGGAAAACAGTTTTGGTAGACTGAAGGGTCGGTGGCGTTGCCTTCTCAAAAGGCTAGATTGCGAGACCGACAGAGCACCAACAATGGTGGGTCTGTGCTGTGTTTTTCACAACATTTGTGAAATCAACAGAGAAGAATTTAATGAGGACTGGCTGGATACTGAAAATCTGCAGATTGTTGAACTCGCTCCTATAAGAATGGCAGAGGAAAGGCAGGCAGTAGCTATTAGGAATGCCTTAGAAAGTATTGAGTTTAAAATTTTGTATTGAAAGGCTTTGACATAAGGCTCGTGCGCTATAGTATGGGGAAGAATGAAGGCAAGTTTCAAATCTTCTAAAGATAAGTTAAAATCATGTTTTAGTCTCTCTGCATTATTAGGTAGTTGAGCTTTTTTACTAATTATCAAGGCGTAGTAGTCTTTTGATTGCTTCTTTGTTATATCAAAAATAACATTTCCATACTTAAAAGAAGGATTACCTATTGTGGAACTGCACTGTACTGTTTTTAAGTTAGAAGGTATTGAGTGTCTAAGACCTGTCCATGTGAGGAAATTGACCTTTTTTATTTTGTTATTAATTGCGTTGAAAGATTCAATATTGTTAAGATTCAATAGAAGGTCACTAACTGTATGGACTCCGGAATCGTAGTATGTCTTATAAAAAAACAGGTTTTCCGTTTATTCTTATGTCTTTATGATTCCAAATTATTAAATAGCCAGTCTTTCTCGTCAGAAAATAGATCGCGGAATTCTAACCACCACTGCAGAAGTTCTCTATAAAAAATTGAAGTTACTGAAATATCTTTTAACGTGTAATTACAATTAAAAATTAGAGGGCCTCCAACGTCTTTTAAGCCATGGCATCAAGTAAGTCTTCCATGTACTTTCATTATTATTAAATATTCTTTTTAACCAGGCTAGCCTTAGAGATTTAATCATACTTTCAATTTCTATCATTCTTATACCTCCTTCTTCAAAACTGTTTATAGCTGAAAGCCTTGTCACCTTATCTTTCCCTTTCCACAAAAATGTGTAAATTATGTGATTTACTTTTTTTGATAAATTGTGTTGGAGTTGGAAGTAACGAGGACGTATAGACTAATTTGGGGATGAGTAGTGATTTTATTATAGTAACTTTTCCATATATAGAGAGTGTTCTAGAAGACCAAATATTAGTAAGAGTTTTCATACTATCAAGTTTGTCTTGAAAATTTGTTTCATAAAGTAGTGTTTGATCATACGTAAAATACACCCCTAAAGCTATTATAGATTCGCTTGGCCAATTTATACCAAGTGGTTGCTCGTCGTTACCCTTGAGGGACCCAATCCACATACCTTCCGTTTTAGAACTGTTGACTAGTAGGCCGCTTAGAGCTTTGAATAAGTCTAGTTGCTGAAACAAAGCCTTGGCCGAGTTCAGATCTGAGAGAACTGCTGTAGTATCGTCCGCATATTGAAGAAGCTTTGTTTCATTTTTTCCTATTTTAATTCCCTCAATTTCGGCATTTTCACGAATAGAAATTGATAAGGTTTCGACGGCTAAAAGAAAGAGGTAGGGAGAAAGGGGGTCACCCTGTCTTACACCGCGTTCTAATGTAAAATAATCCGATGCCAAACCATTGTTTATTGTACAGCTTTGAATATTCTGATAGAACGTTTTTACCCATTAAAAAGATATTGCCATTCTAAGGTGTCAAAAGCTTTTTTGAAGTCAATAAAAATCAACATGCCGGGAATGTTTTCGGCATCTGTAAATACCATTTATATCAAGAATAGACCTAACTGTCTCTCCAATGTAACGATCTTTAACATAGCCCGCTTGATTGTGATGGATGATGCTTGGCAAAACGTTTTTTACTCTTACTGCAATTACTTTTGAAATAATTTTCGCATCAACATTAATGAGAGAGATCAGTCGCCAATTTTCTATAAGTGTTCGATCTTTACCTTGTTTCTCGATTAAAGTGATTACTGCTTTTTTTGAGAGTTTGACATTTCTCCATGTTTGAAAGACTCATTTACACATTCCATAAATGAATCACTAATTAAGTCCCAACAGGTTTTGTAAAATTCAACTGGTATCATCATTACCAGGTGATTTGTTGTTTTGAAAGCTGTCTAAGATAACCTTGATTTCTTCAAAAGTTATTTCACCTTCACAAGATTGTTGTTGCTCTTCTGATAATTTAGGTATATTTAAGTTACTCAAAAAAGCTTCCCCCGCAGTTTTGTTTTCCATGTCTGTAGATTTCGATTTATACAGATTCTGGTAAAATCGTTTCTGTTCATCAAGTATTTTGAAGGGGTCAGTTGTAATAGAACCGCTTACAAGCAATTTTCTTATGTGCTTTTTAACATGATTCCGTTTTTCTAAATTTAAAAAATATTTTGTGCTTCTCTCTCCATGTTCGTGCCATCGAGCTTTTGCTCGAATAGTTATACCTTGTGTTTTTTTTCATAGAAAAGTTCAATAGTTCAAAAGTTCAAGGTTTTGGTTTAAAGCATTGGGCTCTTCTTCATATTTCTTTGTTGCTTCGTCATATGCACTTTGTAAAGTTTTTTCCTGTGCCCTTCGTTCTTTGGCTCTTAAGCCAGTCCCATTCACAACGTTTATCGGACAAATTATTTGTGCCTGATGTTTTCCATTGCGGAATATTCTTTTTCAAATCATTAAGATAATTTTCATCTTCAAGAAGAGAAACGTTCATTTTCCAAAAGCCAAGACCCTTTGCTTCTTGATTCGAATCGGCCAGAACTAACTCAATCGCTGCATGATCTGTTTTAATCGCTGGAGTAATGTCCGTTGAATTTACGAAGTCTTGCAAATTGTTTGATATTAGCCAATAGTCCAAACGACAGAAAATTTGTGGTGATCATTGGCTCCAAGTGTAACTTTTAGATTGAGGATTTTTAATTCTCCAAATATCTACCAGATCCAATTCGTTTTGTAAACATTGAATATTTTCTATTACCATTTTCCTCGGAAACAGTACACCACCCTTTTTGTCAAGTTTTGGATTTAGAGGGCAGTTAAAATCACCTCCAAAAATTACATTTTCTTCACAATCTAAATCTTCTGTTTGCAACGTTTTGAGTAGATTTTTAAAGAATTTGCATGTTATTTTGTCTTTATTTGGTGCGTAGATGTTTACTAATAAGCAAACCTTGTCTTCGATGTCTACCTTTAAAACAACAAAACGCCACAAGGGATCTATAATAGTTTTTTGAATTGAGCAATTAAAACCGTTTCTAATCAACACCGCAACAACGCCAAGAATTTGGGCTTCCATGTGAACAATACATTTTACTACCCCATTCATTTGTCCATTGTTTCTCTGATTCCTCTTTTGAATGTGTTTCTTGCAGAAATATAATGTCTGCTTTTCTTTTACGACACCACGTAAATATGACTCTTCTTTTATGGAAATTGTTTATGCCTCTCACATTTAGAGAGACTAATTTAAATAAGTTTGGTATCTATCGCTAATTTGTATTCATGGAAATTATTCATATTATTATTCTGGGATTTCATTTGGATGTGTAGTACATTTTCTTTAAAATACGGAACCGAGATCTTTTTCCACTCCGAAAGAAAGATACATGTAAAAAACAAAAAACATATATGCAAACACAAACACACAGTAAACAGATAACCTATCATTTACCGGACGTGTAATTAATTCTTTCTCATATGCATCTCTCAAACCGTTCATGGATTTATTCGAAGTTGTTCTTAATATTTCCATAGTAGGAGAGGTTCTTGGTTTCTTTTCCTCTGTAGATATGACCATCTATGATTAATTTGTCAAATTTGAAGTGGGCTCTTTTATGTTCCTGTTTCGCCTTTTTTTAAACCGGGTAGAGTGTTTTATGAATTTCTCCAACTTAACCTGATCGGATGATTTAACGTTACGGCACACGGTTCATGTGTCTTTGCTCTTGGCAAATATCTGCATCATTTCCATCATAAATGATTCCCTGCGTTGATCATTTTCTTGCTCAAGCTTCATTCTTTTTTCTTCCAACTCCAACTCTTTTTGGGTTCGTCTTTCTTCCATCTCCATAAACAATTGTTGCTGTTGCCTTTGTACTTCAGCAAACGTTGATAATGCTTCAGAAATTTTATCGCCTTTGCAAGGTTTCTTGCGTTTCTTGCTAGTAAATTCCGGATATTTAGCTGACGTCGAAGGCTGCGTAGAAACGTGTTCCATTTCCTTTGCTTGCAATGTTACGATTCTTTACCAGGCTTAAGTTGCTTGTCTTCGCGCATTTTCCCTTCTCTTTTGGAGTTGCGACAACGCATTCATCTTCTTTCGAGGACAATGAGAATGAAACATCAGCCACAGTGCCCAAAGTTTCGTCGACATCATCAGTATACGCCACATGCACTTCGGAAATTCCATCCTCTTGAAAACTGCTTGCCATCGAGTCAACGATAATAATTTTTTATTGTTGGCTCGGAAGTTGGTTTGCAGCCAAGAACATGATCCATTGCTTCAAACATTTCCCATTCTTGGCGCTGATTGTTAGAAATTTTGTTTCCGTCACAAATCTTTCGATATTTTTGTTTCAGGTTATTAACTTTCACACGGCACTGTTGTGCACTTCTCGAGTAACCTGCATCCGCCATTCCTTTGCTAATTTTTTCCCAAATGACTTTCTTGTTGTGCATAGAGTTGAGCTCAGACTGTACCTCCTCTTCGCTCCATAAGGCGATTAGAAGTTTCGTCTCCTCGTGCCACCAATTGTCGGCCATTTTGTTTAATCACGCACTGTAATTACTTCAAAAAACTTCCTTGAGGTTGTTTGAAGTAATTATAATCCAATTATAATCAGGGACTGTAATTAGTTTAATTCGATTATAATTCAATCATAATCGAGGCCTAATGTGAACACGGCTTATGTATTCTTATGCACGAGTGGGAGAAAACGGTAGAGCGCCAATAAAAGGAAGGTATAAAACATGGTTTTTTTGCTTTGTTTGATAGTAAACATGAAAGATTGTATCTTGATATAGAAAATCCCTTGATGTTTGCAAACCCGACAAAAAAGCGGGACAAAAAAGGCTATACTAAACTCACTAACTACGGAAAAGCAAATTAAAGTAAACAGCTAAAATCATGTTAAAAATGTCAGCAAATTTCATAACACAAACGCCTGGCGATGCACAATTTCAGTAAGCTTATTGTGTTTGGAAAATCCTAAAAGTTCGTTAGAATTCGTTGAAAAACAGAAAGAGATCTAATTCTCCGAGTTCATTTGTATTTCATAAATGGTCATGCAGTTTATTTATTAATCGCTTTAAATAAAAGTTTGTAGATTTCTCGCTCACGGAAAAGTCCAACAAAGTCAACAAAGTAAGAATTGTGTTTTTTTGAATGAAGGCTTACTTTTGGTGAAGGTAAATATGGTAAAATACCAGAGAAGATGATAAAATAAACTATGTAGTTTTTGTGTCTACTGCGCTTGCGCAGTAATTATAAAAGTAATATATAATAATGATAAGAACCTTCCCAGAGTCCTTTGCAACTGGAAATTTTTCAATACCAAATAACTTTGTAAATTGGAGGCCCAGAAGGGTGAAGCACCACAAGGTAATAGCACTTACCATAAAATAACTCTCATATCAAACTTAGTGTGATGACGTCATTAGTCGCGTGACCACGCCCGAAAATGCGTTTTTGTTTATTGTGAGAACAGGCCGCTATCAATTGAAAAGCAATCAATTTAGATAGCAAGACATTGAAATGGGGCATTTTGAAATGGCCAGGTGACATCTGGCATTTTAAATTTATGGGGGCTATACACGGGAGCAAAAATATGTGGAAATTTGGTTCTGTGATATCTCATAAAGCGTAAGGTGTATAGCGACAAAAATCTACATGTGGATAGATGTTTATGTAAAGAACATGTTTCTTACGTGACGTCATCAGTCACGTGACCAGATCGCTTTGAATATTTCAAATTGCTTTAAAAGTACATTATGCTCAATAAAACAGCGACTTATTCCTGTCAGCTGTAGATATTGAAGTAAGGCTATTTATTAAAAGGGCGATTATTATTTTTTCTTTTAAATATCAGGGAAGAGCAGCGCATGAGCAGTGCATGAAAAGTTGCTTATTGGCGCTAAATCAGCCACTTATTAATTTAAAACCAAAAAGAGAAATTTATGAGAGGTTTTAGAGCATCCTCTTTCCAGTTCCCTTGTCTGTTTTGCAAAATTAAATTTCCGTCATAGGGTTCAGGGATGTAATTTAGCAGTTCCTTGGGGCCTGGGGAGGAGAGAGGATTGGGGCGAGACTGTGCTTTCGCGCCATTTTCTGCGGCTTACGCCCGTCGTCATGTGACTCACGTCAACTACTCGCGAGTTCGTCTCAAAATGTTTTTGTGGACCTTTGTCTTGTGGACTTAATTTAAGCTTCGTTTTACTGTTAAAGAGAGAGTTAAGTCCTTCGGACAGGAGAAAAAGTGTGGATTCAACTGGTCATCACATCACATGATGCCAAAACAGCACCATCAAGTATACAAGTAAGTAAACTAATTATATAAGCACCGTTCCGCTCGTGAAGCAGCTCGCAGTGCATGTGAGCGCTTTGCTAAATATTATAAGCTTAATTATAAGCTTATTAATAAAACTTACCTTTACTTTACCTTTACATGTTCTATGACAAGAGATACCTTCGGTTAGGTTTTCTACTAGAATAGACCAAGCTTTTAACACCTTCGTTGGTAAATTAACACTCATCTGTTGTTTACATCCGATGCAATCAGCTATGTGTTCTATATTAAAGCTTAAATGGAAACGAAACTAGAAGGAATAAGCTCTGCCTCTTTAAATTGAAATTCTCAGACAGCTGAGCTCGGTAAGCAAACAAACGATTTTCAAAAGCTTTTTTTTAGGCTAAAATAGTGCGAAATCTAACGGCTTTCCGACTGCGCTGAAATACTGGAAAGGTGTCTAGTGAATTATTATTTGTTTTTCTCTTCACTTTTCAATACGATATTTCGCTTGCCATGTTTCTCGTCCTAGGAAATTAAAATAAGTTTACATGTACCGAGGGAAATTGAATTTCTCCATTTGAATGTAGGCGATTTTATGTGTCTATGCTTATAGTGTCAGTATTGCTTGCGAATTATAGTAATATTCAAATATTAAATCGTCACTGCAAATTGTGCATCTTTGAATTAAAATTCCAAGTCCCAAAGCTGAGCTCAGTAAACAAACAAACGATTTTCACAAGCTTCTTTAGGCTAAAATAGTATGAAATCTTCCAGCTTTCACCGAAATACTGGAAAGGTGTCTAGTGAATTGTTTTCTCTTCTCTTTTCGATACGATGTTTTGCTTGCCATATTGTTTCTTGTCCTGGGAAATTAAAATAAGCTTACATGTTCCGAGGGAAAGTGGAATTGCTGCGTTTGAATGAAGGCCGGCGATTTTATGTTTCTATGCTGTCAAATCTGGGTGCTGAACAACATTTAAATACATGTATAATGTTTGCTTGCTATAAATCATCACAAAAAATTGTGGCCCTTCAATTTTTATGAAAAATATTTTGCGGTTTGTTTTAATTTAAATTTTGGACTGAAGAGCAGTTGTGTATTAAAATATGCTATATATATTACAATTCGAGGTTTTAACGCCAATCAGAAGAGTGAAGCGTTTGTAAACATTGTACTTTTCACTTTTTGTCACGCGTCACACAACTTCAGTTTTCTGATCACAAACGATATAAATACAGACGCTTTGGCGCAGTGTATAATATTATAAAAAAGAATTGGCAATAATTAAGTTTAACTTGAGTTTATTTTGTTATCAACTGAAAATTGTTTTCAGTAAAATGAAAGTTGGAAGTCAAAATGTAGCTGATCTATTTAATCAGGGTATATTTAGATGAACTGGGATGATAGTAGTCTCCTACGCAGCCCCGTTATTTCTGTCATCACGCAACGCTTCTCCCCACTAACGTCTGCTCAAATCCGAATCACATTCCTTTCCCGATTTAAGGTAGTACAACTGGCTAAAATGCTACGAAAAAGGACCCTTTTTGAGAACTGTTTCAAATCCATTTCAAATTCCATAGAAGAAGTTGTTAAGTCAATTTTATCAGAGAAACAGATTCTGAAATCGACATTTTCACTTTCGTAATGGGAATGTGTGAAATTGATTACCTTGCAAGCGGTGTAAAAATCAGTTTTTTCTTAATTTTTAGGTTTATGTTTTAATTAGTAGTCATAATTTTTGTTTTATAAACAGTTATGAAGAAAATACATGAAATATGAGTTAGCCGCAGTGAAACAGTAAATTCTGTGTTAATTATTAACAGGCATTAAAATCAAGAACATGACTCCCTTAATTTTATTCAAATTGAATGTTTTTTTGCGGCTAAATGCAAGGAAGATTACTTAACATGTGGACAAAAACTGTGCCAAATTTCGTCAGCATTGAGTTTTTCCTAGTGGCAATTTGTTAAATTTTATCACATGTAAGTCAAAAAGACGCCGAATTCGACGAATTCAGCCAGTTTTTCATCGCGATTTCTCTGCAAATTGATCCGCCATCTTGAGCCTTGTACTTACCAGCCTGATCAACATGAGCACACACGAAAAATAATCTGGAATGTTGTGCGAGACTCCCGTGAACAAAATACCAGAGCGCATGTCCTTAGCTTCCACCGTTCGATACTTACGTCTGCAAATCCAAGATGGCGTCTTAAAATGGCGCCCCAGACAACGAAATTCAATCTCCGCTTTCTCCAAAACCCGCAAACGGTGGACTCTTATCTTTTGGAATTGATCATAATAATGTTTTATCTACCAGCTGGCTGAAAACGAAGGCAACTTTATATTTTACGACTCAGCCAATTGTACTACCTTAAGCCAATCACAGTTGCAGTGCCATTTTTCGGAACTTGCTCGCGCCAATACACCAATAATAAATTGTGTCTTTTCGCGACCTTAGTGTTGGAAACGTCAAACGGACACCAGTATGCCGCCTTTTGAATTTGACGCAAACCAGACATCATAATAAAACATGGTTTTACTGAAGAAAAATGTATGATATGAAAAAATAATGTTGAAAAACTTCATTATAATTACAACAGACATCCTAGTTCAAGAATTGGATTGATCTAGCAGGTTTTCGGCAAACGGTAACAGTCACGTTTTTGCCGATAGGTGTCAAAGTTACTGGGGTAAAAACAAAAGGAAAGGAATGTGGTTCGCATTTGAGCAGCCATTAGTGGGGAGAAGCGTTGCGTGACGACACAAATAACGGCTGCATAGGAAACTCAGGATGATAGGAGTACTAAGGAATTTCCCATGCACAATGTAGTATTTATAATTTGTTTTACGTTTCATCTTTTTAACAGATGATTGTAGACAGTGGATTTTACAGGTGAGAGTGAAGAGCATAAATTGAAGGGATACCGTATGTCTTTTAAACACGGAGAGAGCCTATAAAAGGCAAGGACACGCCCCCTCTGAAGCACTTTGTTGGCTATTTTTATCATTAATGGCATGTGGGGAAAGCGGAAACGTCGCACAACAACGGTCGTAGCTACAACGGTCAAGAAAAGTTGGGGTTGGTTTATCCAAACAACTAATTGATTTATGTCAAACACAACAAGCTATAATAATACATATTGAGCGCAAAACAAATATATCTATTCACTGTGTGGAAGAACTGAATGCAAATTATCAATTTCCTTCGCCCATTTCAACATGTACAGTACAGTCCAAACTTTGCGGCTAGCTAAAATTGCTGCAAATCTCAAGCCTGCGATCAAAGAACCACCTGTTTCCATTTATCTGAGCTTGTCGAGAACTTGAACGAGTCTCGTGAAGATGACTTTGGCGGGATTTGCAAAATTATTCAGAATTACAAGCTTTGTGATTGTGCAAACAACTTGGACAATACTGAATAATTGCACATAATTAGACCTGGGCGAATTAACCAATCAAATGAGACCATTGGTGGTCCGTTGGGATTTGTGATTGGCAGGCTGAACACCTCAGCCTCTACTGATAGGCTCGCTCCGTGTTTAAATGCATGCAATTTTATTATCTCATTAACAGTATTGATTAAAATTTGGGTGTATGTTAAACCAAGAACAGTGACACCCCCGGAACACCCAGGAAGAAAAAAAATATAAAAAAGGTAAAAGTCTTCATGAGCCTAGTGACCCACAACTGCCGGAGCCTTAATCCCAGTTTCTGTAGCATGAAGCAACTAGGAGTATTCCTTAACCCCCTTGGTTGGGATGATAGTCCATCGCAAGTTACCACCCTGGAGCATTTTGTCGCCGGTACTCATTTATACTCCTGGGTGGAGAGAGGCATTGAGAGTAAAGTATCTTTCCCAAGAACACAAAACATTGACCCCAGCCAGGGCTCAAACCCAGACCACTCAGTCCTGAGTCCAGCATGCTAACCATTACTCCATTAGGCCACCGCATCTTCCGCCACCAAAAATATACTAAATGCAAATTTCAGACCACTGACCATGTTCCATTTCCCCTTTTGGACTACTTCAGCCATATGATATCTTATTTATTTTCATTTCCTTTTTTCATATTTTTAATTTTCTTATTTGTAATTTTGGGGTGTTTTCGGAGTGTTCTGGGGTGTTTCGGGAGTCTTTTTGGTTTTAAATACACCCATAAAATTCACTTTGAAGTCTTCAGAGCTATATTCATCATTTAGGGGAGTGTACTGTAAAGTTATTATAAAATAAGCTGTACGTGGGCTTTAATATCTGTTATTTGTTCAAAAGGTTTTTTTGGTGGGCTTCTTTTGGGGGAAATGGGGGAAGGGAGTTGTGTCTCAAACCTTTTCTTTTAAAAGAACAAGAATTTTCGAAGAAAATATAACCGGGCTTTCTTTATCAAGCAAGCAAGCCGTTTTACCTGCTTTCTTGCTTGAAATCTATCAGATTAGTCACGGCAGTCACGCTGAAGTCTGATGTTTGCGTATAGTGCCTACTGTCAATTTTCTTGCCTCTGAGCAGTCTTTGAAGATCATTCCTCAATATAAAGCCAAAGTTGAATAAGAGGAAAAAACACGACAACATAGGTACGAATCGGTGTTGAACCATCAATCGCAGACGTTCTGCGATGCACCATCATCATTCGCAGCTATTCTAGTCACAGTTCGACAAATTGCGTGAGTCAAAATGTGATATTATAATGTAATGATTGTTATTTATAAATCTTCTGCATACAAGGAAGTGAATTGCTGCACCAACACGAAAAAGTAATGTATTTCACACTAAATAAACAGCAGAGTATTCATGTTCAAATCAAAAGTAATAGCTTGATATGAAATTTGACCTAACGGCGACCCTGGTTTATCACAGACGTTGCGAAATCTCGTCAAGTCACAGTTAGACGTGACTCATGTGACCCCATGACGTAATCGTCCTTATTTATAAATCTGCATTTCTCAGCAAGTTTCTGTTTTTCTCAGAAAATATACGGAAAAGATATGTATTTCACACAAAATGACAATTATTTAACAGGACAATATTCATAAAATATCATTTAGGCAAAGGATGACCCTGGCGAAATCTAACGTAGCTTGATAAAAACATAGGCACGCAATGCGTGCAAGAGCTATTTTTTGGAGTGGTAAAGAATGGTGTTATGGAGCATGAAAAGATTGGATTGGAAACTGTAGATCATGTTGGTTGTTTTGAGTTGGCAGATTGGCTTTAGTATAGTGTATTTTAAGTTATCAAAAATCAAGCGATGTGGCTTGTTTTCCTGGCAAACAGTTTTGTGCTGGTCAAGTTGATTATATTCAATGGACGATCGAATGTTTCCAGTCAGAGAATATTCAAACGTTTTTTATATTTTATTAATTTTACTTGGGTGGTTTAAGTTTTAAAATTGCGAATTGTAGTTAAAAAGGAAAATAACGTTTGGTGTCGTCGATTAGAAAATAATGCAATTCTTGGATGTTAAAAGCGTAACGTGAAAGAAATAAAAAAGAGATTGGACTGCATTGGTGTTTTGAGATAAAGAATATTTTCCAAACATTTTGAAAAGTTACATTTGTTACCGAGTGGTCAAACTCAAAGACTCGAAGGGTTGAATGTCAGAGCAGTCAGCTACGCATCCTCCCCCTGTCCATGATCCAGGTGGAGAGGATCGCAGGCACACCGAAACACCCACAGCTGGAGACTGAGCCTACCCCACCCTGGGAGTGCAAATCCCCACCTCCAGTCCAATAGTTGACTACTATAAAATAAAAACGGTTCTGTGAGGGGCAGTTGTTTTTACATCTTCCTTTAACTACCAGGCAAAGAAACAGTTGGAAACGAATGCGTGACAATTGAACAAACCTGCGTTACACATGACAAGGGTCAACAAAAGTATTTTATTTAGGTATTAAAACATAAACCATTTGTGTTGTGGTTCATCAAGAAATATTTGTGCCAGTACAGTGTGTTGTTTTAAATATTAAATTGTACTCCTTATCATCGTATAATTAAAAGCCTTAGTGAAGGTCTGCTTAAAACATTCATGTAAATTTGATTGATGACCTTTTGACCCTGACATGTTGTAATGCATTTATTAATCAAATACAAAATGCTAAAATTTAATGACAATTCACATAGCAGAACACCAAGAACTGCAAATCCTCACAGTACCTTGAAGGAAAACAATTTTTTGATTTCATTCCAAATAAAAACATCACGTTTTTATTAAAATTTCGGCTCTTTTACATGTAATTAAATTAAATTTACATTTGAAAACAAGTGTATCAAATTATATTTTGTTTTCGATATCCATATTTCTACTGCAGCAAATTTGCACCAAACTGGAAATAAATGCCATATATTGAAAATCCTTGTGATAAAATTGAAGAGAAAAGATTTTATTTTATTCAACACGCAGATATTTATCCAACTGAGAAACAAGAACTAATTCAATTATCACAAACGTTTGTACGAAAAACAAAAGTATCAGGTTACATCCTTTGCATGAAAAACAAAAGTATCAGGTTACACACGCCGACATTACAACCAAAACTATCACATTACATACGTTTCTGTTTTACCGAAATTAATATGGTAAACATTCGGATAAAACGTAACAAGTTCTGTGAATAAAATCAACCCAAAAAGATTGACCGAAAGTCAACTATTAACAAGACAAGAGAACTTGCGTAAGCATATTTCAACTTTTCTCTTCAAAATATCTGCTCACGAATTTACCACTTCCCGTGAAAATTTCTGCACTCAACAGCAAAACATAGCGTGTGTTTAGCAAAAATCAAATTCTGTTTGGCATGATTCGTCACCGAATCCTCGAATATTCAAAGTAGTTACTTTAGCGCGGAATTCTCAACGTACCGGGGAAAATAAAAGAGACTTCTGGTAAAATCTCATGAATGAACATAACAGTAACAATACAAAGGATACTAGGTCTTAGTTTTCGAGGGTCGTAGTTTTCGTAACACCCCTATTTCTTCTTCTTTATGTTTGTTCCTTCGTGGTTGATCGAAGTTCTTACTGCATGCTGAATCGGCGCCATTCATACTTTCAGATGTCAAGTTCAGTATTGGTCTCATCAGGTTTTCCTAAAAAAAAATAGCTCAAAAATTGATCTAATGGCGCTTCCAGTGTATGTGATGTACGTACGCACCTCACAGACAATCTCTTCAAGTCACGATTCGACGTGACCCTATGACGTAATCGTCCAAATATAAATCTGCACGTCTCAGCAAGTTTCTGTTTACATAAATCTGCGAGTCTGGGCAAGTTTCTGTTTTCCTTTTCGGAAAAGAAATGTATTTCACACAAAACAAACAGGACAATGTTATGACCCTGGCGAAATGTAACGTAGCCTTGATAAAAAATTTGATCTAATGGCGCTTCTAGTGTGATGTACGTACGCACCTCACAGACAATCTCTTCAAGTCACGATTCGACGTGACCCTATGACGTAATCGTCCAAATATAAATCTGCACGTCTTAGCAAGTTTCTGTTTACATAAATCTGCGAGTCTGGGCAAGTTTCTGTTTTCCTTTACGGAAAAGAAATGTATTTCACATAAAACTAACAGGACAATATTATGACCCTGGCGAAATGTAACGTAGCCTTGATAAAAAATTTGATCTAATGGCGCTCCTAGTGTGTCCACCTAGTAGTGAGTACAATGATTTAATATTTTGACGAGTCAAACTCACCGACGTTGCGAAATCTGTACGCCGCTCCGATGTGTTTACGCGGTCCTAAATTAATATTTATTTGGACCAGTCCAACTTTCACATAGGCTCGATTTCCGCCGCTCTCTCGAGTCCGGGCTTCGTTCTTCCCCGAGAAAATCTTTCACAAGGCGAATACATTCATATATATTCATACTCACCCCTAGCTCTCCTCCTAGCACTTTGGCGGAGTAGAGGTATAGGTGAATCACGACAAACAAAAAAAACAGAAGCTATTTTACTAACCGGGCTGGGCCCCAGGCTCACGCCCGGTTAATAAAGCATATTAATAGTAAATAGATATCTATTTAAAAGGTGAAAATCCCTTTCATTAATTATCCTTGATTTAGAGCATAATAATTAATTAATATAAATTATGTTCTCTTCTGAGGTGGGTTAATACTGGGTACCATTATACTGGTCTACAACTTAAGCCCTCTCTCCTCTAGCTGACCTGATGGTTAATTACATTCTCTGCTTTGTTTTCTCTTCAGATTTGTACTTCAAAACCATTGTAATACCAGGCAGCAGTTGTGATGTCAGGAGAATAATAAATTGATATTGGTTTGAAATAATTTATAATCTATATAATATATAAAATTGTTTGTTTTACTAATTCAGAGGGCGACACTTGATTGATGGTGTTGCAGTTAATCATGACACAAAAAAAATTGTGGTCAGAAAAAAGGACCAAATAAATATTCAAAGAAAGATTTTTGAAATGTGGTGGTTGTCTGCTGTATTTAGATTTCATTGATCCTGAACAGTGTGATATTGAATGTTTAAAATGTTAAATGTTAGCACATGCTGTTAGTGTATTTTGCCCCTTATAAATTAATATACATGTACATGCATGTGTAATTGAGCATAGTATGAAAAGTCAAGCCTTTGTTGGAAAATGCATACTTTTGGTCTGATTCACACCAGTCTGTCACTCTTATGTAAATTCATGGCCTGTTAAAATTCAGACTATTCCAAATTTATTTTCAAATCATGTACATTTTGGTTTAAATTTATTTTTGTTTGATATTTATTTCCTTTTGTCTTTATTTTGTTTTAGAGCATGGTACTTAATGACAGTGCTAACTAATGACATTAAATTCAAGAGAAAGGAAAACAAAAAATTTTAATGTAAAAAATAAATTAGTCACAACATGATAATTTAACAGTGTTGGGTTTCTGTTCCTTCTAATACTGCTACCATATTTTCAGAGTTTAACATTTGAGTGACTTTCACTGGTGTTCTTTAGTATATTTTTTGTTCCAGGAATTGTTGACATCACCATAATTCATATTCATTGATACTGATAGGCACATGTAAGTTGCCGAGTCACTTCATGTGAACCATTGGTTCATTGATATAAACTACACGTAAGCTCTCATTTACCTTCATATGAGGCTTTTGAATCCACTATTCTGAGCTATTTACATATTGCTCTGACTATGAATTTTACAAATTGCATTACTGGGGGTTTTGATATACACAATTTAAACTCAGGGTTGTTGTCTGAGGGTGCATTTGTTGGTTTGTGCTATATAAAGAACACTGTCAATTGGTTTTGTATCTATGATAATACATATGTCTTATTATTAACCAAGCTTGACAGTACAGATCGAGTGCAACAAGGTCCATACAGAAAAGACTGAGGGCCGACATTTTACTAACAAATTTGCATGATTTTTGCAATTTCTAAACCCCACTAAAACTAAAATTAAGGGCAGTAGGTGGTATCATATTTACCATTTTTTCCATTATGACAATTAAATTATATATTGCTTTTATCCGGTTCCACTTGTAATTATAAAAGCAATATATAATTATAATAAGAACCTTCCCAGAGTCCTTTGCAACTGGAAATTTTTCAATGTCAAATAACTTTGTCAATTTGAGGCCCAGAAGGGTGAAGCACCACAAGGCAATAGCACTTACCATAAAAAAACTCTCATATTAAACTTAGTGTGATGACGTCATTAGTCACGTGACCACGCCCGAAAGTGCGTTTTTGTTTACTGTGAGAACAGGTCTCTATCAATTGAAAAGTAATCAATATTTTCAGCAAGACATTGATATGGGGAATTTTGAAATGGCCATTAATATTCTGGCATTTTAAATTTAAGGGGGCTATACACAAGTGCAAAAATGTGTGGAAAATTTGTTCAGCTATATCTCACGAAATGTAAGGCGCATAGCAACAAAAATCTACATGTGGATAGATATTCATGCGAAGAACACGTTTTTGAACACGTATCTTACGTGACGTCATCAGTCACGTGACCAGATCGCTTTGAATATTTCAAATTGCTTTAAAAGTAAAGTAAAGTTTATCAAAAGGGCGATTATTATTTTTTCTTTTAAATATCAGGGAAGAGCAGCGCATGAGCAGCGAATGAACATTTTCTTGTTGGCGCTAAATCGGCCACTTATTAATTTAAAACCAAAAGGAGAAATTTATGAGAGGGTTTAGAGCATCCTCTTTCCAATTCAGTTGTCTGTTTTGCAAAATTAAATTTCCGTCATTTGTTTTAGGGCTGTAATTAGCAGTTCCCTGGAGCCTGGTGACTACTATGCATGAAAATGAAGCTGTGTTTTGCCGCCATTTTACCTGGTTGCCGACTCGCGTCCGGTCGCGTCAGCTCAGTGGCGTGTTTTCGCCGGATTTTTTCGCTAGTTGATCTAAAGAAAGTGTTTTGTCGACTCAAGAAATTTTCCTTCGCTTTCTAGCATCTTATTGCTGCTTAAGGTAGTACAACTGGCTAAAATGCTCCGAAAAAGGACCCTTTTTGAGAACTGTTTCAAATCCATTTCAAATTCCATAGAAGTTGTTAAGTCATTTTTATCAGAGAAACAGATTCTGAAATCGACATTTTCATTTTCGTAACGGGAATGTGTGAAATTGATTACCTCGCAAGCGGTGTAAAAAAGTTTTTCTAATTTTTAGGGTTATGTTTTAATTAGTAGTCATAATTTTTGTTTTATAAACAGTTATGAAGAAAATACATGAAATATGAGTTAGCCGCAGTGAAACAGCAAATTCTGTGTTAATTATTAACAGGCATTAAAATCAAGGACATGACTCCCTTAATTTTATTCAAATTGAATGTTTTTTTTGCGGCTAAATGCAGGAAGATTACTTAACATGTGGACAAAACCTGTGCCAAATTTCGTCCTAGTGGCAATTTGTTAAATTTTATCACATGTAAGTCAAAAAGACGCCGAATTCGACGAATTCAGCCAGATTTTCATCGCGATTTCTCTGCAAATTGATCCGCCATCTTGAGCCTTGTACTTACCAGCCTGATCAACATGAGCACACAAAAAATAATCTGGAATGTTGTGCGAGACCCCCGTGAACAAAATACCAGAGCGCATGTCCTTAGCTTCCACCGTTCGATATTTACGTCTGCAAATCCAAGATGGCGTCTTAAAATGGCGCCCCAGACAACGAAATTCAATCTCCGCTTTCTCCAAAACTCGCAAACAGTGGACTCTTATCTTTTGGAATTGATCATAATAATGTTTTATCTACCAGCTGGCTGTAAACGAAGGCAACTTTATATTTTACGACTCACCCAATTGTACTACCTTAAGAGCGAAGAAAGTCCTTCGGGTAGCAGACAAAGTGCAGATTCAAGTAGTCGCCTGTTGGCCAAAAGAAAGCTAAGTGTTCTTGAGTTTTATTTTATATTTGGCAGGCGAGCGTATAATAGCTTAGCGCCGCTAGCGGTAAGGTTAATTTTCCGTTCAATTCGGTTAAGCTTGAGCTTATTTAAATTTTCTGCTGTTAGGCAGGTAGAAAGTTTTGCACCTTTGTTTACGTATTTAATCGTTAACTTCACGACTGTTTTGCATTGTTTCAGTTTAGAAACGAAACGTGAAACAAGAAGGAACTTGAGAAAGAACGAGCAGGAATCCCAGTCCGAAATTAAGCTGAGCTCGGTAAGTGAAAATATGGAAAACACGCCTGTTTGGCGTATTTTTACATTAAAAATTGCTGGCTTACCTTCATTCCAAACATTGCTTTGATTATAGTACGAAATCTATAAACGGCTTTCCGACTGCGCTGAAATACTAGTGAATTATTATATGTTTTTCTCTTCACTTTTCGATACGATATTTCGCTTGCCATGTTTCTCGTCCTAGGAAATTAAAATGTACAGAGGGAAATTGAATTTCTCCATTTGAATCTAGGCGATTTTATGTTTCTAATAGTGTCAGTATTGCTTGCGAAGTATAATAATATAAATCGTCACTGCACATTGTGCATCTTTGAATTAAAATTCCCAGTCCCAAAGCTGAGCTCAATAAACAAACAAACGATTTTCACAAGCTTTTCTTTAGGCTAAAATAGTACGAAATCTTCCAGCTTTTACTGAAATACTGGAAAGGTGCCTAGTGAGTTGTTATCTCTTCTCTTTTCGATACGATGTTTTGCTTGCCATATTGTTTCTTGTCCTGGGAAATTAAAATATTAATATAAGCGCTTACATGTTCCGAGGGAAAATGGAATTGCTGCGTTTGAATGAAGGCCGGCGATTTTATGTTTCTATGCTGTCAAATCTGTGTGCTGAACAACATTTAAATATAATGTTTGCTTGCTATAAATCATTACAAAAAATTGTGGCCCTTCAATTTTTATGAAAAATATTTTGCGGTTTGTTGTTGCCCGCACAGGGCAGCCTCCTATTTCTGTCCTGAGTTTCGATTTCAGGATTTCCATCTGCCGGTAAGAGCAGTACCCAGCCCCTCCGCGTGAAAAGTCTGATTTGTGACGACTATTGCACGCTCGAATTTGCACGAGAAGAGACGATTGTTGTTTTCGGGATTTCTTTTGCGCGCTCGAGGAGACGCTGTTTTGAGACGCTCTGATGCTTGATTGTTGCCGATTTCGGCTGTTTTGAGACGCTGTTGCACACGCTCTTGCACAAAAGGATCTTGCATGACATTGTTTTATTACCAGCCGCCCTGTTATGTTTCAAGCGAACATATGAACTGACCCTTGTGAGATCCGAGTCGCATGCTCCTTTTTTCTACGATTTCACGCACGCCTAGCCTGCGTTGCAGACCGACTTGACCGCCGGTAAATTGGTTTACTTCAATCACATCGACAATTAAATATTTGGACACGTTGCATTGTGTTCACAATTGGTTTACTTGAATTTCCTCGAAAATTAAATATTTGGAAGTAGTGTCCTAAATCTGGCTGTGACATTGTAATAAATGTGTCTGTCACTACCAGATGTTGGTTTTGTGCTTTGTTAGTATAAGGTTATTTTGAGACGCAAATGCACGAAAGGATCTTGCGTGACATTGTTTTATAAAACCAACGATGATAATGAAATTACAAATGTGGCAGCACTTCACTTCCAATATGGTACCCCTAGTTTTAATTTAAATTTTGGACAGAAGAGCTGTTGTGTATTAAAATAGACTATATATATTACAATTCGAGGTTTTAACGCCAATCAGAAGAGTAAAGCGTTTGTAAACATTGTACTTTTCACTTTTTGTCACGCGTCACACAACTTCAGTTTTCTGATCACAAACAATATAAATACAGACGCTATGGTGCAGTGTATAATATTATAAAAAATAATTGGCAATAATTAAGTTTAACTTAAGTTTATTTTGTTATCAACTGAAAATTGTTTTCAGTAAAATGAAAGTCAAAATCTAGCTGTCTATTTAATCAGGTATATTTAGATGAACTGGGATGACAGTAGTCTCCTACGCAGCCATTATTTGTGTCGTCACCCAACTCTTCTCCCCACTAACGGTTGCTCAAATCCGAATCACATTCCTTTCCCGATTTAAGCCAATCACAGTTGCTGTCTTGCAGTGCCATTTTTCGGAACTTGCTCGCGCCAATACACCAATAATAGATTGTGTCTTATCGTGACCTTAGCGTCGGAAACGTCAAGCGAACGCCAGTATGCCGCCTTTTAAATTTGTCGCACCAGACATCAAAATAAAACATGGTTTAACTGAAGACAAATGAATGATATTAAAAAATAATGTTGAATGTGATTTTCGGCAAACGGTAACAGTCACGTTTTTGCTGATAGGTGTCAAAGTTGCTGCGGTCAAAACAAAAGGAAAGGAATGTGGTCCAGGTTAGAGCAGCCGTTAGTGGGGAGAAGCGCTGCGTGACGACACAAATAACGGCTGCGTAGGAGACTCAGGATGATAGGAGTACTAAGGAATTTCCCATGCACAATGTAGTATTTATAATTTGTTTTCTGTTTCATCTTTTTCATAGATGGACGTCATGGTCTTATAATAAACATATTGATTGTAGTCAGTAGACAGTGGATTTACAGGTGAGAGTGAAGAGCATAAATTGAAGGGATACCGTATATCTTTTAAACACGGAGCGAGCCTATAAAAGGAAAGGACACGCCCGTCTGAAGCACTTTGTTGGCTATTTTTATCATTAATGGCATGTGGGGAAAGCTGAAACGTCGCACAACAACGGTCGAGAAAAGTTGGGGTTGGTTTATCCAAACAACTAATTGATTTATGTCAAACACAACAAGCTATAATAATAAATATTGAGCGCAAAACAAATATATCTATTCACTGTTTGGAGGAACTGAATGCAAACAATGAATTCCCTTCGCCCATTTCGACATGTACAGTACAGTCCAAATTTTGCGGCTAGCTAAAATTGCCACAAAGCTCAAGCCTGCGACCAAAGAGCCACCTGTTTCCATTTATCTGAGTTTGTAGAGAACTTGAACGAGTCTCGTGAAGATGACTTTGACGGGATTTGCTAAATTATTCAGAATTACAAGCTTTGTGATTGTGCAAACAACTTGGACAATACTGAATAATTGCACATAATTAGACCTGGGTGAATTAACCAATCAAATGAGACCATTGTGATTGGCAGGCTGAACTCCACAGCCTCGACTGATAGGCTCGCTCAGTGTTTAAACGCATGCAATTTTATTATCTCATTAACAGTATTGATTAAAATTTGGGTGTATGTTAAACCAAGAACAGCGACCCTGGTCAACACCCCCAGAACACCCAGGAACACCAAACATAAAAAGGTAAAGTCTTCATGAGCGTAGTGACCCACAACTGCCGGAGCCGGAGCCTTAATCCCAGTTTCTGTAGCATGAAGCAACTAGGAGTATTCCTTAACCCCCTTGGTTGGGATGATAGTCCATCGCAAGTTAGTCCACCCTGGAGCATTTTGTCGCCGGTACTCATTTATACTCCTAGGTGGAGAGATGCACTGAGAGTAAAGTATCTTTCCCAGGAACACAACACATTGACCCCAGCCAGGGCTCAAACCCAGACCACTCAGACCTGAGTCCAGCATGCTAACCATTACTCCATTAGGCCACCGCATCTTCCGCCACCCAAAATATACTAAATGCAAATTTCAGACCACTGACCATGTTCCATTTCCCCTTTTGGACCACTTCAGCCATATGATATCTTATTTATTTTCATTTCCTTTTTTCATATTTTTAATTTTCTTCGTATTTGTAATTTTTTGGGTGTTTTCAGAGTGTTCTGGGGTGTTTCGGGAGTCTTTTTGGTTTTACATACACCCATAAAATTCACTTTGAAGTCTTCAGAGCTATATTCATCATTTAGGGGAGTGTACTGTAAAGTTATTATATATTATTAATTATATAAGCTGTACGTGGGCTAAATATCTGTTATTTGTTCAAAAGGTTTTTTTTTGGTGGGCTTCTTTTGGGGGGAAGGGAGTTGCGTCTCAAATCTTTTTAGGTGTATATGAAAGAATAATTAAAGCATAGTAAATAGATATCTATTTAAAAGTTGAAAATCCCTTTCATTAATTATCCTTGATCTAGAGCATAATAATTAATTATATGTTCTCTTCTGAGGTGGGTTAATACTGGGTACCAGTATACTGGTCTACCACTTAAGCCCTCTCTCCTCCAGCTGACCTGATGGTTAATTACATTCTCTGCTTTGTTTTCTCTTCAGATTTGTACTTCAAAACCATTGTAATATCAGGCAGCACTTGTGATGTCAGGAGAATAAATTAAATTGATATTGGTTTGAAATAATTTATAATCTATATAATAATTATATAAAATTGTTTGTTTTACTAATTCAGAGGGTGACACTTGATTGATGGTGTTGCAGTTAATCATGACACTAAAAAAAATTGTGGCCAGAAAAAAAAGGACCAAATAAATATTTGAAGAAAGATTTTTGAAATGTGGTGGTTGTCTGCTGTATTTAGATTTCATTGAATCTGATCCTAAACAGTGTGATTTTAATATTGAATGTTTAAAATGTTAGCACATGCTGTTAGTGTATTTTGCCCCTTTAATAAATATACATGTACATGCATGTGTAATTGAGCATGGTATGAAAAGTCAAGCCTTTGTTGGAAAATACATATACTTTTGGTCTGATTCACACCAGTCTGACTCTTATGTCAATTCATGGCCTGTTAAAATTCAGATCATTTCAAATTTATTTTTCAAATCATGTACATATTTAATTAATTTTGGTTTAAATTTATTTTTGATTGATATTTATTTCCTTTCGTCTTTATTTTGTTTTAGAGCATGGTACTTAACGACAGTGCTAGCTAATGACATCAAATTCAAGAGAAAGGAAAACAAAAAAATTTGTAATGTAAAAAATACATATTAGTCACAACATGATAATTTAACAGTGTCGGGTTACTGTTCCTTCTAATACTGCTACCATATTTTCAGAGTTTAACATTTGAGTGACTTTCACTGGTGTTCTTTAGTGTATTTTTTGTTCCAGGAATTTTTGACATCACCATAATTCATATTCACTGATACTGAATAATATTAGGCACATGTAAGTTTCCGAGTAGCTTCATGTGAACCATTGGTTCATTGATATAAACTGTACATGTAAGCTCTCATTTACCTTCATATGAGGCTTTTGAATCCACTATTCTGAGCTATTTACATATTGCTCTGACTATGAATTTTACAAATTGCCTTACTGGGGTTTTTGATATGCACAATTTAAACTCAGGGTTGTTGTCTGAGGGTGCATTTGTTGGTTTGTGCTATACAAAGAACACTGTCAATTGGTCTTGTATCTATGATAATACATATATCTTATTATTAACCAAGCGCGAGAGCCATACTGGGAGAATCTTGACAGTACAGATCGAGTGCAAGTAGGTCCATACAGAAAAGACTGAGGGCCGATATTTTACTAACAAATTTACATGATTTTCGCAATTTCTAAACCCCACTAAAACTAAAATTAAGGGCAGTAGGTGGTATCATATTTACCATTTTTCCATTATGACAATTAAATTATATATTGCTTTTATTCCGGTTCCACTTGTAATAATTATAATAATAGTAATGATAATAATAAAAATAACTCCAGCACGCCTTGTGTGCCTATGTTTATATTTGGTGGCTCCTAAAATACCGGTAGCCCTTTTTGTTTTTCACATGCAGAGTGCAATGTCATTCTCAATGAGGTCGACCTGCAGGAATTTTGCGCTGCCTTGCTGAGGGTTCATTGTTCCGAGGAAGCCCGCGTCCTGGAACAACAGCTTGTTGTGGTCTAGATCGTAGTAGAACCACGTATGTCTTTTTGTGTCGGCGTTGTTTATGATGAAGTCAATTTGCCGGGCTCTCTTTCCTGCAGTGGCCGGTGCTGCCCAAAACTGCGACAACATTATCCATCTGCCTATCGAATAAGGCTGGGGAACATCCGTTTCCCAACATGAACAACACAAACTTGAAGGTGTCGTTGTCGCTGATAGGTTTTTTCCAAAAGAGCATCCGCATGTCTTTAGGCCACCATTGTAATGGATAGAACGTGTCTAGCCTTTCGTGGACGACCTCCGATTTTGCCAAATAGCGCATCGTTTCTGGTGTTCAGCGAAAAGCGTAATGCTTACATAGCAGTGCAAGTAGGTTGCTATGGATATTTTCTCTAGTCGTACGACTCGTACAAGTTAACAAGGCCCCTTGCTTCTCTAATGAGATGCAATTTCACCAGTTGTACGAGTCGTACGACTCGTATGGTTGACTAGGCCCCTTCCTTCTATAATGAGATGCAATTTCACCAGTTGTAAGAGTCGTACGACTCGTACGAGTTGACAAGGCCCCTTCCTTCTATAATGAGATGCATATTCACCAGTTGTACGAGTGGTACGGCTCGTACGAGTTTACAAGTCCCCTTCCTTCTATAATGAGATACAACTTCACCAATTCTACGAGTCGTACGAGTCGTACGAGTTGACAAGGCCCCTTCCTTCTATAATGAGATGCATATTCACCAGTTGTACGAGTGGTACGGCTCGTACGAGTTTACATGGCCCCTTCCTTCTATAATGAGATACAACTTCACCAATTCTACGAGTCGTACGACTCGTACGAGTTGACTAGGCCCCTTCCTTCTATAATGAGATGCAATTTCACCAGTTGTACGAGTCGTACGAGTTTACATGGCCCCTTTCTTCTATAATGAGATACAACTTCACCAGTTGTAAGTGTCTATAATACTTCATTTCATTTCACTGAAACGTATCACAGTCACCACTTGAACCACATTCACCACTTGTATGACTCGTACGAGTTGAATATCACCTTTCACGACTTTCACGACTTGAACAAGTGGTGAGTATTGGACAACCCTCACCTCCCGAAAAGCTTTGAATTTTGTTGAAATTCATTTGCATTACTTTTAATCAACCATATAGACATGCACCAATTTTAAGCAAACTATGATTATATTAAATTACTGTAAAGCACCTTTTAAGTTAATTTAATATGTATTAAAATACATACATGTATACCAATTTACTATTAAAATTAATTAATATGAAAAAACAACTTTAGAACAACTGTCATACCAGGGCTGGGGTTTTCACATGCCTTTTCTACTGAAGAACCAACACAGTCTGACAGAAATGTCACTTCCCTGGAAACACACAACAATTTATTAACAAATACGTTTTTACAATATATAAAGCCGCACTCGGGCCAAACTGGCCCACACTGCCAGGGCTTATCCTGGTTTTTGTAGCATGAAGCCGACTAGGAGAATTTCTTCTTCCCCTGAATGGGATGCTAGTCCATTGCAGGTTACCCCCCAGCATTTTGTTACTGGTACCCATTTATACAGTCTCCTGGGTGGAGAGAGGCTATGTGTCTTGCCCAAGAACACAACACAATGACCCTGGTCAGGGCTTAAACCCAGACCACTCGATCCAGAGTCCAATGCGCTAACCATTAGCCAGGCCACCGCACCTCGCATATATAGCTCTCATTAAATGTTTCTGACATACATGTATATGTGAATTGTAAATGTACATGTGTTGGGTGTTGGCTTTTCTGAGAATGCTAGATGTTAAAATATTAGCAAGTTATATCTTATTTTTCCATACAATGAGACTGATGCCTTGGCATGGCTGAGTGGCTTGCATGTCCCAATGACTCTGAGAGCTATGCAGGCAGGGGTTTGTACTCCTGGCAGGGCCTCCCATGCCGGAAAGGTCAAAGAGTAGGGTCCAGACTTTTAAGTAGGGTCCAGACTAAAGTCAGTCTCCCAGTCCTCCAGGTGTGGGAGTTGGGCTTGAGGCTAACAACCTCATCCCGTAAAAAACAACATTAATTTTGTTACGGAAACAGCAACGAGGACAGCCAGTACCCTGCATGAAGGCCTTCCAAGGTCTTCAAACCGCATGACTGTCAGCAGTGAAAGCTGTACAGAAGCTGCTAGCATGAAGTTGGAAGTGCTGAATGCAAAAACCAAAACCAGGCTTGGATTCTGGAACGTACGCACTATGATTGAAACTGGAAGACTTGCCCAAGTTACAGCAGAGATGAGATGATACAAACTACATGTGTTAGGTGTACATGTAAGTGAAAGCAGATGGACAGGGTCAGGATGATTAAAGACCGTTTCGGGTGAGACCGTACTGTATTCTGGGCACGATGATGGTCAACATCATCAAGGCATGGCAATCATTCTTAAGAAAGGAGCAAACCGGTCACTCTTAGAATGGAAGCCTATCAATAGTCGCCTCATCATGGCCAGGTTATGCTCCAACCAATGACAGCGAAGAAGATGCAAAAAAACAATTTCTATCTCAGGCTCCAATCTGAGATTGAGAGGATCCCAATGCAAGATCTTACCATCATCATGGGAGACTTCAATGCCAAGGCTGGTGCTGATAACTCAGGCAATAACAGGGTAATGGGAATGAATGAATGAGAATGAGGAAAGGCTTGTTGATCTGTGTAGGGACAAAAATCAGATTGATCACCTGTTGATCAACAGCAAATGGTGAAGGTCTCTTCAAGATGTCAATACCTGTGAGAAGAGTGCCTGATGTAAGTAGCGACCACCATCTTGTGATAGCCTGTTAATGTCTATGTCGCAAATGAAGGTTGGGTGCCCAGGAACCTGGGGGCTGGTACCGCCAACCCAAACCCAGGTCAGTAGAACAACCCATAAGCCTGTCCTACCTGCAACCCAGCCCCAGCCCTGGCACCTGTCACACTGAACCTAAAAGTTCAGTGGAAAACTACGAGGTAAATATCATATAAAACTTACAAGGATAACAACTAAAGCTAAAGGGGAGGAGGGAGGGAAACACTAAAAATGCGAGCTACAAAAACGCCCTATATGCTGAGCAGAGTAAAATTACAGGCACATGTGAAGGCGCACGCATAAACCGCACCGGAATACCGCTAACCATGCACTGGTCCGAAGGCCCTGAAAACTGGCCCAAAAACAGTAACGCAACACCCGCAACTCAAGAGTGCAGGCCTCCCAACCCTGTAAACGCTGTTGCTTTGATGTAGATCAACTAAAGGACCCTACTGTGAGGAAATCATTCATCCTGGAGGTGCACAACAGATTTCAGGCCCTTATGGATCTTGATGAGGAGGAAGATAGCAGAGATGAGGAGACCAACAGGAACTGGGGGAACATTGTTATTGCTTATCTAGTGAGAGTTGCAAAGCGTGCTTGGGCCATCGGCAGCGGAAGCCCAAGGAGTGGATGTCACCAGCTACATGTACCTGGAAAGTTATTGAAAGCAGAAGGACATTAAAAAGTAAAGTCCAGGACACCAAGTCCCAATGGCTCAAAGAAAGGAAAGGTACCAAGAGCTGAACAGAACAACAAACAAGGAAGTCAAAAGTCGGCAAGAGTGGACAAATGGAAGTACATGGACGACCTAACATCCCGGCACAGGAAGCGGCAAAACGCAATGAACAAGGAACTGTGTATAAGATCACCAAGCTCATCACAGGAAAATGCCACACAACCAATGTGCTTTGTAAAGGCCAAAAATGGCACCGTGTTAGGAGCACTTCAGAGAAGTTCTAAACAGACCACCTCCAATGGTGACAGCAGACATCCAGGAAGCTTCAGCAGACCTTGATGCGAGCACTCAGATGTTCCATCTAGGAGGGAAATCATCCAAGCCATCAAGTCCGTAAAGAACGGGAAAGCTCCTGGCAATGACAACTTAAAAAAAACAGACGCAGAGCTTGTTGCGGATATACTAACGCCCTTGTTCACAAGGATTTGGGAGCAGGAAGAGATACCATCTGATTGGACTAAAGGGGTCTCTCAGCGATTGCAATAATTGGCGAGGAATTACTCTTTTGTCTGTGCCTAGTAAAATCTGTTGCAAGATCATCATCCAGCGTATCACAAAAGCTGTTGATGACGTCCTGCGGAATGAACAAGCTGTATTTCGAAAAGGACGTGGATGTACAGACCAAATCTTTACCCTTCGGAATATTGTCAAGCAGTGTTCTGAATGGCAAAGGGAATTATTCGTCAATTTCACAGACTTTGAGAAAGCTTTCAATAGCATTCATTGAGATAGTCTATGGCAGATTTTGAGAGCATATGGTGTCTCACTGCACATTGTTAATATTATTGAAGACTGGGCTGCATCAGGGGTGTGTCATGTCGTCTGTCCTGTTCAATGTTGTCATTGACTGGGTTCTTCATCGTAGAACAGAAGATCTATGGAGAGGAATCCAATGGACATCCTTTTCAACACTCGAGGGCCTTGACTTTGCAGATGATTTGGCTTTATTGACACACACCCGACACCACATCCAGGAGAAGACAGTTCGACTCAACAGATTCAGCAAGCAAGTTGGTCTGACAATCAGCTTAAAAAAGAAAACCAAAGCTATGTGTGTGAATGTCTCTTCACCAGCAAAGATCAAGGTTGGAGAGAAAGAGCTTGCCTACACCGACACGTAACCTTGGAAGTGTGATATGCCACGATGGTGGCACCAGCAGTGACATAAAGAACAGGCTGAATAAAGCAAGCTGATTGGCTGGCGGGTTGACCGCATGTGCACAATTGAACGTAATTGGGCGCTAAGAATAGGTGTGATTAAAGGGGAAGTATCATCATGGTGATTTTGACCTTTTTTGGTCAAAACTGTGTTTCAGTACCTTTTCTTATTTACAAAATAATTCTAGAACACCAAGGAAAATAAATCAACCAAATTCTTGAAAGAGGAACAAATTATGGTCTGTTCTAGTGCATTTTGGAAACAAAAATGCAACAACTTGAAAAAAATTAGCCTAACAGTTTTCAAGTTGCAATCCATTCCGACCCAGTTGCTATGGCCAGAGACACTTACTGACAGTTTTACACTAGGATGGTAATTTATAACAAAATTTGACCATTATTTTTAATAGGTTTCTGTTACTACAAAAATATTTTTTGGTTTTTGAAATGACATCAAATCCCCGTGATACTTCCCCTTTAAGGAGCGTGCGTTTACGGCCAAAAGATGCTTAGAAAAAACATTAGCAAACACGGTAGCAGCTCTGGTAGATTTTAAGCTTGGTACTTGTATTGTAGTAATTGCTGACCTCCATATAGGTTGTGATCCAGTTTACATGCTTATGCAGAAACAGCGATATATATATAAAATAGTTGCAGGAGACTTTGTTGGACAAGATAACACATCTCCCACAAAGAAGTAACAATGGTTGAACATACAGAAACACAAAAAATGATGGCCAGTGTGTTTTGTTGGATTTCAATACTAGACATAAGTAAAGTTTCATTATTTAATACCTTTCTAACAGTTTCTTCAGTTCATCAGCAACAGGAGCCAGGGAATATTTTTCCACTACTTTTCCATCAGGACGTCCCAAGTGACTCATCAACACCACACTCTTGGCTTCATGATCCAAGCAGTATCGAATACTTGGCAGGGCAGCAACAATTCTTTAAAAACAACAATAATAATTGACACTTCCCATGGAACAGCAAATTAAATTACATGTACATGTACTTGGGGGGGGGGGGGACTCCCATATAAAAGTGACGGGTGCTAGTCGGAATTTTTGAAAAGAACCCCTAAAAGGTACCAAAATTTTGTTTTGTGGGCGTGGCTCAAATTAATTTTCACCCCTAAGAGGTACCAACTCTTAAGGTCACGCAGGACCCTTGATCATGAATAAATTCATAAGTCAAATTTCAGTGGTAGGTTTTATCTTCTAAAGCTTGAAATCTCTGCATTTTGAAAGTCGATTCCGCTGAGACTTAATGGGGATATTGGTGGATGATAGAATTACATCATGCTTCTCGTTTTTCTGGTAGATCACAATTTACGGTCGATATTTTAAGGTACTAAATTTAGAAATGTGGAAAATCAATTTTTGTGTCCAAGCTTTCAGCTTGGGAAGCGATCTAAACTTAATGATTGTATTACCCAGTGGTGCATCATAACTTCTTTTGTGATGTGACAGAAGCAGATTTTGCAATTTCAAGACTCGTTGAAAGTTATTGCCTTCCAAAGGAGTAAAGTTTTGAAAATTAGACTTTGAAACATTCTATCTTCTTTTTGAAAGGCTTTTTTGCAATTCCGCTTCTGTCACATCACAATACAGTACACTAAGTTTACCTTCCTCGTGTATCAATTCCTGAAATTCTATATCCGCGACAAAAGCTTGGACACAAAATTGCCGGTTTTGCCCCTTCCGAAGACTAACCAAGTCAACAAAGTGTATGACAACAAAAGTTGTGAATCTAATTATGATAATTCGGGACATTGAATTGCATGTGCTGCAAAACTAAGAACAATAACTTCCTAAATTACCAATATGCCGAAAACAAAATTTTTTGAATCGATTATAATAACGTTATAAAAACACCTTCTCATGAATATTTCGCATACGATTGGCATCAGTCGTCACGGTTCGTGCAAACTCTTTATAATAAATAAATACATACATAATGAGAGCAAAGGTCCTGCGCGACCTTAAGACAAAACTAGTATCTGTCATATTTATTTTTATCTGTCTTAATACCCTAAAAGGTACCAGAATAACTCTAACGGTAGTCATTTTAGATTTTAACACCCTAAGCGGTACCCAACCACAAATTTTAACCCCTGAAAGGTACGACGATCACCCCCATCACTTTTATATCGAAGTCCCCCCCCCCCCCCCCCCTGGGTATATGTAAGACCTCACAGGTTGAAATAAGTCCAAAGTTTTTGTTTATCTTAATGCAACTTTCAACCAGTGAGGTATTTTTGAGATTTTGACGTCATTTTCTCTAATTTACAACCAAGCCTTGGAACAAGGTCAAGTAATGGCGGCCATAAATTCTTGGAAATAAAAGTCCAAAAAAATAGACTTCTAATGTTCGTAATGAATAGAAATTTGGCAAGATGAGTAAGAAAGTCATCTTGTACACAAAAATGTAAAAAAATGAATATCAACAATTTGATCGTAGGGGCACTTTAAGAACAAATGTCGCTAAGGATGGAGACAAATTGGAAATGGTCAAAATAAACTTTCCTTCATACTTTGTGTGTAGCTAGTCCTTGGGGTGGAAACATTCATGATGATATTTGTTTTCACTTCCTGCACTAACCTAGACTTGGGATCAGGGGGGAAGTTCATGCCCAAAAATGTATTTTTTGTGGTATTTTTAACCCTGAAAACTGAGATTTTGTTAACTAATTCTCTCAAAATGCAAAAGACCGGTTAAAATTCTGCTGACATCCTGGTATAATATAATCCTTCCACTCCACAAAACTGGCACCAGATTTTCAGTTTCCCCCCTGGGGCCCCCTGGCCCCCTGTCATTTGTAAGGGGGGGAACCGCCTTTTTAAAAAACTGAAAATGAGACATCTTTGGCTAAAATAAAATCAAACTGGTATTCATATTTTGATCAAAATTTGAAGTTACAAATGAATATTTCGTCCTTTGTGAATCTTTTGGTACTAAAAAGTCCGCGGGCACTCAACTATTTTTTGCAGAACAAATAATTTACAATTACATACCCACGGCAAAATGTTAATTTTCCGTCATTTTCAATTCCCACTTTCTGGGGTTTAAATAATGCTATTTGTAGCAACTTACCACTACACTGTTTCTCTATCATCGATAATTTGAAAATATTTCACTTTTACAGCTTACATTTAAGCAACTTCAGAAAAACAAAATGTTTTGAATAGCACATCCACTGGTGAAACTGTTAATTTATGCAAATAATAACACTCAAGTTTTCGGCCAAAAAAATAAAAAAATGAGTTGTGTAGTCAATTAAACCACATAAATAAAACTTATAATAAACAATTGATGTAATGCATACCATTTATTAAGTAGTAACTTCAAGAACCATCTCAGAGGCAACGAGGAATCACGCCGAATATTATAATCATTATAATTCATCGATGCTTTCGTTAGGCCCAAATAAACAATGCCACCATGTTCAAACTATAGTTCTCGTCAGTTGGATCAGTCCCAAATGGTTTCTTTTACACTGGAAATATTATCTCGAATTTGCTGCAGCGGCTAACTATCCACAAAATACTACAAACAGCTTCACGATGCTCCACTGATCGATGCTGTCACCGCCATGTTGGATCACCTCTTGTCAGGCCGTGATGAATGCTTTACAGGCAACCTCCTTGTTCTTTTAGAAATGTCCGATCTCTCGAGCTCCACAATTCTCAGCTATAAATCCTGAGTTATAAATCAGTTAGCGGCTATATATAAACCCTTTTGAAGTATCACTGTTGGTTGTATAAAACTCCAAATACGCCGGGACACTTGGTGTGTTTATCTTTTATGGTTTCCGCTGACCGAAAAAGGATAAACATTCGTCCCGGCTTATTTGGAGTTTTAATACAACCAAACTGGTATACTTCAAAAGGTTTTGTATAGCTAACTGATTTATAACTCAGGATTTGTAGCTGAGAATCGTGGAGCTCAAGAGATCGGACATTTCTAAAAGAACAAGGAGGTTGCCTTTAAAGCATTCATCACGGCCTGACAAGAAGTGATCCAACATGGCGGCGACAGCAATGATCATATCGGTGGAGCATCGTGAATCTGTTTGTAGTATTTTGTGGGTAGTAAGCAGCTGCAGCCAATTCCAGATAATATTTCCAGTGTAAAGGAAACTATTTGAGGCTGTTCCGACGGATGAGAACTATAGTTTCAACACGGGCACATAACGAAAGCATCGATGAATTAATTTTATAATATTCGGCGTGATTCCTCGTTGCCCCTGAGATGGTTCTTGAAGTTACTACTTAATAAATGGTATGCAAAACATCAAGTGTTTATTAACCGGGCGTGGGCCTGGGGCCCAGTCCGGTTAATAAAATAGCTTCTGTTTTTTTTTGTCGTCGATCTCTTATACCTCTACTCCGCCAAAGTGCTAGGAGGAGAGCTAGGGGTGAGTATGAATATATATGAATGTATTCGCCTTGTGAAAGATTTTCTCGGGGAAGAACGAAGCCCGGACTCGAGAGAGCGGCGGAAATCGAGCCTATGTGAAAGTTGGACTGGTCCAAATAGATATTAATTTAGGACCGCGTAAACACATCGGAGCGGCGTACAGATTTTGCAACGTCGGTGAGTTTGACTCGTCAAAATATTAAATCATTGTACTCACTACTAGGTGGACACACTAGGAGCGCCATTAGATCAATTTTTTTTATCAAGGCTACGTTACATTTCGCCAGGGTCATAATATTGTCCTGTTTGTTTTGTGTGAAATACATTTCTTTTCCGAAAAGGAAAACAGAAACTTGCCCAGACTCGCAGATTTATGTAAACAGAAACTTGCTGAGACGTGCAGATTTATATTTGGACGATTACGTCATAGGGTCACGTCGAATCGTGACTTGAAGAGATTGTCTGTGAGGTGCGTACGTACATCACATACACTGGAAGCGCCATTAGATCAACTTTTTTATCAAGGCTACGTTAGATTTCGCCAGGGTCATCCTTTGCCTAAATGATATTTTATGAATATTGTCCTGTTAAATAATTGTCATTTTGTGTGAAATACATATCTTTTCCGTATATTTTCTGAGAAAAACAGAAACTTGCTGAGAAATGCAGATTTATAAATAAGGACGATTACGTCATGGGGTCACATGAGTCAACGTCTGTGATAAACCAGGGTCGCCGTTAGGTCAAATTTCATATCAAGCTATTACTTTTGATTTGAACATGAATACTCTGCTGTTTATTTAGTGTGAAATACATTACTTTTTCGTGTTGGTGCAGCAATTCACTTCCTTGTATGCAGAAGATTTATAAATAACAACCATTACGTTACAATATCACATTTTGACTCACGCAATTTGTCGAACTGTGACTAGAATAGCTGCGAATGATGATGGTGCAACGCGGAACGTCTGCGATTGATGGTTCAACACCGATTCGTACCTATGTTGTCGTGTTTTTTCCTCTTATTCAACTTTGGCTTTATATTGAGGAATGATCTTCAAAGACTGCTCAGAGGCAAGAAAATTGACAGTAGGCACTATACGCAAACATCAGACTTCAGCGTTACTGCCGTGACTAATCTGATAGATTTCAAGCAAGAAAGCAGGTAAAACGGCTTGCTTGCTTGATAAAAAAGCCCGGTTATATTTTCTTCGAAAATTCTTGTTATAAGTTTTATTTATGTGGTTTAATTGACTACACAACTCATTTTTTTATTTTTTTGGCCGGAAACGTGAGTGTTATTATTTGCATAAATTAACAGTTTCACCAGTGGATGTGCTATTCAAAACATTTTGTTTTTCTGAAGTTGCTTAAATGTAAGCTGTAAAAGTGAAATATTTTCAAATTATCGATGATAGAGAAACAGTGTAGTGGTAAGTTACTACAAATAGCATTATTTAAGCCCCAGAAAGTGGGCATTGAAAATGACGGAAAATTATCATTTTGTCGTGGGTATGTAATTGTAAATTGTTTGTTCTGCAAAAAATAATTGAGTGCCCGCGGACTTTTCAGTACCAAAAGATTCACAAAGGACGAAATATTCATTTACAGCTTCAAATTTGATCAAAATATGAATACCAGTTTGATTTTATTTTAGCCAAAGATGTCTCATTTTCAGTTTTTTAAAAAGGCGGTTCCCCCCCTTACAAATGACAGGGGGCCAGAGGGTCCCCAGGGGGAAAACTGAAAATCTGGTGCCAGTTTTGCGGAGTGGAAGGATGATATTATACCAGGATGTCAGCAGAATTTTAACCAGTCTTTTGTATTTTGAGAGAATTAGTTAACAAAATCTCAGTTTTCAGGGTTAAAAATACCTCAAAAAATACATTTTTGGGCATGAACTTCCCCCCTGATCCCAAGTCTAGGTTAGTGCAGGAAGTGAAACAAATATCATCATGAATGTTTCCACCCCAAGGGCTAACTACATACAAAGTATGAAGGAAAGTTTATTTTGACCATTTCCAATTTGGCTCCATCCTTAGCGACATTCGTTCTTAAACATTAACCATTTGTGTTGTGGTTCATTAAGAAATATTTGTGTCAGTAAATGTGTAGCTTTTAATAATAGTATACATGTACATGTATTTTACTCCCTATATATCACTGCATGTATAAAAGCCTTTATAGGCCATCCCCATAAAATGCTTTGTTTCCCATCTCTCGTGAAAGTGGGTCGGTCGGCCAGTTAAAAAAAAGCCAAGAAACAAAAAATTGACAAATAAATAAATAAATAAATTATTCCAATAATTGGAATAATTTATTTATTTATTTATTTGTCAATTTTTTGTTTTTAAATTATTTAAGTAAGCCTTGATTATAATTATCTTCCTGTGACCACCATTTTGTAATGAGCCGATATATATCACTCTAAAAAGAGTTCAAAGACGTCATTATGAGGGTTGATAGCATATAAACTTGGAAACAACCGAGAAAAGGGCGCAGGCAATGAATCAGAAACTTTTTTACTTTTTCAAAAAATTGGGTCGGTCGGGCGATGGGAAACAAGACATTTTATGGCAATGACCTTAGTATATGGAACAGATGCTATGGTACTCCTTTTCTGGCAAACTGACGTTGAAAAAGCCGAGAATGGACAGGTCTACTCTATTCAGTATGTCCAAGTTAGATCGCAAGATGTTTTTGAAAGCTTTTGAACTTCACATCATGACTTTCAAGTGAATAGTTTGAGGCAATATTTACACAATCACTTGAGCTTCATTTAGCGAATTCATATTAGAAGATGGGAAACTCATCCCAGACGAAATTCCGTCTGACAGAATACCGTCTAATATAAATTTAAGGACGGTAAAATGTGACGGGTAAATGACTTAGAGCTGTCGGAGACTAGGACGAGTATGAGGCCAAGTTACATTTCTATCCCAGAAGCAATTGCTGAATTTCTAGTTCAAACAGGAAACCCATCCTGATTTTCTCGTCTAACGGTTTTCCGTCTAAGATGAGTTTTCCGTCTGATTTTCCCGTCGTTTTAGACGGGAAAATGGACGGATAAATTTCAGACGGGAAACTCGTCCTTCGCCGGATTCATATCAAACAACAAGTTTTCCGTCTTACAGTCAAACTACTGTAACCGGGCCACCCAGACAAAGTTAACCAATCACAGGGCAGAACGGGAACTATACATTCCAACATTTTTTTATTTGAGCCAATCCGATGTTGAGTACAGAACAATGAAATTGCAACTTCTTCGTTCGCGATGAATACAGATGAATGAAATTTTGTGCGGTTCTACGGCGTGGATTTTCGATTTCAACCCTTTTATATTTGACTAGTTTTAACAGTACGATTTGGAAGGAAAAGATATATGTTCACTTTACTTGTAAAGTATAGTTAACTACAAGAGCTTAGCTTTATTGCCTATCATATATCTTGGCCTCAGAGACGCTGTTTAATCGACATAATGTGTTACAAACATTCCAATGAACTTGATATCCAAACAATGGATGCTATTAGCTCCATTAACTTCGTATCGCTATCAGCTCTTAGTGCCCATGTCAATCGTTTACAATACTTGCGTGCCTGTGCTTTATCCAAATGTTATCAGTGTAGCCATCTGTGGCATATCAGGTCTCAAATGAACAGTACTTACGTGCATGTGTTTTGTTACACCAGTCTTTGTACTAGTAGCACGCTAGACATGCTATCTATTTTTCCCTTGTAAGTTTGTTTCTTAGCATGCCTTGTGTAACCAGAAATCGTTGCCGTGCTTCCGATGCTACAGTCAATCCAGCATCCTTGGAGCTTGACCAACTCTTGGCTTTATTGCGCCAGAGCTTGGTGTTGTTAGCTTCAGCTCGACATCTCGTGACAACTGGCTCAAAGGCATGCCTCGCCGAACGGATTCACGCATTCGAGCACGCTACTCGCCACCACCTGCTGGCTCCACCGCCGCTGATGGTTCAAACAACATTGCTCTGCCGCCCTTTACCGACCGTTAACGTGGACGAAAATCCAACACCAGCGACCGCCTTTTCTGAGGTGCAGATCACCCAGCTGCGATCGCTCATCTCGGCAGTCGTTCACAGCGAGTGTGTTGGCTCACAACAGCCTCCAGTTCCGCCTGCAAGATCATTGCTTTCTCCTGCGACTCCGCAACTATAGCCTCCCCCGACGGCCATTCCAACTGGTCCCCAAAATGTTCCGATCAACGCTTCAGGAGCAGAACAGCATGGCGTCGGTCAATCATCAACACTTGGTCCCAATCCCCCACCAGCCAACTTGGCGGGAACGCCTGGCACTTTCGCCCCAGGTCACAATCTACCACCTCTTCCGCAAAAAAATCCTGCAGCGGATCACCAAACATGAGTACATTTATTTTGCTGATTTAATGACTGACAACTTATACCCTCACCCATCTCTGACCGCCCAGAATCAATATAAGTTAGAGGTCAACTCCCAAGACCCCTCAGCCCTGGCTATAGTCCCCTCACAACAAAGCAAACGCCGGTTGATGGACTTCATTCCTGGTTGGAGGCCTGGAATATTTACCTGCAAATAGTCCTTCACCACTTCCCTCTCCTCGTTCCTGATCTCCTGGCCTACCAAGACCAGATTTGTAAATTCAGCAGGGAGTTTAGGGCGTCCGCCTGGATAATGTACGACACTGCCTTCCGCTACATGGACGCCGCTAACCCGTTGTTGGCATGGGGGAAAATCAACGATGAGCTCTATAATGACATCCTGAAAGAGGAAACGCTCCCTTTCTGCATCTCGTGTCACTCTTACGGCCATCGCACCATTAATTGCCCCACTCGTTCCCAGGCCAACCAGTCCTTTCGTCGCCCCCCAGCCCAAACCCAGCCATTCACTCCAGGGTCAACCTACTCTACAACCAGTATCCCTAAGCCACCCGCCAACACTCAGCAGGTCAACCTCTCAGCCCCTTCGCCAAACTTCACCTGTCGGGATTTCAACCGTCGTTTCTGCCGTCGCATCAAATGCCAATTTCTTCACATCTGCAGTAACCAAGGTTGCGGCGGCACCCATCCCAGTACCCAATGCCCTAAAGGGGTATAACAATTTGCCATCCAGTCTTTCCCACCTTCCTCCATCAACTCCTGTTTGCATTCCCAACTTGGCTCAAGAATTGAAACACTATCCTGACCGACAATTTGAATTACCCCAAATTTAAAATCTACTCTCCTTCACCCCGAAGCAGTTACCGAGGCTCTCCAGAAAGAGATCAGTAGAGGCCACACAGCAGGTCCCTTCTCATCTCTTCCCCTTCCAACCCTGCAGTGCTCACCCCTGGGGGTTGTTCCTAAAAAGGATGGTTCCTGGCGTATCATCATGGATCTCTCCTCGCCCCGGGGCTCTTCCATCAATGACTTTATCGCTAAAGAGGACTACACCTTACATTACGCTTCCTTCGATCAAGCCCTAGCCCTAGTATCTTCAGTTGGCACCGGTGCTCTAATGGCTAAGCTTGACCTCAAGCATGCCTTTCGTATATGTCCTGTGTTCCCCATTGACTGGGACCTCCTTGGCATGCATTGGCAGGGAAAATTCTATGTGGATCTTCGTCTACCTTTCGGTCTCCGTTCCTCGCCGTTCCTATTTAATCGTTTAGCCGATGCCTTTGAGTGGATACTGAAGAACAATTACGCTATCCAAGCTCTCATGCACTACCTCGACGACTACTTTACCGTGGGTCCACCACTGTCACCATTGTGTGCATCTCAAGTCCAAACCATGGTTAAAACCGCTGACCGTCTGGGCATCCCATTGGCCCCTGATAAACTGGAGGGTCCAACCACTCGACTGGTGTTTCTTGGTATACTGATTGACTCCAACCTCATGGAATGTTCTTTACCTCCCGATAAACTCACCGAGCTACTAGCTGAACTCCAGGCCTGGTCTTCTTGTAAGAAATGCATCAAAAGAGAACTCCTCTTCCTCATTGGTAAACTTAACTTTGCCTGTCAAATCATCCCAGCTGGTCGCATCTTCCTCCGGCGCCTGATTGACCTGAGTACAACAGCTCGCCTTCCCCACCATCATATATCACTCAACACTGAAGCTCGTCGGGACGTAGCTTGGTGGCTGAAGTTTCTACCTCTCTGGAACGGCCGTGCCATCATTCCCGATCCATTTTGGTCAAGATCCCCGGATCTCGAGCTCTTCACGGACGCTTCTGGAGGTCTTGGTTTTGGTATCTATTTTCATGGCCGATGGCTCAATGGTCCCTGGCCTCCTAACCAGACAGATCGCTCCATCCAGTGGAAGGAGCTATACCCCATAGCTCTTGCCTGCCTCCTTTGGGGTCCCCTGTGGAGGGGCAAAAAACTGTTATTCCACTGTGACAACCAATCAGTTGTGGACATTTGGGCAAAGGGTTCTTCCCGCGACCCCCTCCTCATGCACCTTGTCCGGTCAATTTTCTTTTGCGCTGCATCCCACCAATTTTCAGTTCTTGTTTCCCACATTCGCGGCACTGACAACTCAATTGCTGACGCTTTGTCCCGTTTTCAGATGTCCCGGTTCCGCCACCTTGCCCCTCAGGCAGAGTTGGAATAGACTGCAGCTCCTCCCTCAGCCCCGACCCTCTGGCTGGTCGCCTAGCCTTTCTACAGTCTCAGGCCATCGCACCCTCCACACGCCGTGCCTACCAAGCTGGAATTCGCAGGTACACTACCTTCTGCTACTCCAGACAATGGGATCCATTCCCTGCATCAGAGTTACAGCTACGCTATTTTGCCTCTTGGCTCTCTGATCAAGTCAGTTTCCCAACCATTAAGCTGTATCTGGCCGGGCTCCGTTTTACCCACATCGAAAACAGCCTCCAAGACCCGTTTGCAGATGCCCCCCATTTACTTTTAAGAGGCATTAAGCGCACAAATGGACTTTCTTCTCGCCACCGTCTCCCCATCACTATGTCAGTCATGCGTCAATTGAAAGGAGCACTGGCAGCTGACGCCCAGATTGCCTCGCAAGACAAACTCATGCTCTGGTCAGCCTTTACTCTGGCTTTCTTTGTTTTTTACGTTCAAGTGAGTTCACCTCACCATCTTCAACTTCCTTCAACTCACTTGTACACCTGTCCCACTCAGACATTAGTTTTACCACTGATGGATCCTTAACAATGCAGCTGAAATCATCCAAAACTGATCCCTTCCGGAAGGGTTGCTCCATCATGCTTGCTCCTTCTGGCCGGTCGGTATGCCCGGTACGGGCCATGCGTCGTTACCTGGATCATCAGCCTCCCGCTGTGCCACCCCCCCTTTATTTCTTCTCAACTGGGCAATTTCTCACCAGGGACAAAGTCACCTCTATCTTGCGCTTCCTGCTCCAACATTTAGGCTTCGCCACAGAGTCCTATGCATCACACAGTTTCCGCATTGCAACTACCGCTGCAGAGGCCGGCTTGCCTCCCTGGCTTATCCAAACCCTTGGCCGATGGTCCAGCAACTGTTTCACCCAATATATAAGGACACCTGCTTCAATACTACAAACAGTCCCTACCAAGCTAGCCACCACCCATAGTACTCCACTCCAATCTTGGGATCCAAGCACGGGACAATGTAGACCTTTTTGAAGTTGTGATTGTTTTATAATTGATTGACCTGGCAGTATTTGGGGCATAATTTGGGTGCACACCTTCCACTTAGCTATCGCCCATGGCAGGTTGGGTGGGTCCCTTATCCCACCTTATCTTTAGCTACCTAGCTGGGTTGGGTGGCTTCGTTCGCTGGGTGAGTTCGCTAACCACCCCAATTCATTCACTGGGTATGTCCGCCAACCGCCCAAGTTTGTGCTTTGGAGTTTGTGTCCGCTAACCGCCCCACTTAGTTTGCAGGGTGCTGTTCGCTAACCACCCAATTACGCCTCCCAGGGTGTGTCGCTACTACCCACGCTCGTTGTTATCCTAGGGAGCACCCAGTGTCCATAGTCGCATTTACTGCCAGAGTTGTTACGTCATTATTTGTGCATGTGAGAGCGAATGTGTTGTTAATGTTCACTTTACTTGTAAAGTATAGTTAACTACAAGAGCTTAGCTTTATTGCCTATCATATATCTTGGCCTCAGAGACGCTGTTTAATCGACATGTGTTACAAACATTCCAATGAACTTGATATCCAAACAATGGATGCCATTAGCTCCATTAACTTGGTATCGCTATCAGCACTTAGTGCCCATGTCAATCGTTTACAATACTTGCGTGCCTGTGCTTTATCCAAATGTTATCAGTGTAGCCATCTGTGGCATATCAGGTCTCAAATGAACAGTACTTACGTGCATGTGTTTTGTTACACCAGTCTTTGTACTAGTAGCACGCTAGACACGCTATCTATTTTTCCCTTGTAAGTTTGTTTTTCCCTCCCCTACCCTCCCCTTATAAATAAACTTGGACTACTGGCCTGGGTGCACACCTTCCACTTAGCTATCGCAAGTGGCAGGTTGGGTGGGTCCCTTATCCCACCTTATCTTTAGCTACCTAGCTGGGTTGGGGGGCTTCATTCGCTGGGTGAGTTCGCTAACCACCCCAATTCATTCACTGGGTGTGTCCGCCAACCACCCAAGTTTGTGCTTTGGGGTTTGTGTCTGCTAACCGCCCCACTTAGTTTGCAGGGTGCTGTTCGCTAACCACCCAATTACGCCTCCCAGGGTGTGTCGCTACCACCCACGCTCGTTGTTATCCTAGGGAGCACCCAGTGTCCATAGTCCCATTTACTGCCAGAGTTGTTACGTCATTATTTGTGCATGTGAGAGCGAATGTGTTGTTAATGAGTCAATAAAAGAGAAACTCCAAACTGCGTGAAAACTGGGAATGCGACGGTTGTACAGTATGTTTCCTCGAATAAAAGTGCGTGGCGGATTTGAAATAATTTGTTTGCTCTTGACAAATTCAAGTTTTCTCTACGGAGTCAACCACAGTGTTCAACCGGCTGAATAGCTACACTTGTCAGGGTTTTGGCAGTACCATTAAATAAATACACTTGATGCCAACAAGGGAAGACTTTATATTCCAAACTGCATAAAGTCAGTGCACGCAATCGGGCGAATAGTTTCGGCAAAGTTCATGACGGATTCAGTGAAAACAACGAAAGCACGGCTTGTTTACCAGCGTGATGAATTCAGTTTTTATACATTGTCGGGGTTTTGTCAGTACAATTTGGCTGAAATTAAAATAATAAGTAAAAGAGAAATTCAAAATTGAATAAGAAGAGACTGTTGGCTGTATATTTGAAGTTTCGGCAAAGTGAATCATGTGAATTGTAGTGAGAAAGAACTCAACCGCTGGAGTAGAATATTTGGCAATTGCCAAAGATAAAAGGGTTGAAATCGAAAATCCACGCTGTAGAACCGCACAAAATTTCATTCATCAGCTGTATTCATCGCGAATGAACAAGTTGCAATTTCATTGTTCTGTACTCAACATTGGATTGGCTCAATTATGGTTATTCCTTAGTATTGATTTCACACGTAATTAGCGCGCGCACATTAAAAACATGGCGGATTTTCCTTTACGGCTAAGCTCACCAGAGAGATAAATCGTCGTTTTCTCGTAAACGAGTACGGTGACCTATCAATTTTTTCTCTTATTTTGAGTCTAGCAATCACCTTCTTTCTATAAAAATTAATATAGACTAATTTCTATTGCAGAATAATAAATAATCACCAGAAACGTGAACTTAGCCAGTACTCGTGAAAATATAATATTGTGGCCTCAAGAACACTGCATGCTAGAAACAAGTTGAATCCGTGTCGATTAAAAATGTGTGCCTTTTATATCATAACATACATTAAATTGTTCCTTGAAGTCGATGCAGTATATTTATTGTTATATTTCACGTTTGCTTTCTCCATATTTTTTCTGCTCCCATGAAACGTAAAGTGAACGGTTAAAATAAAAACATTTCTGGAAGCTGATATTGTACGGAATTATGGGGTATATACACGGTCCTCCTGCTCCTAAACGAATACCGGGACCCCCTTTTAACGAGTGAATGCTTTGCATGAACGAAGTTATAGCGTATAGCGGACAAATTTCACTCGCTCGATCCCTCGATCCCTCGGTCGATGGCCACTAGGTTGTAAACTTTAATGTATGCGTAGTACGGTAATTTATGCATTATCAGTAAACAAAATGGCGTCTGGCGCGGATCTCTTCTATTTTTCAACACGGTATTTTCACTCCTACAATTACAATTAGACACCTTTTTGGAGTTCGAAATTGAAAGAAATAACCCTAAATAATACTCGACCGCCCAAAGAGGAGACATTTAGAATATTAAAAGTGAGTCACGTTTGAAGTTCTTCGATCGATTCAAGCTCTGATCAAGGCTCAAGCTGTCGAAACTTTTAAAAACCAAGCTGCTGACTTCAAGACTTAGGAAAACACTTAAGTATGTTAAATGTTGTATCTTCTTTATACCAAGTGTATGAATAAAATCTAATTTATCTGAATCATTCTATATTTTCTTTTGTACCACTATGGGAATTATATGATATTTTCTTTTGTTTGCGTCTGAACTATAAAAACCCTTCAATACTTTTTTCCAGCGTATATATTTAAAGCGAACTGATATTAGTACCTGTGTTTCTCATACTTGCGGGGGGGGGGGGGGGACGTTTTCTCCGCCGGGATTCGATCTCGCAACCTTCGATACCTAAAAGATGATGCAAGATTCCTTTTTTGACTCTCACGGGGGACACACACGGGAGCGACAGGAGCCCTGTGCTTTTGCTCCGCTGATTGAATGGACGACTATCGCGGGCTCAAATGAGATTCACCGAGACACCGAGGACACCGATTTGCTGTTGTCTTGAGCTGGAAGTGGCTTAATTTACTCACCAAATGACTGGTTTCAGTGGCTATGTTCATCTTTTCTATTCATGGATCTATTTAGACGCTCGACAGTGTTTTTTGCTCAATCTCCATATTTCCTTGACGTCGGCGAATGGACTCGAATGGACTCTTAGTCAGCGCGATGGACGATGTTATCATACGCAATGGTTGAAATAATTTTAAAATATTATTATCGGAACGAGGAAGCGTTGCGTGACGGAGGACAAAAAATAAGATTTACCTTTTATTTTCATAGTATCTCAATATGTTTTTTTTTAATAGGAGAGCAAACCCATTTTTGATAATTTAACTGTAGCTAATTTTAGTCCAAGAATTGCAACTTCATAGATAACTGTAGTATTTTTCTGTCCAAGAGTTTCGTGTATGACAGAACTGAAGACGAATGAATGTTTACATATAAAATTCATTTTATATTGTGCGTGCGAAGCACAGACTACACAAACAAGATCAGAATGTTTTGAAATGATTGAAATATTTTATTTCACGAACAGCAACTTGCTTTAAAATAAAACTCAAACCAGTTCGAACATATTGGCCGAATATTTAAACGACGTCTAAAAAGTTAGTCAATGAGGTCTAAATAAACTTATAAGCAGGTCAGTCTATTAAAGTCGCTAAATGTTTTTTTAGTCTGTGTTTATATACACCTTCCAATTGAAGGGCGTGCTGGAATAAGGGCATAACGACAATAGAATTCTATTGTTAATTATGCCCTTATTCCAGCATGCCCTTCAATTATAAACGGGGTTTACTGTACGGTTAATATAGTTAGGTTGGCCAGTCAGTTTGAAATCGTATTAGGCCATGGTTTTGTTAAACCCTGTGTAAACCTTAATTGTTTTTTAAAAATATTCGGCCCATAAAGTTGGCGATTATCGAATATCAGTGATTAAAGACTTTTCGTTTGAGTTTCCCTCCCGACCAACACTGATTTGGAGTGAATACGAAATACACCGGCTTGCGTGAATGCCGCGCGGAATCTATTGTTCTGTTTCGAGAAATAAATCGTTTCCTCGAAATCCCTATTCGAGTCAGACTCAAAACTCGAAACTCGATTCTCAAAAACATCGAGGACGAGACTGTCAACTTACATTTACCCGGTTCTACATTTACCCGGTACTACGCATATTTCTATGTTAATTTATTTATTTACTTTTCCATTCACGAGTTGGCACATAGTGCCTTTGATTAATTTCAAAATTTAAGTTCCCTTAAGATAAACAACCAATAGGCAAAGTTTGAATGAAAATCTATGAAAATCTAATGACCTTAAAAAATGTTGGAATGTATTGTTCCTGTTCTGCCCTGTGATTGGTTAACTTTGTCTGGGTGGCCCAGTTACAGTAACCTGCGATCAGGCCAATTTTCCGCGCTCCTTACATTCTCTTTACGGATGTCACGCTCAAAATGGGCCTGATCCAATTCTTCTACAGATTGTCGGCAAATTACAGATCACGTCCAGATTTTGGACGTGATTTTAATGAATCTGATTGGCTGATTCAACAATAGAGCTCCGCCGGAAGTAAAAGCAACTGCGCGTTTCGTGGAGAGTAAAGCGAAATCCGCCATGTTGGAAAGAGGCATTTCTTGTGTTCTTGTTCAACTTTTTTCATCAAAGGTCGATGAAATCAACCTTTTCAGGATTTTTTTTTCGGTTTTTGAGTATTTTGGGAAGTTAACAAGGCTTACAGTTACGAGGTTACGTTGGATTTTCAGTCCACGAACGACTGGAAGACTCTGAATTTCCGAAGAATACAGCTAAGCTTGTATGTCAGCTATTACCTATACATGTAGCTGTCTGTTATTTGGTTTTGGGTGCTTTACATGTACATGACAGCCTCTGTATTTGACCCTTGTTTCGTGGATGGAAGCCGCTACTTAGGACAAAGGAGTAAGCAGTACGAGAATATTGTATATTTTAATGAAGTGAAGTGAATTAAGCTTATTTGTTTCTGCGTGTTTAATATACTTAGTAGTATTCAAAGACATAAGCTTGCTTATGTAAAATTTTTCATTGAATGTATATAAGCTTATTAAGCTTTTGAAACGTACAGTGTAGAACGACTTATATAGCAAAATTGGATAATCGTTTACTGGCAAGAGTTAGTCAATACTGTACCTAAGACAAAATGCGATGTAGTCAATCAAATTATTTGGAATAACAGAAATATAAAAATAGATAAAAAGTCAGTATACTTCCAGAATTGGCATCAAGGCGGCATTCAGAAGGTATCCAGTCTTTTAGAGGAACAAAATAAATCCTTTCTTTCTATCAGTCTTTCCAACAGAAATTCCATCTAAACTGCAACTTTCTACAATATTATGGGCTATTATCTGCAATACCTCGTCCTTGGAAAGAATTTCTACAATTAGAAACTGGAGAACTCTCCTCATCCATACCCACTATTGAAAGCCTAACGTGCAAAACAATATATAATCTGCTTATTAATCGTAAAAATCTCCCTCCACCTACGGCAGAAAAAAGACTTGTCAAATGTGGTTTTGATCCATCTCAATGCCGTAAAGTGTACTTAATTCCTTTTAGTGCAACAAAAGAAGTCAAATTATCCGTGTTTCAATTTAAAGTGATACACAATATACTCACTACCAATAGCCTCCTCTACAAAATGAAAAAGATCAATTCCCCTTTTTGTCCTTTTTTGCCCTGACACCGAACAAACTATTTCTCACTTATTTGTGCACTGCCCATTGGCTGTGTCTTTCTGGAAAGAATTCGCTGAGTGGTACCGCGCACTACGTAAGAAACATACAGCCTTTACAGAATACGAAATAATATACGGTGTCTTAAAAGGCTCATCTTCGCTTCAAACCCTCAACCACCTTATTCTCATCAGCAAATACTTCCTGTACATCTGCGCAAAAAATGACAAAAAATACCAATTTGCGGATTTTGTCGTCTCCATGCGAGAAAAAATAAATTTAGAAAAATATATTGCCATACGTGCAAATACACTTACTCGATTTAATATGAAATGGAAAGATTTTATGCAGTAAATATATCAGTATTTAAAAGAACATCAGGAGTGTACGTAAATTGTGACTTGTATAATAATTATTATTGTAATCATAATCGTAAAGTCTTGTAACTGCAACTTCATAATTGCTTTCTCCCTTACTGTAATTTATTTGTAAGCGTAACTTATTGTAGTATTTATTGTAATATTATTGTAATATTTGTTGTTACTTTTTGTCTTCTCAATAAAATTTGTTTGTTGGAAAAAAAAAAAATAAGAAAATAAAAAATAAAAATAAAAATAAAAAAACAAATTGGATAGGAAAAAAAATATCGATATTTCTACAATAATAAAGTAAAGGATATATCAAGTTGCATAAAGTTATGGCTATACTGGCTTGAAAAATCCTTATTTGTTGACAGGTGTTGTATAAACCGAATTATTAAACAACCTGAAATTTATCAAAACATGGTTGCTGGACTTTTCACTGACTATATTAACACATTGACTACTAAAGCGGCCATAAACGGCCAAGAAGAGACCACAGACTTGTACCACTTGTGACGTCATCACTTTTTACGCCAGGGGGATGTCTTTGATAATCAACGGATAGAGTTGGAAAATGTCTAACAAAGCATGCCTAAACAAGCACGAAACGTTAATTGTACCAGAGATACACACAAAACAACTTGGATTTTTTCCTCCAAAATCACCAAAAAACGCGACCTTCACTACATTGACCATCTTTGTCAAAAAAATTCCCTTTTCCCAACGTTAGGTTAAAACATTTTCAACGTGAACAAAGACGACTGAAAGGCCAACAAAACCACAAAATAAAATGAGAGAAAAAGGAGAGCAAGAACGGCAAAAAAAAAATAAAAGGAAAAGAAAAGCCTAAAGTCAGGTGGGTTTTTCAAACCAAAAACTATGTCGAAATTTTGATTTCTGCGCATGCCCGAGAAAAATATTGAATTTGTTGCTTCTACGTAAAAGGACATGTTAGTTGCCGTGTTTTAAACCAAGTTTTAGACACTTTGACATTAAACTGTTGAGATAATGGCCAGAAATAGGCATCTGGGATGTTAGATTGACGTTTTTTTGGAAAAAGCCCAGTAGTCAATGGGTTAAGCAAATAACCTTGTTTTCCCAGAAATGGCTCTTTTTTACATAACTTTGATTGATCTATCAAAAGAAAGCTGAAATGGGTTGAATAGACCACAAAAATGGATATCAGGAGTTTTTATAACACATTGACTACTAAAGCGGCCATAAACGGCCAAGAAGAGACCACAGACTTGTACCACTTGTGACGTCATCACTTTTTACGCTAGGGGATGTCTTTGATAATCAACGGATAGAGTTGGAAAATGTCTAACAAAGCATGCCTAAACGAGCACGAAACGTTAAATTGTACCAGAGATACACACAAAACAACTTGGATTTTTTCCTCCAAAATCACCAAAAAACGCGACCTTCACTACCATTGACCATCTTTGTCAAAAAAATTCCCTTTTCCCAACGTTTAGGTTAAAACGTTTTCAACGTGAACAAAGACGACTGAAAGGCCAACAAAACCACAAAATAAAATGAGAGAAAAAGGAGAGCAAGAACGGCAAAAAAAATAAAAGGAAAAGAAAAGCCTAAACCCAAAAACTATGTCGAAATTTTGATTTCTGTGCATGCCCGAGAAAAATATTGAATTCGTTGCTTCTACGTAGAAGGGCATGTTATTGCCGTGTTTTAAACCAAGTTTTAGACAGTTTGACATTAAACTGTTGAGATAATGGCCAGAAATAGGCATCTGGGATGTTAGATTGACGTTTTTTGGAAAAATCCCAGTAGTCAATGGGTTAATAAGACCACTGATCAGATGAAAATTAACCAACATAATAAATTTCAATATGAAATTATAAATTCATCGGCTAGGCACTAGGGTCAACCCCGGGACAACCAGGGGGATATGTTGTAGCCTGTTCCAGGCATTCAGATAATGAGAGGCGGTACGAGTAGGCGCAAGAGCGTGAAGAGTGGGGCCAATCCCCTCGCCGCTCCCAATTATCCGAATGCCTGTAACAAGCTAGATTTGTTCGGGAATAGAAGGAGATGGATTTGATTGATTGCCCTTGGGTTGGGGAAAATACTATACTTATTGTAATATAATTATTGGGTGCATTCCATTTGACCAAAAATTCCAGTTTGAAATTCCTGAACATTCGGACAAGCTTAAGAGGTATACCCAAATTTCTGCAACTTTTTTCTGGAATTTTGGGTTGAATGTTTTAAGTTCAATGAATAGGGTGGGGGGAATTCACAAGTTTGTAAAATCATGGACAACAACGAGTCTGTGATCCGGGACATATTACCAGTATATATCAGATGAAAACCTTACTATAACTTTCACTGAAAATTATAGTGATGACATATCAATGTAAATCAGCTGTCTCAAGATGTTATTCTGTTTGATTTACAAATAAAATTTTAAAATGATCCCAGACTATCGCCTGGTCATGCATCACTGAGACAAATCCCTCTCTATTACCCTTTATATATAGGTGGATATCAGGGGGAATTTTTGTTGAGAAACATCCCCTACCACTGGGTCAAGATTAACTAAGTTTACAATTCCCCTGGTTGTCCCGGGGGTCTACCCCAGGGGCAAGCTGATGACATGTGCAATTTGCTTTCATTTCTTTTCCACAAAACATTTTTTTGACCATAATAAGACAGTCTTCTGCATCAACAATACTCATCATCAAAACATGTAGCAACCTCCTGTCTACCTACCTGAGAAATTAAGAATTCTCTGACCAGATATTACATTCTCCGAATTTTGCCTGATACCATGAAAAAAAATTGCTGGCTTTTTCCCGCCCTGAAGCAACCATGCAAGAGTAGCTCTACAACTGCATATTAAGTTATTTTTGTTTTAAATCATTAGCAGTGTCCGATCCTGTCAACCCTCATCCATAAAGTTCATGCCTCTGGGTTTAGAAATTATGTCAGACAAGAAATTTGACAAGAAATTTGTGTGCAATAATATTATTATTACACACAAATTTCTGATACTTGGCTAAAATTCCCTAAAATCCACTGTGTGGCCAAGAAAGGAATATGTTTCAAATAAAATAATGGGATTAGGAAAAGGATATTCCAACAAATCACATTCCTTGATCCAAAGTGGCATAACATTTAATAATTATTTTAAAATATGTTTAAAAATGCTTTCCATGATTGCTTTACAAATTATCTAACGCAAAATCCGGGCGCAAAATAGTTTGTCCATTCAGTACAAGTTAATGATCTAATAATAAAATCACATCAATCTATTTATTAGTTGCTAAAGAAAATGAAGCACATGCCATCGCGTTGTAATCGATCGCAACAGCCACAGAGTATAGGTTCGATCGATCGATCGATCGATCGAAGATAAGCTTACTATTCCTTCGCTTGCCGTGCTGTTTACTCACATAATATCTAATAGTCCTTCCTTCTTTCAATGGCAAAATCTCCCATGTAGATATAAATACCGGGGAAATTGAAAGATTTGATTTCAAACGTTTCCTCTCGAAACATTCACAACAAAAATGGCGTCCAAAGCTGTTTCGTTCCACGCGTGGAAATCCGGCATTCTCGCGAGTGTCGCGTATCGGAAGTAATTTTGATTGGCTATTTAGAAGTCATGTCAATCAATGTCAATCCATCACGAAAAGGGGGCGGAAGGCATCTCGCTGAGGAATTGTGTCAGGCTTAATTTTTCAGCGCGACCACGTAAAGACGAAGAGTAAAAGAGAGCGCGGAAAAATTTGCCTCATACTCAGGTTACGGTTACAGTAGTTTGACTATAAGACAAGTTTAATTTCCCGTCCAAGACGGTTTTTTCCGTCTCTTATAACATAGAGGGCAAAATTACTGAATGCTGATTGGCTGAGACAGAGGGCATTTTTCATTAATTTTGTTTGCCCCGGGGCAAAATTACTTGATCCTAATTGGACGAGCGGCAAAATTCCTCGCTCCTAATTGGCTGAGCGTGCTGCACTTAGTTGGCTTCTTGACGGCGGGATTTTGAGCAGAATTTTCAAAAACAGCGCTCGCTTGTACGTCGCTTCGGAGTTTGACTTCAGTTTCCCGAGTTATTCGATGAAAAAGGAATGGAAACCGTTTGATAGCTTGAAACGAAATTCCGAAAGCTGAATCTCAGTGTTTCACTCGAAACAACAGAAGATTATTTCAGTTGAAAACTAGAAAACATCAGCGAGACACTTGACAAGTTTGAAACGAAATTCATTCATGGCGGCCAACTGACTTCTTCGCTTCACTTCTGTTATACGGGCTTCATCATGTGCAACCCAGAGTAAAGAGCACAGAGTTTGTTCAAAGAAAGAAGAAGGCCGACAAATTGAACAGGAGAAATTACCTCTACAAGTTTATTTGGAGTCGTCATTTGCCGTTTTATCGATGTAGGATTGACATGTCAAGCAGCTCGCAGCGGAAAGCTTCAAAACATGCAAACAGGTGAATAAAATTACCTTTTACTTGGCTTGAGCCTAAGCTTGTTATTTTTTTTATTTTCACGACTTACATTTTTCTCTTTAGATTTACATAACAGTTAACGTTATCCTGTTCTGAATGTAAGGGTTTGCTCGATCTCGCTGTGATTCTGTGTGATTTTAGGAAGGAATATTATATGATATTAATCCTTAATTTTACTCGGCCCATGCGATTACCTATACTTATATGAATTCGGCTATTACAGGCAAGCCAGCCAAATGTACGCATCACGGACCTATTTTTGAAATCCGGGGTATCTGGACACTGCGTATCTAGGGTGGGGTGGGTGGGAACGTGTAATAATTAACAAATAGATTCCATGTTGCCGTGTGTCTGTTCAGTAATAGATCACAGATGACGTCAAAATGTGGTAAGAACAAAAAAGTGGCCAACGAGCCGCTGCGGTGAGTTGGTCACTGATGTTCTTACCACATTTAGACGTCTTCTGTGATCTATTACTGAACAGACCCACGGCAACATGGAATCTATTTGTTTTATATAATTTTGGAGATATTCGCTTCGGATTTTCACTTGAATGTACGCTAAATAAGCCGATAAAATTATGTCAACAAACATCGAGTTTAGGCCACAGTGTTTTCATGCACTCAAATAAAACTTTGTGAAAACTAAACGGCTTAAAATAAACTACAGCTCAACTCAGCAAATGTTTCGAAAAGCAAATATTTAGAGACTAACCTCTATTCCGTCCTGATATGAGGAAAAACAATCTGAATTATTCCAGTCCAAATCCCGTTGCAAGTCGTTTCACGGCGAACAAATATCCCGCTAAATTTCTCGGATTCTGTTTACAATGAGCTAAAAGTCCATCATATTTTCCTCCAAGTTCTAGCCAAGCTTGAACAGCCGATTTAAAATTCGTATCAATTGAAGTACATGGAATTTCCTACGGAATATTTCCAGTTTGACGAAAATATTTCTCTGTTTTGAGCGAAGGATTTTTTGGAGCAGGCAGGGCGCCCGCGCGTTTTCCCGCTTTGTGACGCCATTCGTGCGTCTGTACTCTAATAGATGACAGTTCTAAACCAATCACAGCGCGAGTTTTTACACAGTAAATTATATAATAACAAGAATTTTTGAAGAAAATATAACCGGGCTTTTTTTATCAAGCAAGCAAGCCGTTTTACCTGCTTTCTTGCTTGAAATCTATCAGATTAGTCACGGCAGTCACGCTGAAGTCTGATGTTTGCGTATAGTGCCTACTGTCAATTTTCTTGCCTCTGAGCAGTCTTTGAAGATCATTCCTCAATATAAAGCCAAAGTTGAATAAGAGGAAAAAACACGACAACATAGGTACGAATCGGTGTTGAACCATCAATCGCAGACGTTCCGCGTTGCACCATCATCATTCGCAGCTATTCTAGTCACAGTTCGACAAATTGCGTGAGTCAAAATGTGATATTGTAACGTAATGGTTGTTATTTATAAATCTTCTGCATACAAGGAAGTGAATTGCTGCACCAACACGAAAAAGTAATGTATTTCACACTAAATAAACAGCAGAGTATTCATGTTCAAATCAAAAGTAATAGCTTGATAATGAAATTTGACCTAACGGCGACCCTGGTTTATCACAGACGTTGCGAAATCTCTTCAAGTCACAGTTAGACGTGACTCATGTGATCCCATGACGTAATCGTCCTTATTTATAAATCTGCATTTCTCAGCAAGTTTCTGTTTTTCTCAGAAAATATACGGAAAAGATATGTATTTCACACAAAATGACAATTATTTAACAGGACAATATTCATAAAATATCATTTAGGCAAAGGATGACCCTGGCGAAAATCTAACGTAGCCTTGATAAAAAAATTGATCTAATGGCGCTTCCAGTGTATGTGATGTACGTACGCACCTCACAGACAATCTCTTCAAGTCACGATTCGACGTGACCCTATGACGTAATCGTCCAAATATAAATCTGCACGTCTTAGCAAGTTTCTGTTTACATAAATCTGCGAGTCTGGGCAAGTTTCTGTTTTCCTTTACGGAAAAGAAATGTATTTCACACAAAACAAACAGGACAATATTATGACCCTGGCGAAATGTAACGTAGCCTTGATAAAAAAAATTGATCTAATGGCGCTCCTAGTGTGTCCACCTAGTAGTGAGTACAATGATTTAATATTTTGACGAGTCAAACTCACCGACGTTGTGAAATCTGTACGCCGCTCCGATGTGTTTACGCGGTCCTAAATTAATATTTATTTGGACCAGTCCAACTTTCACATAGGCTCGATTTCCGCCGCTCTCTCGAGTCCGGGCTTCGTTCTTCCCCGAGAAAATCTTTCACAAGGCGAATACATTCATATATATTCATACTCACCCCTAGCTCTCCTCCTAGCACTTTGGCGGAGTAGAGGTATAAGAGATTCACGACAAAAAAAAAAACAGAAGCTATTTTACTAACCGGGCTGGGCCCCAGGCCCACGCCCGGTTAATAATTGCTACATGTACATGACTTGGTACACGATTATAGACCAGAATACATACCGTTGATTATTCGTGATCTCCTTTCCTTTGAGAGGTACATTGAAGTCCACTCTGTCGAAACAAATTGCCCCTGATGAGCATTCTTTATAAAAAGGCAGTAGGCTTATAATTACCGTATATAAGCTTAAGCTTAAGCTTATCCATGCTGGAACAAACGCACGGGAACAAAAAAGACAAAAAACAATGACCCTGACATGCACCAAATTTATAAAACCGTAGCTTACCGAATCAAAATGCGCTTTTCCTTGCAGTCCACAGAAGCGATAGTTAATTTGTTAAAAGACATGATGACGGTTTTCGCACAGCTTGCTCGCAACAGCTTGCTCGCGGCTAGAACAATACTTTTTCCTTGAAGTAGTACGTCATGTAAACGGAAACAGACATTCTACGTCACAAGCCGTCCAAATGGCGGCCGTCTTGTGTTTGGTACAACAGATAAATCGTATTTCTGTGCGTCATTTGCTGCCTCGCCCATCACATTTGAGATGCTTTCATAACAAGTTTTCTCGACACAGTTATGGCCTCGCAATACAACGTCTCAAGGGCACTGAACGAACCGTTCAGTTACAACATGGTAAGGCAAGTAAGCTTATACGTTTAATACGCAAAAAAGAGCACGTGTTTTGTACTGCAGTACACTCTGTTGTGTAGAGAGTCTAGTACGTTATTTCAGGATTACTCTCATTCGAAACCGTACTAATGCATGATGGCAACCATGTAATCTAATCGGTTTATTGTACCGGGGAATAATTACGGAGATTTCGCCCCATAATAAGCTTATAAGTTCTTATAAGCTAGCGAGCTGAGTTCGCCCCCAACTGATACGAGTTAGCTCCCAGGAACTCTACTTGTGAAATTTATTCCGTATTTATTCTTAGTTTGAAGTCTATGAACTATGAAGTCCGCATTTAATATGCTGAAAAAAATAAAATAAACTGAAAACAAATTCATGTAAGAACTGAAATACGGTGGCCCACAGGGGCAATACAAATTTATCTATTCCAGTACAAATATATATATTCTAGTACAAATTTATCTATTCCAGTACAAATATATATATTCTAGTACAAATTTATCTATTCCAGTACAAATATTTCTATTCTAGTACAGATTTATCTATTCCAGTACAAATTTATTTATCCCAGTACAAATATCTATTCCAGTACAAATATTTCAAATATTTCCGCGCACAAGGCCTGGGGTCCAAACAACAACATGGCTGCCGGCGTCGACAAAACCTGGATCGGATCACGGACCGGATCGCGGGACCGGATCACGGACCGGATCACGGACCGGATCGCGGATCGGATCACGGACCGGATCACGGACCGGATCAACAAAAAAAATAAATAAATAAATAAATAAAACCAGGAGACAAATCAAGAAATAAAACAAATAAAGTGAAAAACAAAATATATTAATGAAAAATAAAGAATGTAACATATATTGGAGCTCAGGCCACGCTGAAAATGATTTCCTGTCAAAACCCATGTTAACTATTGCAAAGTACTTTCACTGCAGTGTCGAGCATCTAGTGTCGCCATGCATGGACGAAGTCGTGAGTTACACATCATTTTATTGTCAGTTTTAGTATCCAAGTAACCGTCGCAGTTGTAAGAATTCTCGCTCGAGGCTTTTGTTTAGATGCTTTCCTAGATGTCTGTTTAGCGAGGTTAAAGTTTTACCAATATGCCATCCAATAAAGCTTGTTTTGGCTCAGTTCTATTTATGTATTGGTCCATGCGTAAAGGTCGTCTATCGAGAGTTTATAAAAGAAGTGTATTAAGAGTTGCTTGAGGCGCAGCCAAGAGACAGTCGATCGATTGAAAATCGGCTTGCTCGCCGTGCGGCCTGAAAATTGAAGCCGCAGAAAACAAACTGAAAGGAAACAAGCCACATCACTACAGTTTTTGACATCCTCAAACGTTTGTCGTTACTATTCCAAATAACCACCATAGTGAATCAAGTTAATTTTCAAGTAAAAACCGTGAAATAAATGACTTTTTCTTCCTCGATAAGCGAAGTGGATATGTTCCCTCGGTGGTCCGCATTGATACCCATTGATGTTACGATCTGTACACTTCCCGGCTTCAGAAAAACTTTTAGAGTCAAAATATTTTGTCATTTTTGTTATTTAGTCATTCGAAAGAAATTCGTCTTTGACTTACATCAAAATATCTTGAATTGCTTCGCACGAGGAAGAAATGTTGACGCCATACAGATGCGCGGTACTACGGATGAACGCTCGGATTCCACGCTCGTGCTACTGAATTTTGCCGGCTATGTCATTGGTAGAGATAACATTTCGGTAACATTTCGTCGAATTGCTAGTTGACTTCGACTGGGTAGATTTGAAAACAGCCTTAGGAAAGTCTACTGGAAGTGCGCGGACAAACTCCAGAGTTCTCAAATTTATGGCTCTCCCCACAGTCCCACTTCGCTCATATCATTTGAGTTTACAAAATCCACCGTCTTTTTCGTATGTTCTCGACCATCGCTTTAAAATGCATGGTATAGTATACCTTTGTCTAAATCTGGCGTGCTGCTGCAACGCCCAATAACGCACCTGGAAGGCGTTTCTGCGCACTTTTCGGATGTGTATCGCATCTTTCTGAAGTAAATGAGTGGACGCGAAGGATCGAACGTTCCCGGGTAGACGTCACACAGCCGCTATAACTGTCAAAAAATCGAAAATCGAAAAATTTCTTCGCATTTAAGTTTCAAATTATAAGTACATTTATTTAAACGAATAAAAAATGTTTGGGGTTAGGAGCACTTTAATGTTCCAAACTTATCTTTAAAAAGTATAGTATCCCAGGAAAGAGATATTGTTTCACATCATCAGGTTTTTGGTGTATTTCATATTCGTTTATGGTAGATTCAATTTTATATTAACGTTCATTGCAAAAACGTTCGGTTCACAGTAGTTACTTTAATGTAATCCGCCCAGCAGTGCTAGCGCCACTGTGTTTCACCACCGAAAGCTATTGTTCCACTGTTGAGCGCTTTATTTCAGAGTGCACGGTTTTTCTCGATCTAATAAAAGTTTTGTTTTTCACTGTTATTTATTTATTTTTATTTTTTTTTCTATTTTTTTTTTTGTTGATCCGAACCGTGATCCGATCCGTAATCCGATCCGTGATCCGGTCCGTGATCCGATCCGTGATCCGGTCCGCGATCCGATCCAAGTTTTGTCGACGCCGCATGGCTGCCACGATGTCGTGTAGCTGTGGGGCTATTATCCTCGACGTTTCTGACAACTTTTTGTTCTCAGTGTGGAGACAGGAACGTTTCTGAGGAAAGGCAGCTAATTGAATACTATTTTAAGAGAGGCCACGACGGATAAAACGTTCGTCCATTTGCTTTCGAAACAACACGGGATTGATATGTGCGAGCGAACTTTGAAATCCCGTTTACAAGAGTATGGACTGCGCCGTAGGATTGCTCCACACGTTCCTGTCTCCACACTGAGGACAAAAAGTTGTTGGAAACGTCGAGGTTAATAGCCCCACAGCTGCAGAGCAAAACAACATGGCTGCCACAATGTCGTGGATGTTTGGCCCCAGGCCTTGTGCGCGGAAATATTTGTACTGGAATAGATATTTGTACTGGGACATACATTTGTACTGGGATAAATATATTTGTACTGGAATAGATAAATCTGTACTACATGTAGAATATAAATATTTGTAGTGGAATATATAAATTTATACTAGAATATATATATTTGTACTGGAATAGATAAATTTGTATTGCCCCTGTGGGCCACCGTACTGAAATCATTAAGCTATGCAAAAGGTTCTTGCACCGTATCTACATGTCACAGGTAATTTGCCTGAGTAATCTATCGTCTGATTCCACAAACTATTCGGCAGATTTTTCAGAATCCTTTGTTGAATCACATCGTTTGATTGAGCAAGAAATCACCTGATTAATCAAGCGAATTATTAAGCATATTGAAAGCATAAAACGTTCATCTGTCGAATCATACATTAAGGTGTCAGTGAATCATGGAATATTTAATTTGTCATGCGAGGAATCAAATGTTCATTTGGAAAACCATCTGAAGAATCAGGCGTGATCCTTTGGAAAATCAAATGAATGCGCTTCTGGTAGAATCAAACACTACAAACAAGCGCTATTGTGCGTTTAAATTTGTAGAATCATGTGCTATTTCGTGCTTTCATGCGCTATTTGTAGAATCATGCAGCATGATGCTTGGATTGCTGTTAGGTTCATAGAAACAAAAAAATAAATAATTTTCCCCTGTGCTTCGAACGAGCCACTCATACAGCAGACGCAGCAGTGGTCAGTGGATACTTTCCAGAGGAGAGTACTCGTTTGGAAGATCCTTCAACGTTGAGATGAACTGTGAGATAATTCCTGCCATCTATAAGGACCACAAACACGCAACACTTGTGGTACCAACTATACTGTCCTTTCTGGGTACAAATAAATGGTTGTTGTTGTTGTTGTTACTGTACATGGCATCACTGAGCATGCGTGCATATTAAAAATATATTTCCTCAAAAAGCATGATATACATGTAGCCACTGAGCATTCATAAGCACATCATTTCTTCAAAGCAAAGTTACCATTCTGTTAGTTCCATGAATGATATTGATTATACAATTGTATGGCTGAATCAAAACCAGATGATTCTAAACATGGTTCTAAACTTTATACATCGTGTGATTCCACATAGGATTGAAAATAAATTGTATAACAAATGAATGATTTAGCCTGTTTGATTCTTCATACCTGTGTAATACATTGCTGATTTAGTTGAAGCAGTTGCATTTTAAACTTACATTTTTCTTCTCCTGGCATTAAAAGTCTTATTTATCCTCAATATTACTCTGTCTCGGAGGCACGAATGGTGAAATAGCACTGGTTCAACTGGAAGTTGGGGTCGTTCCAGGACTGCGCATACGCGAGTGCGGGGAGACAGTGAAGGTCATATACCACAAGGATGGATCAAGAGCAATCGGCGGTAAGGGTGTATGGCGTTCGCTTCAAACTACCTCTTGGAGGGGGCGATACGTCATGCAGGCTAGATCTCCTGGTGGCCGACCCATTTTCTCACTTGATGCTCGTGCGTTGTCGTCTAGAAGTTTTTTTTTCCGAATCGTGAAAGACAGCTGCAGAATCAAACATTAATCTGATGCTAAGGAATTCTATTTTAAATCGGTTGCTCATTTGAAGAATAAGTTACACAACAAATTGAATTGAAAGCGGAAAGCTGTACGTATGCGGAGAAATAAATAAATACGTAATCAAACGTTGGATTCTCCACGAAAATATATCGTAGAGATAAGAATAAATAAATCATTGACATCGCGTTTGATTTCTTCAGACCTGTGAAATACAGAAGAGAATAAGTTGCACAACAAAAATGGATTCAAAGGTGTTAAAAATCCTGAGAAAAAATACGTAATCAAGCGTTTGATTCTCAAAAAAATAATTTGTAGAATAAAGACAGCATTCAGCCCCCATTCAGCACGCCTGATTCTTCAGAGAATAAGTTGCACAACAAAATGGATTCAAAGCGCAGCTGTGTGTGATTTTTGAGATATGTAAAATATACACTGCATAGTCTCGTGTACTCGTGGATCGTGATTACTGTTTTTTTTTCACCAAGTGGGTTTTTTATTAAACGGTTGCAGAATGTTTTGGAACTTACAACAAATATCGCTATACTGAATGTGATTTCTAAGATTATTTAACTGCCTTTAGATATATAATATTCTTGACTTCTGAGGAATAATATGTAACAAGCTTTTAATTTTACAAGAGAATAATCTGTTGTAGAATTCAACGTGCTTGATTCTCCAGACCTGTGAAATACACTGGATAATATATGTATGATTTTACAAACTAACAAATTACTTTCAGAATACAATGACATATTCTCCAATGGTTGAGAATCATAAGGAATAATATGTGTGATTATTCAACTCTGTGTAACCAAACGCAAGAATCAATCGTGTGATTCTTCAGGCAAATTACCTGTGTGTATGAAATCCGAGGATTTTAAATATTTTTAAACATATGACCCATTAACACATAGATGTACCATTATTAATTATTTACTTATAATCTTATATCTTTATTTATTCCATAGTTTATTTAATCATTTGTAATTAGTGCAGGTCCACATCAGGACTTATGTCTTGCCTACTGTATCTATACTAACCTGCTTTACCAAATAAACCATGTATGTATGTATGTATGTATGTATGAATGAAAACTATTTTATGCTAACCGAAGTTTATTCATCGTGTCATGCATAGAACTAAAATGCGATTTTAACTCTTAAAAGGTAATCGTATATATTGTCGTACAGCCGAGGAAAATTCGTTTCCCATGCCTGCATAAAGGAAAACATGATTTTCAGTTATCAACAGAATGTACACATCGCAAAGATTCTGTCGAACGAGTCCTTTTTATTTCTCCAAAAGAAAAAGAAAAACTTTTCTCCTACTAGCCGCGGAAGATGGCGCGTGAAATAGACGTTGAAATGTCCGTGCGTGCTGGGAAAAAATGCTTGAAAAAATAGATTGCTCTGATCTTCGTAAACTTCGACGCCATCTTGTCCCAAAGTTCACAAAGTTGAACTTGTGTCTACTTCGCGCAACATGTTGCTGCAACTTGCAACACGGTGGTAATACTGTATGCGCAAAAACACATTTCAATTTGCAACGCAACAATGTTGAGCGACAAGTTGAAAGAAAATGTTGTCCGTATCACTGGGCCCTTTTCGAGCTTATTTTCCACGAGTGACTGAACCTATGAAGGTAAACTTAACATATATGAGGTAAGAACTGTATAGTTTGAAAGACTACTTCATTTTTCAAACGCTAAGTAGTTCTTCAAAGTCGTTGAAACAAATCGAGGTTATCGTTGAAAATGACCCCTGAAGAAGGATTTTTAGGTTCAGAACCCAAGGCTGTGCTCTAACGGCGCCCGGTCGCCTGAGGCGACTAACATTTGCCTTCGGGCGACAAGAAAAACTTACCGAGTCGCCCGGCCGGGCAACCTCTTTTTTCAGTTTCAACTTAGCTATGAAAACAGTCACACAATAAATTTCCTTTCTCTCTGTGGGGGGGGGACTTATTTCAAATCATAAATTTTCAAGGAAATTCACTTCTCTAAAAACAGGACAAAAAATGAGTTATGTATGACCATCTTACAAATGCAACGTCATTTATAATAATAATAATAATTTATATAGTTCTGGAAATGAAAGACCACGTTTCAATACAAAGTGACTTAAAGGCCAGCAAATATTGCTGAAAATTAATTTACAGCCTGACGGAAGGGGGGCGGAAGGGGGGGCCTGGCGTAATCAGCGTAAGGCGGCTTATAAAGCAGTGTGGCTCTTCAAGTGGATTAATAATTGAGTTGAAAAGAATCATTAAGTTTAACACAAGTCGTTGGCATAATGCTTGGCTTAAGTTATATTTCTTAGGGTTAGGTTGGTTTAGAATTCAAAACATTTTCTGGCGGAAGTAAGATGGAAAAAAGAAGTAAGACGAATATTATTGTTCTTTGACGTTGGTTATGTTGGTTTATTTGTTTTGTTTCAAGCCACCTCTGTTTTATATGCAGGCTGTTGCGTTCATAAGAAGTATTTGAAATGTTGTTATTTTTATAAAGAAATAGTTTCTGCCTGCAAACATTTTAATAATATTGACTTTACAGTGGCAACATTGAATTCGTGATTTAAGAGATGTTTAGTAATTAAAGTTCCTGTTATAAGTTTCAGTTTTGCTATATTTGTATTTTAACCAGTTTCTAGTTGGCAAATAGTGTGCTATTTGTATCCAAGTTCATCGAGGTTATTTAGCGTTATAGTTGTATTTATGTTATAAATGTGTTTGAAAGTAAGAAGTAAAAAGAGAAATAATTAATCTAGTCTCGTTAAAAAAGAACTACAAGAGAACAGTTGAGCTAATTGTTGTTTTAATCGTTACGCAGTTCGGCAATTTTGCAATGATGTAATCTTGCCCTGTAATGGTATGTGTGTTATCTAGATTTAATTGCTGTCATATTGAGATATATTTCAAGGGCCTTCATGTTTGTTGGGAAATAGTGTTCTATTTGTTTCTAAGTTGCTGAAGGTTATTTAGCGGTATAATTGTATATATGTTATAAATGTGTTTTGAAAGTAAGAAGTAAAAAGAGAAATAATTAATTTAGTCTCCTTAAAGAAAGAACTACAAGAGAACAGTGTAATTGAGCTAAGTGTTGCTATGATGATCAAGTATTTTGTCTATTTCTGTAATGGTATTATTATTATGTAGATTTAATTGAATCATGAAAGGTCTGTTTACTATCTTTTAATCTTTGACAGAATATTCAATATGTTGTTTAGTCGTTCTTTTTTAATTGTTGCGCTAAATTCATGTTATAGTTGTAAAGAGTCAAGAGAAAAGGATTTCATTTATTTTATTTAAAGAAGAAATGCAGTCGAACATATAAACTGGAGTAACTGTATTTATTTTATGTGATGCAGATATTTATAAGGGTTTAAACGGTTAACATACTGGTAATCACTTTCTTGTGATGTTAATCTTTTGATTTATGACAATATAGTGTCAGGGATCTGAAACGTAGTTTGCCAATTTTGAGACCGCTGATGTGTAAGCGTGATATTTTATAGTGGTTTGAAAGTTCGAAGAATTTAAAGGATTTGTACACATCCAGCTATTAGTGTCACTATATATAGTTGTGTATAATCTTAACTTTTAATGTAAGCAGTTTTTCGGTTATTTACTGTTGTAAGAAAAGCAATGTTTTGGACAGGCTGCAGTCTTCAATTGTTGTTCTATTATCCATCACGATATTATTTAGTCTGCACTTTTCTTCTCACACATCTCCTTGAACCCAGTTTCCAGTTTAATTTGAGGGAGTAAAGCAAACTCCTGTAAGTACACAGTTCGTTGTCTCTAAATGAACAGTCCATTACATTGCTGTGACAAGTTTAAGTAATGTATTTTAATGCTGCTAAAAACAACTATGTATAAGAAAAAAACATTATTTAACAAAAACAAATTATTTACTTCTAATTTCAAAGTATAAAAACAAATTAATTTGACCATAAATAGCAACACTTTGTTACACGAGATGGCCGAAAGCGCCTTTTGATTTCTTATATTTTCGAAAGCCCTTAAAATTTTCTTACCTTTTTGGAGATATGAGAAAAAATTATCTAGTGGAAGCACAGGCAGCCCAGGCTCTGTATGCGAATATTAAATATTCAATGTTGATGTTCATGGCGGCGATTTGAATATTTATAGCAAATGTATGAGAAACTCACGAAATACATTCTAAATGCTATCTTTTCGAAGGAAACTAACTAAAACTGACTTACATTGTGCAAGTGTTTTGTTATTTTGATGTTTGGGTGTTCCTGGTGCCAGTTCAAAGCCATTTAGACGAGTTTTGCTTTTTCAATTGACCGTCCATTATGAATAATTTAAAGGCCGGCGACAATTATGTGAGAACGGATCCAATGGTCCGCACTCGAAGCTCAATAAATTCTACAAAAATGCTCCAGTCTCCTCAAATTACCTTCATTGCAGACGTCCATGCTCTTAGCTTCTGTTCGCTACCTCTAGGGTTCCAAGGTTGACTTTAATTGCTCGAGAAACTCTCGTGTTCGAGCTCTTGTCTTTAATATTTTCTTTCACGTTGTGCGTGTCCCCAACGTCTGAGACACCTCATTTGAAATTCAGCGACATCGTGACCAAATTTACCTCGACCGTGGAGAGGCATGGTGCAATTGTTTCCTTGCAAAAAAAACACCATGGGATGGTCCCTTCGGTTGATTTGACCGGAAACGGAAGGAAAACAATCGGATACAACGTCGATTAAAAATTCTTTTTTTTTACTTTAGAATCTCACGCTGACTCTCTAGTTTCATTCAGTTTTTTTTTCGGTGTCAGAACTATCCTCAGTCAGGAGCTCCCTGCCTCAGTTGAACAATTTAAAGGAAGCGTTCAAATACAAAGTGAAACTTCAAAAATTCCTTGTTGCGGTTAGATTGTGCCCACTTTTAGCAAAACTCAAGACTGATCTTGGCTTGTTTTGGAGTAAGCTGGTTTATGCTCGTCATTATAAACCCTACATAAAATCTCTTTCAACACGTTTTTACAACGTAAGTTGTAAATTAAACCGCTATAAACATAGACAACACTTTAAGCGGTCGATTTCAAACGGCATAAAAAAGCACGTCGTTTAATAGCTCCGCACGTGCAGTTTTATGCAAAACAACTGACGTGAAACATCCCGACCAACGAGGAGCGAGGAATTTTTGAAGTTTCACTGTGTATTTGAACACTGCCTTTAAATTGGATTAGTTCTGACACCAAAAAAAAAGAATGAAACTAGAGAGTTGCGAGATTCTAAAGGGACCATCCCATGGTGTCTTTTTTTGCAAGGAAACAATTGCACCATGCCTCTCCACGGTCGAGGTAAATTTGGTCACGATGTCGCTGAATTTCAAATGAGGTGTCCTCAGACGTTGGGGACACGCACAACGCGAAAGAAAATATTAAAGACAAGAACTCGAACATGAGCGTTTCTCGAGCAATTAAAGTCAACCTTGGAACCCTAGAGGTAGCGAACAGAAGCTAAGAGCATGGACGTCTGCAATGAAGGTAATTTTGAGGAGACTGGAGCATTTTTGTGGAATTTATTGAGCTTCGAGTGCGGACCATTGGATCCGTTCTCACATAATTGTCGCCGGCCTTTAAATTATTCATAATGGACGGTCAACTGAAAACGCAAAACTCGTCTAAATGGCTTTGAAACTGGCACCAGGAACACCCAAACATCAAAATAACAAAACACTTGCACAATGTAAGTCAGTTTTAGTTAGTTTCCTTCGAAAAGATAGCATTTAGAATGTATTTCGTGAGTTTCTCATACATTTGCTATAAATATTCAAATCGCCGCCATGAACATCAACATTGAATATTTAATATTCGCATACAGAGCCTGGGCTGCCTGTGGTGGAAGCTGAGTTATTTCCAAAAAGGCCGCTGCAAGATAAAAGAAAAATTTCACTAGATAAATTTCTCTCAATTTTTCTCTAAAAACGAGAAATACTGAATATTGGTTGCACGTAAAAAAATCAGGATAGGTTACCGAGCAAACTTTCAAGATAACGCTACGCAAAAATAACAGTCAAGCTTTATTTCCGGTTTTCCCGATTTCGCCTACATTACGTAAGCATTCGTCAACAGCGCGCGCTCGGTCATAAAACCCTTTCGAGCCTCCGTAATACAGGTTTGACTGTAGTCATTTTGGAAGCTTGCACAAGTGGGCATTAATTTTATGAAACAGAAAGCAAGGCACATTTTTTTAAAAAGCATTTCTGACTTAATTCTTAGTAGAAAAGGAGACATAACAGTTACAGCTGCCATCTTCAATCTACATGTATATCTGATCTCTAGAGAGTACAATGTGAACCCTATTTATTTATTTATTTTATTTGTTTAGATAATATTACATGATTGTATGTTCTTGTATATCAGCTACAGGATTGAAAGATTTCCAAGTAAGAAGCTACCCAAATATTTGCTGTAGAGCTTTGTCAGAAAATTCCACTGATAAGGAGCATTTATCCAAGGTATGGTATCATTAAATTAATGTACTTTAAAGATCAATAAGTTAAACATTTTTTTCTGATGTCTTTTCATGTTTGTTAAATATCTATCAAGTGGTTGACTGTTAAATGACATATTTTAATTCACAGAATGTGGATGAATGTGAAGAGGAAGATGACACTGTACATATTATTGCTGAAAATGAAAAAGTTGTTGGTGAGTTTAATTGGTTATGGTACATATTATAATATTATTCTTGGGTGCATCATGCCCGAGGGGGGGGGGGGGGGGGGGGGGGGGGGGGCTTCTATATAAAAGTGATGGGGGTGATCGTCTGGATTTTGGAAAATAAATCCTAAAAGGTACCAGAATCTCGTTTTGTGGGCGTGGCTTGAATTGATTTTCACCCCTAAGACAAATGCATCGAATGACAAAAGCTGTTATATAATGAATAAGATAACAGCAACAACAACAATCATTTATTAGATCATCCCCAGAGGGTTTTTTCAATTTTCAATAATATCGAATGTGCAATGTGCTATGATAAACCTGTAACTCCCTTAAGTTTATAATAATATATTTATAATATTATTATTTTGCTATGCTATCCATGTACATTGTAGGTGAATCACAAAGGCACGAGTTTCAGGCAGAAACAACACAGTTATTGAACATTGTAGCCAAGACGCTCTACTCAGAGAAAGAGGTAAGCATAAAAATAATAAAGACATTTAGTATCCTAGATTAGTCATCATCTTGAGTTGTCACTGGTACTCTGGATTTACAGTGACAGGGAGGTGCAAATCGGGACATAAATTTCCCCACCAAAATTAAACCAAAAAAATTCCCATGTATGTATATCAGGTTGTGATGGGGTGGAGAGGAGGGGGGAGGGGGGGGGGGGGGCATGGATAGCTGACTGCTACAACATTACACTCTGTACTATCTTTTAATTTGTGTCTCTGAGTTTAGATAGAGTGTCACAGTGGAAGACCACAGTGATGATAATACAGGTACCAGTACAAGGTAATTCATTTTGTTTTCTTGGATATGAATGGAGGGTAATCATTTGTTATCCACTGTAGGTTTTTATTCGTGAAGTGATCTCCAATGCTTCTGATGCTCTGGAAAAGCTGCAGTATCAGTTCATGACAGGAAAGGATGTTGCAGAAAATGAACTTCCTCTAGAAATCCACATTGCCACGGATCAAGAGAAAGGAACTCTGACAGTTAAGGATCATGGGATAGGAATGACAAGAGATGAGTTGTTAGATAACCTGGGTACTATAGCTAGATCAGGTTCTAAAGCTTTCCTTGATGAGCTCAGCGAAATAGGGCAAGGAGATGCACGGGAGAAAAGTATTATTGGACAGTTTGGCGTGGGCTTCTATTCTTCATTCATGGTGGCTGATAGAGTTGATGTGTACACACGTTCTTTTTCACCTGGCAGTAAAGGATTTATGTGGACTTCAGATGGGTAATTAAATATTTTATAAAAATTACTAATAGTTTCTAGAATTTTATCCACTTGTAGGAGAAAACTGTTACACCCAAAAATCCCATTATGTTTCTGCCAACCTTAGACAAAATCAACTCATCTAAATTTAAAAATAACCCCAATACTGAATAGATACATTTTATGTATCCTTTTGCTATAATTTGATAACATGTAACTCAAGAATAAATTGTTAATCAAAACATTACTTCAAATATATAAGAAATTTGTGTTTATTGTAATTTTGAAAGAGCCATCTCAGGAGCTGTGTGAGGCAAAGAAACAGCAGTTCGGACCTCTGCCTCCTATAGAGGGTGGATGAAAGAGTTCAGTTTTGAGAAAGAACACCTTGTAATGTTTTAACTTTAATTTGCAATGAACTTTGTTTCAAAACTAAACATAAAACGCATGTTTTTAGGTCTGGCTCATTTGAGATTGCAGAGGCAGAGAATGTATCTCGGGGAACAAAGGTGGTCATGCACTTAAAGGAAGACTACAAGAATTTTTCCATCAAAACTACAGTTGAAGGTTAGTTTAGTGAATACAATGTATAATGAACATCTAGTTTATAATTCATATAACACTGTGCAAAATACCTAGTCAGATGTACATACCCTGAAGCCTATCTAACATTAAATTCCAAATTTGTCTCATTTTTATGGACAGCCACTCTTAATTATTTTCATCCTGAAATGTGTTAAAAAAACTCTTGTATCATTAATAAAATAAATACATGTACCTTTTAATAATAAGCATCAATTTGTGATTTTGGAATACTTTGTTTTTCACATACTTTTCACACATTTAATTTACCCCACTGTACAATGTTGGCAAAACACTTAGAATGGACACACAAGTACATTTTACCATATTCCAACATTGAAAGGGGATGTCAACAAGTATTTAGTAGTTGTGTTGGTTATCCCAGGTGAAAATCTTATAGACCATTGGCCACTTGAGTGGCACTTGGACCATAACTTGGTCAATATTTGGTAGATTTCTATGATTTTTTGCCACCAAAATCATCTCATAGAGATCTCTTCATTGAAAGCATACGACCACCCCTAAAACTTTTGGACTTCTTTTTCCAAATACACACGAGGCCTAAGACGTATGTCACATTAATTTCTGCACTGAGAGCTTCAAAATAAGCTATAGTTTAGGGGTGTACCTACTATACCAGAAGATTAGAACGTTTTTAAAACTTTTTTATTTTCACGTTTTAAACCAATTTATAGCAAAAACCATTACCGTAAACACCGGCATATAAGGCGCACCTTTTTCCCCCAGAAATTTCATTCCATATCGAGGGTGCGGCTTATCTGCGAGAACATCTATCAAAGGTTCTGTAAATTTTCCCTAATGAACACTTTTTACACTAAAACAATAAGCTTAACTACACAAAACAATAAGAGAGTGAGACTGGTTGTTTGCAGTGTTGCCGAGGACTTCTGATGGCAAATTTGCCTATAACTTGGTCTCAAACTCCCTTTGAACAATGAGTAATTGTCTCCTGTGGATGGCTTCCAGGCATCCTTGTAGCGGTGATAACCACAAACTGCTGAAGAGAACTCAAACTTCAAACTGATGAAGCATGCTTTTGTGTTGACACGCAAACTTCCCTAAAAAACTAACTTGAATGAAGAAATGATGACAAAAAACTTCCATGGAGAGAACAATCATGTCCCTAAGTAGTCATGCCCTTGACATAATAACAGAGTTGAAATTACATGTAAAAAAACTATTATTAAAACACGATCGACACGAATGATTGATACAAAACTTTGAACAGTCGATACGATTGATAGCTTTCGCCTTTATTATGTTCATTGTATTGAAAGCAAAGTTGTTGTTTTTAAGACTCGAATGTGTACTTTTTTAGTTTTAGTTTTTTTTCCAAAATTTGAGCTTCTAAACTCGGGGTGCGGCTTATCTGCGAGTGCGGCTTATACGCCGGTGTTTACGGTACTTCCTTCATGAAGGTTGATATTATTTTAGAAATACACTCATCATCAGCTTTCAAATGGTATATCATACATGGACATTGAGTTTTTATTTATCAATTTAGAAAAAGATGGCGTTCGCCTTGGTCTATAAAGGGTTAAGATCTTACTATCTTATCAAGATCTTATCTTATTTCTTATATATTTTGAGAATCTTACAAGATGTTGTAAGATCAAGATCTTAATACGATTTCCACCTGGGACAAGTTTTTCATTGTGTTTTCAACCAATATGATAGGAGTTGTAGCTTCCATGCCCTCACATGTATGCATTGTGTACCTATTTGTTATTGTTTCTCACAGATACTATCAAGAAATACAGTAACTTTGTTGGCTTTCCAATATACCTGGATGGCACATGCATTAATACAATTCAGGTTCTTATACAAACATATAATGTTTTTGGAAAGTTTATGTTTTGTCACACTTCTGATTTAAATATGAAGTAGAAAAATCTAAATGCAGAACACCGAGTACAAGATCAAGGAACATTTTACTATTAGCATTCTTCTGATGGATATGTGACTGCTGTGTTAGAAAATGCTAATATATTGCACAACCTTAGAAATAAATAACAGTACAATCACACTGCAATAACTCCACATAAGAGCTCTCTCCTCCGCAGAGTCTCCCTAGGGGAAGGGGGGAGGTGGAAAGGGGAGAAAGAGGGCGCGCGTGACCCTCTCCTTCGATTTCACTATCCAAAGAAGCCTCTGAGGAGGAGAGAGACACAAGAGCATTATTTTGTTAGCCTTCCTTGTTGTTTACTGAATGGGACCTGCTGCTGCTCTCATTAACCTACATATGAATTTTGTAAAGTAACATTCAGCAAATGTTTTGGTCTTAATATGAATACAGTGAAATCCCGATTTCTTGAGACTTTATCTGGGGTTTTGAGAAATCGAGGGTTCGAGAAGTCGGGTTCCACTGTACATGTATAAACTCTACATTGACTGTCATTATTATGTTGAAAATAGTCTTACAAGGTATGAGTATTATTGTTTCTTTTACTATAATACTATCGCTTATAGGATTAATTACATACATACATACATACATAACCTTTATTTAAACACGATGAAATTTAAAAGCTTACAGCTTGTGGGGTCGTGTATTTAAGATAATTATTATAAGAATTAATTAGTCTAAAAAATGTCTACAACTACAAACTATTTAAGATAAAAATTATGCTAAGAATACTATACATCACTAAAAACATGATAAAAATGGATCAAATATATATGAATTCATTAAGGCGTAGACTGGTGGTAGAAGCTGAAGTTACATTAAAATTAAAATCATTAAAAATCTTCAAGGAATTTAGTTTATGTTCAATGTCTTTATAGCGAATGCTTGATATATTTTGGTCTGTGGCCGTTATTCAAACTCCTTGTAACATCTCAGCAAGTTCGAGGTTGATTTTTATACATAATTTTATTTGTCTCTGCTTTAATGTCTTGAGAAATGACTGCAATAGTATTTATGTTGTACAAATTAAACAACTGTTTACCACTAATTAATTTGGATAATATAAGTAGCCTATGTTTAAGGAATTTTTGCAGTGTGTATTGAAATGATCATTGCTTTACTGTATTGTTTTTTTGTCTCTTCAGCCATTGTGGATGTTGGATCCCAAGGATATAAGCACTGAAGAACATGAGGTTTGTAAGCAAATAGAAATATACACTCAGCTGATTTGGGAATAGCTGGGAATGGTTGTCCACAATAAGTGTAAAACTGTATGCAACAATATGACAAAAGGTAGTGTGGGATAAAGTTAATAAATTTCAATAAATGCCCGGACATGTGTCAAACCTACTTTATCTGTTGTTTTCTTTTATTATGCCGCACTAGTACTCGGTCCAAACTGGCCCACACTACCAGAGCTTATCTCGGTTTCCTTAGCATGAAGGTCTTTCCTCAGAAGTGACGGAGAAGGAGGCAATCAAGCGTGTTAAAAGAGCCCAAGCAATGTTAGCGACCGCCAACCTACGACTACATAAAGTTATATCCAACTCAGATAACGTTGTTACTACAATGTACATGTAGCGCCGTAGAAGCGTACATTTGATAATGTAGATAATGTTGTTACTACAACGTAGCACCGTAGAAGCATACATTTTATAATGTAGAGGAAGTTATGACTTTAAAAACGTAAGAACTTATGACAGCAATGTAGAGCTGTAAAAGCGTACAGTTTCAAGTGCGGATGAAGATTGTGACTACAATACCATAAATAGGAAAGCTCTGTCAGTGACAAACATAGCAGGGTTTGAAATGAATATATGATCATCGCAGTTGTGAATGCAATTTAAGTAATTGCAATTTTTAAGCCAGAAAAAAAAAATGTGAAAACTTTGTGGCTGCTAATAAATCCCGAAAGTAGCGAGACCAAGGCTTTTTAATTATACATATTGTACATGTATATATATATTTTGCTGTACAGTTGTAGAGCTCTACGAAAACTTCTACACCTATTTGAGTGTCATAAAACGGGCTGCAGTTTTCGAGAGCGATCCATCTTTGGGGTGTTATTGCAAAGTTCTGACCACTGACCACTTCACTTCAGCAATATACATGTAATATCTTATTTAATATATTATTATTTTAATATTTTGTTATACTTATTTAATAAATGTATTCATATATTTTTGGTGTTCTGGGAGCGTTCCAGGAGTGTTCCGGGGTGTTTACATACACCCACATGCCATCCCTGTTATAGTGGTTATACAACTGATGATGGATGTTGAAACATCCAAAACATGTTATTTAAAATAATTAGAAGTGTATTCGTTGCTTTAAAAATCATTTATAGTACATGTATACCTGTAACAAAAAGCTCCAATATTATTCCCTGTCATGATCCAATTTACTTCTTATGCAATCTCACACTAGCAAATTAAAACGCCTGGGCCCGGGTGAATAACGCTATCCATTGGATAAATCACTATCCAGTGGATAGCGTAGTTTGTTTTGTTAACACTTATCCACTGGATAGTGATTTATCCGGTGGATAGCATTATCCACCCTTTGAACAACCAGGCCCAGCACATGTACATGATTGTTAACTTTCCAATAATGTCTGGACTTGTCAATGGCCATCTAAAAGATTTCTAAATTTTTTAACATGAATGCCACGGTGGAACACACTGCCGAAAGCCCTACCCTTGAAGGAAATGTTGCCGAAAATTGGAGATTGATACAACAATTTCACTTATACATGAATGCCACAGGCATAGATGAAAAGGAGGAGAAAACACAATGCTCCGCACTGCTGACTTTTGCAGGCAAAGATGCAGTGGAAGTTTTCAACATGCATTAGTATACAAGTGACTGGAGGTCATCTACAAAATGGCAGTTTCTTTTCGTTTCTCCAAAATTTTGGAAGATGATTTAGAGTTATTACTTATTATTTATTATGATTTTACTAAAACAATTAGATTATTCGTGATAGTTGATTTGGCCTACTACATGTATCACATCATACAAATCTCAAGCTCATGATCTAATTGTTAGTATCTTTGTGTAGTCTGTACATGCATATTTGATTTTCTATTGTTGTTGTTTTATGATAGGAGTTTTACCAGTTTATTGGCAAGACATATGACAAGCCAAGATACACTCTTCACTACAAGACAGATGCGCCATTGAATATCCGAAGTATATTTTACATTCCTGAAACTCTTCCTCAGTTATTCACTGTTCAGCACATGGAGCATGGTGTGTCACTTTACAGTAGGAAAGTTCTTATTCAATCCAAAGCTCACAAAGTTTTACCAAACTGGCTGCGGTTTGTCAAGGGAGTTGTGGACAGCGAGGATATTCCACTTAACCTTAGTCGTGAACTTCTTCAAGACAGTGCCCTTATTAACAAGCTCAGTGATGTGTTGTCAGCTAGAATTGTCAAGTTTCTTCAACAACAACAAAAGAAGGATAGAGTTAAATATGAAAAATTCTTCAAGGATTGTGGCACCTTCTTCCGTGAAGGAATAGTAAGCACTAACAGTGACGAAATGAAACAAGAAATAGCAAAACTTCTGCTATTTGAATCATCTCACGAAAAGGCTGGAGTTCTGTCATCACTCCCTGTATATACATCACGCATGAAACCAACTCAAAAAAATATCTATTACTTGTGTGCTCCAAGGTAACTTGATTCAACTGCATTAATTTTCATAGAATTGTTTGTTTTTCTTTTCACTTTGTTTGGTGTTGTAACTTCTTACATTTGTATTAAGAAGAAAATGATGTAGTTATGTGCGAGCCAGACAAGGGCAGCTTCATAAGGAGGCTAAATTGCACTGAGCTCTAAAAATCTTTTCAATCGACCAAAATCTAATATTACATTATGGCAAATTGGTTTCTACATAATTATAGCATGCTTTTGCTTTGAGTTCTGATTGGTTCATTGCGTTATTTGCGTTTGTTGTGATTGGCCAGGTTCTGGTTTTACATTCTTATATAATTCAACTCTAATTATGAAAGCTAATAGTCTGTGTATTTACTGATTTCATTCCAGTCGTGAAGTTGCAGAGACATCTCCATACTATGAAGCCCTGAAGAAAGATGATGTAGAGGTTGGTTTCTTGATGGGTTCAGCACCCCCTCCCCCTCCCACCACCTCCCCTTCACCTCCGGTGATAAAAACAGTTTAAGCAAGGCTTAGACTCTAGAATGGTGCACCCCCACCCTTGCAAACAGTGCTATATTTGATTGCTTACAGAGCATGGGAAATATGTTAAGTAATCATTACTTGGAACTGGGTACACTCGGGGTTTAATTCTGGTACTTATATTATAATTATGCAACAGGAAATCCTCACATTTGAATGCATGTCTATTTTGATTGGGTTGGTCAAATGACAACAATCTGTGAAAGCATGTAGAGGTTTGTGACGGTATGTGCACACATTATATTGTATCTATAGCCACTTTTACTTTTTCATGCAAATGAACTGTTGATCATTTCTGTGAAAGATTGCCTGACCGCAGCATGAAGATATGGCTGCCTGGTATCCATGCTCCATAACCACACCAAACACTTGAGCCAAGCCATTGTTGTAATAAAGTATCTTTATGTTTCATTAGGTTTTGTTCACATATAATGAACAAGATGATATAACCCTACATTACCTCAGTAAGTTTGAAGGGAAGAGTATCATGGCTGCGGAGAATTACTTTTCAGTTGATAGAGAAGTCAAATCAGCTGAGTCAGTAGAAGAAACTCAAGCAGACCAATCATCAGGTTAGTATTTGGATCTCACAATAATTTATCCATGTATTGACTGAAAAGTGCAACCTTGTTGATCAGCTCAGTTCTTTGTTGCGACCGATAAGCGGCGAGCACAAGATATAGCTGCTGTTCTCAAACTGACTATCATACCAACTGTCCATCCTTGACCAAATATTTTGTGGTTACCTTCGCTTTGAAGGTAATCTTAGATGTTTAATATATTGTGTTCATTAGAAACAGTTTGGGAACCTCTTACTTTGGAATGTCAGTGCTAGTTTCCTGGATGCAAATCCGTGTGTTCAATTTTTAAGACGCACATCCCATTTGAGATGTTCTCGTATGCGCGCAACCTAAGATGTCATATTGTAAAACTCCCTGACAAAACACTGAAACATGTAAGAAAAAGTAAATTTGTTTTAATGTTTGCCTAGTGCTTATCACTAGTTTAGCTTTTTTAAAAACAACTGTGACAACAATGAAAGGGAGGAAAGCAAATCACGATTAATATTACACGAACATTAATGAACGTGTCACTCGCCAAATCTTATTGGACATATTACATGTTAATGACAAGTATACTTGAATATATTTTGTTCACAGACTCTCTTACTGAGGAGGAAGCAAAAGAATTAGTAGACTGGATGAGTATAATCCTTGGAAAACAGAAAGTCTCACTTGTAAAGGTTTGAGTCATTTTAACTGAGTGGAATTCATGGTTGACCAACAGTTCCAAGATGTGTTCGGTTCTGTTTGTTTATGTTTTACATTTTGTTTGAAGAAAAAAAAATGAAATGAAAAAAAACGTCTATTTTTTTCTGGTTAAGGAAAATAACAATCTGCTGATTAGTTTGCAATTTTATCAAATTAAAAAAATACATTGAGCGAGTTTCACAAAAAAAACACCAGGGAGTTTGTGCGATAAACACACGTTGATCATCAACATTAATTTTTAAGTTTTGTTTTATTGTTTTCTTGAGTGTTTCTGATTTCCATTGATGAAACAAATGTCCAAGGACAAATATCGGTGATTATAATCCATCAAAAAAATTTGCGCACGCGATTGGTCTAAACACATCACGTAAACGCAGCCAAGTGATATTCCCCAGTTTTGAAAATTTGCGTTTCACGCTCGCAGGTTCAGTTTTCGTCTCAAATAAATTGCTAAATTAAATAAAACTGATTGTTTTGAACAGACTAGAAATATTTTTGAACAGCAACAGAATTATTTTGATGTTTAACAGCTTGGCCGACCGAGATCTTCCACGGCAAACAGAACGGCCTTGTGAAAAAATATTTGAAGGATAATAACTACAATAGCCGCCATTTGGCTTCAAAAATATGCTCGGATATTTGTCCTTGGACATTATCTGTTCCTCGAAGCTCACAGTTTTCCGAGAGCGAATATCCGAGCATATTTCCTCGCCAAATGGAGCTATTGTTTATATACATTTAAAGTCAAATCTGTCAAATATTTTCATGCAAGGCCGCTCTGTTAGGGCAATCTGGGCCAAGCTTTCAAACGTCAAAGTAATTATTTTGGCGTTCAAAAATCCTGCTACCTTGTTAAAGCATTCACATCTATTCAATTTAACAATAATTATTATGTTGGAAAAAAACTGAAGAGAGTTAAGGTGATTCCCTTTAATTGCATTGCACATCCTTACTGCGCATAATTTCTCGCGTCATTAGCGCGAGCACAAGCGCACGCGCATACAGAACATTACGGGATTTCTTTCAGGCTAAGCTCGGCTGGGAAATAAATGGTCGTTTTCTCCTAAACGAGCACGGTGACCTCCCTTTTTTATTGCATAAATTTAAATGTCATACGGTTGACTACGATATATCGCGATTTAAAGAAAAGTTGAATAGTCAACATTGAGATATCTTTATTTGAATGCTGTAAAGAGCACGTCTTTAAGTAGTGCTGGGTATGTGCGCACGCAACAAATTCTTTAATTTGTTTCATAATCTTAATTGCTGTACCACTAAAATAGTTTATAATGTAAGATCAAAGTCTATTTCGTTGAACTGCTCTAATATTTTAATGCAAACAATGATTTTTTTTAGAAATTATAGTTCCCCTTTCTGATTACTTGGGTTCCTGATGAAAACCTCGCGGGTCGTATAGTTACTATTATGGCCATCCATGTTGTGCAAAAACGAGCACGGTGACCCTCATTTTTATTGCATTTTTCTAATGTGCATAACATAATCACCAACTGGACCAAGTTTTAGAAAATTCTGAATAGTACTTCTATTTCGATGGAATCACCTTAAGTGAAACACAACATTTTAGAAGAAGATATCCCCCAGGTACAGTATATGGGTTTAGACCAATCACGCGTGAAAAAATGTGTTGATTTCACTGTAATGCGACCATTTAAATCAGAACTTCTCTGAGCGGCTTACAAAAGATTACATCATACTCGTGGTAAAATCGAACACTTCCATATAAGGTACATGTATGACTGACGGAAATATTTTGCAAACCACTCGGAGGAGTTTTGATTTAAATGGTCGCGTAACAGTGAAATCGATGGTAAGTCAAGATATTTTAATGGAAGAATGTTTTATTTCAATGGGAAAAAATGTTTAATGGCTTTTATTTCAATGGGAGGGATGTTTTAGTTGATTAATGTGTGGATGATTTGCTGACAGGTATCCAAACATCTGAGTCAGACCAGTCATCCAGTGATGGTGACTGTAGCAGACATGGTGGCAGCTAAACACTGGCTCAAAGTTATGAGAGCTGAACAATACCAGGACATTGACAATGCCAAGTATCAGATATTTCAGCCAACACTGGAAATAAACCCAGGTACATACATAATCCACTACCTGTCTTCATTAATATTAAGCTTGGGTATAAACAGTCGTCAGAGCTTTATGATTGTTGACATTTTGAAGTAAGCATGTTTTCAAAGCGTGCGCTAGCTCATGTATGATTTAAAATAAACCCCCTTCTTCTAAGACCTACAATGCTATGCAGAAACACTTGAGACACTCATAATTTCGCGCCTTTTTAAAACATTATTAATTTTCTATGTTTGACATCCCCTTCCCCCCTATCAATGTTGTTTTATGAGGTTAAGTGAGAATCATTTAACCTCATTTAATTTATTTAACTTCCTGGTTGTCTGTGTTTTTGCAGCCGTTTTTTCTCCGTTCGATCGAGGCGGTTTATATCTCGCCCACGATCTCGCCCACGTTTGTTTTCTTCGCCACCTCATGGTCGACTGGAATACTTGCAGCGCGGGTTATCCGCGCTGCCTGTTCTTGTTTTTGCATTTGTTTTGTTTTTCAGTTCATCGTTGCCTGCCAAGTTCTTGCTACGTTGGCTACCAAGTTGTTCCGTCTCAGCGATAACCGAGCTTCGATCATTGTCAAGCGTGGGATATGTCGCTACCTTCTTGTGCAATCTTGCCGTTTTCCCGCCATTTTTCTCGCGGTTCGTAAGCTGTTTTGTTGTTTTACAACCGTAGCAGGACCGTCGAACTTCTGATCTGTTCACCTGTCTATTTCCCGTACTGTGTACTGTCTTCCCTTTTGGAATATCTTGCGTCGGCTACCTTTTTACATTTAAGCTTATCATCGCCAAGACAACTCATTCACGTAGCGTTTCGCGCATTGCCGGTTAGTCCAAATGTCATCAACAGCTCGCAGTCTAGAGGGTCGATCGACTTCGATGGTTAGTGTGTTTTTTGTATTACGTTAGTTCAGGCTTAGCGTGTGTTTGTTTATTGTTGCCTGTACTTTTTGTCCTGGCGTAGTGTTTGTCGTTTACTGTTTAGTTCAGGCTTAGCATTTGTTTGTCTACTCGTTTACTGTTTAGTTCAGGGGTAGCGTTTTTTTGGTGTTGTTGTTGGTTTACTGTTTAGTTCAGGGGTAGCGTTTCGTCCGTTTACTGTTTCGTTCAGGCGTAGCCTTTGTATTTTACCGTCTTTTCGTGGGTAGCGTTTTGTTCGTTTGCTGTAGTTTTATAGTTCAGGCGTAGTGTTTGTTCGTTTACCGTGTTTGTTCGTTTGCAGCGTTTGTACGTTTACTGTTTTTTGTTCAGGCGTAGCACGTATTCTTTTACGGTTTTTATAGTTCAGGCATAGCGTTTTGTTTGTCTACTGTTTACTGTATTTCATGAGTAGCGTTTGTGCGTTTGCTGTTGTTAGTTCAGGCGTAGTGTTTGTTCGTTTACCGCTTTTGTTCAGGCGTAGCATGTGTCGGTTTTTTATAGTTCAGGCATAGCTTTTTGTTTGTCTACTGTTTATTTCATGGGTAGCGTTTGTTCGTTTGCTGTAGTTAGTTCAGGCGTTGTGTTTGTTCGTTGACCGCTTTTGTTCAGGCGTAGCATGTGTTCGTTTACGGTTTTATAGTTCAGGCATAGCGTTTGTTTCGTCTCTAGCATTCCCGGCATTGCCCCGGCGTGTCTCTTGTAGTTTACTGTTTCGGTTCTGGCGTAGCGTTTGTTTGTTTACTGTTTAGTTTTGGCGTAGCGTTTGTTTAGTGTACTGTCTAGTTCAGGTGTAGCGTTTGTCCGTTTATCTGTTTAGTTCAGGGGAGCGTTTGTTTGTTCCCTGTTTAGGGTTAGGGGTTAGTTTTACTTTGTAAAGCGCCTTAGAATACTATAGATTTTGGCGCTATATAATTAAATTATTATTGTTATTCTTTAGTTCAGGCCTAGCATTTTGTTGTATTACGGTTGCCTGTTTTATGCAGTTTAAATGTTATTTTACTTAGTTAACTACTAGGCTAGGAGCAAGCGTGGCTTTGGTCTTGGCTGGTCCTGGTAGCATTTCCCAGCTTTGTATTTGCAGGTATTTGCACAGATCCTACCAATACATGGCTTCACATTTATGGAACAATTTACCTGACTATATATGTCAGGAGGGCTTCTTCCCTCAACATCTTGAAGGCCATGCTAAATGCAGTAAACCTGCAGTGCTGCTGCTCTCTTTGTGGAGACTATTTTTGCACATTCACGTTTTAGCGAGTCTCGAACACATCCGTGATATGTGGATAAATAAATTACTTACTTACTTTACAGGGTTCCCAGCGTGATGTTTTAGCAGTCCCCGTGTGTCTCTTACAGTGTACCCGGCATTGTCCTTTGTAGCATTCCCAGCGTTATCCGTTGTAGCGTGCCGTTCCCAGCGTTGTTCTTTGTAGCGTTCCCGGCGTTGTTCCCCTCCCCCCACCCATAATCCCCCCTTCCCCCTTTTAGTCCCGGCATTGTTCCCCTGCGGTCACCTCTTCATCTCCCTTGTAGCGTTCCCGGCGTTGTCCTTTGTAGCGTTCCCGGCGTTGTTCCTTGTAGCGTTCCCGGCGTTGTTCCTTGTAGCGTTCCCGGCGTTGTTCCTTGTAGCGTTCCCGGCGTTGTCCTTTGTAGCGTTCCCGGCGTGTTCCTTGTAGCGTCCCGGCGTTGTCCTTTGTAGCGTTCCCGGCGTTGTCCTTTGTAGCGTCCCGGCGTTGTCCTTTGTAGCGTTCCCGGCGTTGTTCCTTGTAGCGTTCCCGGCGTTGTCCTTTGTAGCGTTCCCGGCGTTGTTCCTTGTAGTGTTCCCGGCATGCCCCCCCCCCCCCCCCTTTTTAGCAGTCCCGGCGTGTCCGTCTCTAGCATTCCCGGCATTGCCTTTATGTTGCGTAGCTGTTTAGTTCAGGCGTAGCGTTTGTTTTGTCCCCCCCCCCCCCCCCCCCCACCCACAATTTTACTGTTCCTTGGTTAGTTTCAGGCGTCGTGTTTTAGCGTGACGTTCTTTTATACTCAGTGTATTGGCGTTTGCATGGCCGAATTACTGTTGCCTGGTTAGTTTAGCGTGGGGTTCTTTATTACTGCGTATTTGTTTACTGTTGCCTGTGTAGTTCAGGCATAGCGTGGCAAGGCACAGCATGCCTTATAGCGGTTAGTGGTGAACTCGTCGTCTCCATAGATCCCTTCTCTACTTTGCCGTGGGTTGTGTGTTTCCTGTTGCCTGTTTAGTTCAGGCTTAGCGTGGCTGGGGCACAGCGTGACATAATAGCGGTCATATTCCCCTTCACTACTGGCTACCATGGCCTGCGCGTGTGGGCACAGGCTGGGGCACAGCATGCCATAACAGCGGTTAGCGATTGTCGCGTCATCTCCTTACTTCCCATCGCTACTGTCTACCGTGGCCTGCGGGTGTTTTTTACTGTTGCATGTTGGTTTCAGGCTAAGCGTGGCGGGGGGTACAATGTGTCATGTTAGCGGTCGTCTCGTTACCATGGCCTGTGGGTGTTTGTTACTGTTGCCTGTTGGTTTCAGGCTAAGCGTGGCGGGGGGCACAATGTGTCATGTTAGCGGTCGTCTCGTTACCATGGCCTACGGGTGTTTTACTGTTGCCTGTTGGGTTCAGGCTATAAAGCGTGGTGGGGGCACAGCGTGTTATGTTAGCGGTCATTTCCATACTTCCCATTGCTACTGGTTACCATGTCCTGCGGTCACCTCTTCATCTCCATACTTCCATTGCCACTGGTTACCATGGCCTGCGGGTGTTTTACTGTGTGTTGCCTGTTGGGTCAGGCTAAGCATGGCGGTCATCTCGTGATCTCCATACTTCCCATCGCTAGTGACTACCGCGGCCCGCGTGTGTTGTACTATTGCCGGTTAGGTTCAGGCTAAGCATGGCAGGGGCACAGCCTGTCATGTTAGCGGTCACCTCGTCATCTCCATACTTCCCATTGCCACTGGTTACCGTGGCCTGCGGGTGTTTTACTGTTGCCTGTTGGGTCAGGCTAAGTGTGGCGGTTATCTCGTCATGTCCATAATTCCCATCGCTAGTGGCTACCGTGGCCGCGTGGCTTTTACTATTGCCGGTTGGGTTAAGGCTAAGCGTGGCTGGGGCACGGCGTGCTATTACAGCGGTTGGCGGTCATCTTAGTGTCTCTGTATGCCATGTCTGCCATAGGCTCAGTTTCCAGCCGTTTTCGGTGCGCCCGGGAAACTGAGCCTATGTCTGCCGTCTACCACGGTCAGCACGGGTTTACATTATGTCTATTCCTGCATACAACACTTGCCACATCTACAGTATTCATTGCTGGTTCATCATACATTTTTTCTCAGATGGGTGCCTCGGGATGTGGTGTTTCGGGGCTATGGCTCTCAGCCATGAGCCCCTGGCTCTGTTCTGACCTAGCGGTCAGCACAGAGGTCCCTTCGGCTTGGCGTTGGGGGCTCATGGCTGGTTGGCGGGGATTGCCAGCCATGGGAGTTGTATTCCATCTGGGGGGCTGGCTGACCACAGTGGAGGCCCCCCGGATATCCCAGGCACCCATCCTCCATATACACGAGGCAGGTGGTTAAATGAGGTTAAGTGAGAATCATTTAACCAAGTTAACCAACGAGTGTGCAGTCAGCTGTCATAGTGGTCAGCGGTTCTTAGCTCTTGCCAGGCTCAGGATTCTACATTCTCTGGGCGTAATGGCGTGGTGTGCTCGTATCTTGGCGGCTTTTCAGCCATGTTTAGCGAGTTATTCCCCTCCCCCCCTCCCCCTTTTTCTCCCCTGGGTTAGTTTAGTCATTTTTATTTGCACATTTGTAGCCCGTTTAGGTTTTTACACGCAGATTAGAACTTTATTATTATTATTATTCTCCACTGATCTAGTCAGTGTGACGGGTGCTTGGGCATGGGTGTATGCGTTGGGGGCTCATGGCTGGTTGGCGGGGATTGCCAGCCATGGGAGCTGTATTCCATCTGGGGGGGGGGGGGGGCTGGCTGACCACAGTGGAGGCCCCCCGGATATCCCAGGCACCCATCCTCCATATACACGAGGCAGGTGGTTAACGCGTCAAATTTACGTTCCAATTTTTCGGTTACAACATTGTAATGGGGGGAGGGGGTCAAAAGAAATAACTTAACACCACAAGTGAAAAAAATAAAATAAAAAGGTAAAGAAGATTGTTTTTTACTAAGAGTGTCTCAACCATTTTGCATGGTATTGTAGGTCCTGAAAAGAATATTAGAATCTAGCTCCTCAGCAAGTTTTAAAATATCACATTTGTCCTACAGCTTGGCGTTATGCCAACGTCTGTTCTGATATAACAATTGTGACAAGGTTTGTTTCTGTAGTGCTGTGTATTGATAATGATCATGTACTGTATTACCAGTGTTGCCTAGCTGTTGCCTCCATGTTACACTCTTCCATCATAAGCTAGGGATGCGACTAGAACTAATGACAATGGTAACAATTATGTTTGTTTAACAGCCACGAATTAATCAAACATTTGCAAGATGTTCGGTCAGTGAATACAGATTTAGCAGTGCTGGTCGTACATCAGGTAAGTAGCCTGTGCTGTGTGCATCTTAGATCAGTTTACAAATGTCCGATTTCTCGTAGTAATTGTCTATATGTTCTGTTTCTGCAAAATAAGTTTCTCAACTCTAAGGAATGTTCTAATACACAAAACATGTGAAGTCACACAAACAAACCACAGGGTACCCAAACACAAACCACATGGTGCCCAAACAAACTGTTTGACAACAGCGAAAGCCTGTAGAGCCTGCAGAGCCATGGGCAACGAGAACATCGCCAGACAAAAAGCTTAATAAGCAGAACAATGGCTCTACACGCGCGTTATACATTTGGTACATTTCTTTGAGTAGTGTGGTAGGCATGTTTTACTCCGGTTTTTTGCGCAGGAATCTCATTAGCATACGCAGGAATAAATTAACGGGGTGACGTCATAGGCTCTCCATTCATGTACATATTGAGGGTTTCCCTTGTTCTTTTACATCAGTTCGTTTCAACACAATTAAAGGGAGTGTTTCACGGTTCGGCGTATGTTCAGGCTTATCAACTTTATCTGTCTAATAAAAAACCCCACTCACATCTACTTCTCGATACTATAATTAATCCAAGCAAAACAACGAATGACCAAAATTCACAAAAAATTTCAACGGATTACACCGAGAATGTCGACATTGAATACAAAAATAAATTACCAGAATAAAGTGTTGGCCCGAAGGTTTATTTTGGTAATTTATTCTGGTATTCAAATGTAAACATTCTCGGTGTAATCCGTTGAATTTTTTGTGTGAATTTTGGTCATTCGTCGTTTTTCTTGTACTAATTATAGTATGTGATTACTGCCGTATCGACAAGTCAGATGTGAGTGGGGTTTTTTGACGGATAAAGTTGATAAGCCAGCACATGCGCCGAACCGTGAAACACTCCCTTTAAGTTTAAGCTTAATTATGTAGTCGCGCAAGATTTGCCCACCATAAACAAGTGAAACCTTTGGGCTCCGTTCAGCTGTCCGTCCAACTTGTAAAATGAATATAATGTTCAGCTCCATAATTATTTCTGATCTGCTAAACCATCTGCACAATTTTCCAGAATATACGAAACTTTGGAGAGATTGAGCGAAGATTAATCCGCCGAAGAAAACTTTTTTGCTCTCTTTAAATTCAACTTGCTAAAAGTGAACACCCAGTCGATATATAGTTTTACAAAAAGTAATACCGAATTTAGTGAAGTATTTAAGAGCGACTTCCTGTAAAAATCGACTAAAATCGGCTTTCGGCGGCACAAGTCAAAAAATCAAATTCGCTCATATTTTGCTCATAGATAGGCCCTAGTCAGAAACTAAACGGACTGTAGTTAGTTTTTGAAAATACAGCTTTTTTCGGTAAAAATATGCGAAAAACCATTTTGCCCCGATTGGGCCCAAAATCGACTTCCGGTTTGACATAATTTTTTGGAAATTTGATCGCTTCGCGCACCATACTACAGTTATTTTCGAATCTTTAAATAACATTTATATACTGTCTAGGTCTTCATTGTTCGATTGAATGAAAATAAAATAAATCTAACTTAGTTTTGAGCCCGAAAACAAGATCAAAATCATAGGCTAAATTTGCGAACTTGTTGCAAGCTAATTTATGCAGATAAAACATTGACCATTTTATCTATGTGCGATAACTTAAAATTTCGTAAAAACGTTTTCTATGGGTTAACTATACGTTCATCTGATAGGATATATAGAAAAATCTCTGGGTAAATGATTTTAAGTGGCCCGCTTTGACCCGTGTTTATCACTTATTTTGCCGAAAATATGCCGTTTCATGTGTAAACAATGGCGTGACACGGCTATTCACCGGAGACTCGCTCTGATAAAAAAGTGATTTCCAATTAATCACAGGAAGATATCTAGATAAAGGTAAATGAAAAACATAATGGAACCATTTTTGTTTTATTTGTTCGTTTAATTATAATTTATGGCATCGCTTTTAGCAGTTTTATTTTTTCGTACCCGATTGCGGTTGAACAACCTATTAAATAGCATGAGTTGTTTTGAGAATTCCGTCCAAGTAGCCTCAAAACAAGCCAAGGCTATAAATATAAACTACCTAGTTGTGAACTCTTTAAAAAATAATAGCAATCCGAGATAGTTTTTGTTCACCCGTTTTGAAGGCAGTTGGAGTGAGACTTGGAAACCGTTGCGTGACCAGTACACGATGTTGATCACAAAGTCGCAGTGCAGACTGTAATTTTAAGTTAAATCTCGTCGAGCGGGTTCTAAAGGGAATACATTCCCAGTTAATTGTTAAGCATAACAAGTCGGGATTGTTTGTATCTGAAGGAAACTCCTGCAGTAATAAATATATTTCGCTCATTGCTCGTATACCGTAACCTGGGGGCCTGGACTCTCTCGTATCATAGTGACATCGGTGGGTGACGGTGGGTAATTTCCTTTGAAAGGAACCCCTCAAGGATAACAGAATCACGCTATATGGGTGTGACTCGAATTCAGTTTCACTCCTAAGATGCATCAATTCTAAAACAAAACCACTTACTACCCAATACCCGAAATGCTATCGGGATAACTCTAACAGAGAGGTATGACAATAACAACACCCCTGGAACGGCAACTCACAAAATATCCGTACTACTAGATACTTCTTTTTAGCTCAATTATTAATAAAACCATAGACGTTTTCATTTTCAATTGTGCACGTTTCCGATTCGTCTCAATACCTTGACCAGTCTTCGTGCAGTCATCTGCCTCGTCCCAGTCGTCGCTCTTTAGTCGGGCGCGGTTGCACCACGCACCTTTTCTGCTCTTTACCGACTAAATGCAACGGATGGTGTATGTCATCGTTGCGGTTTTGCGCACTCACGCTCGAGGCAGAAACAAGGGAATAATTGAACAAGTTGATGTTTATCACTGAATAAGCTAAGCGCAACATCACTGCCTGGGGAGAGCTCTGTTCAGGCCAGCCCTTTGTTCCGTTTACCGTCCCCCGAGGGGACCAGATTTTTCAGTTTCCAAAAAACTTTTTACAGTATTGTACGGTAGGCAATGTAGTCTGACCCTTTTAACCCTTTTACTTGGGAAAATAAACAAACTTATGTTTTTGCAAATGTATATTTACAACATTTTTTCAATGCTTAATATTTGAAGGTATTTCAGTCTTGAGCAACACCGTGTTGTAAGCACCAGTTGACGTGCCCTGGAACACGAGATACACTGAGAAAAATATGGCTATATATATGTGCATGAAAATGTGACGTGGAATACTTGAGAACGAAAACCAGCTACGATGTTACATTTCCTCCTTTGTCCATGCGGGTTGGGCTCTCAAGAGTTCTTTCGTTCGGAAAACAAGGTTCAATTTGATTCAAAAGGATCACCTACTGTAATGAACAAAAACAAACTGGAAAGAAGCTTGACCCCGTCTCAGGTGTCCCAAGAAATGAGAGTTGCGAAATATTCCAACCCTCGAACGTTACATCCTACCCTAACCCAAATTATACACCCATGACTGTACAGGGGGAGGAGAGTTGATTGAATCCCATAAGACTCCTTGAAAGCCTTATGCCTTTAGTAGAGAGCCTATAGCTTGCTTTACAGCATAAGGTGCGTGGTTTTGCTGTTAATTATGACGTCTACGTTTAATATACGTACGTCATGAAGTACACCATCTTCTATTTCAGGTTTTCTTTTCTCGTGACGTCAGAAACAAGCCAGTAAATCGGTAAATGAAATGTCATTTAAAAATTCGATAATTGGGCCGATAAATCTGCATGTCAAAACACGCGGTTGTCATGGCAACATCAAACAGTTGTCAAATCAAACTGATCCTGAGAAATGAGTGAACAGTTACTGAACATTTTAGCATCCCAGAGTGCAAATTTTGCACGTCTGAGATGCGTCACGATGTCTCCAGTTCAGTAGTCTTACAACACGACACATGTGTGAACTGCGAAGCAGCGAAGTATTTCGCACCTAATCTGAAACATCTTACTGAACTTTTGAATCTTCTTTCGTCATTTACTGAATCTTCTTTCGTCATTGTTTTCTTGCCGAGGCTGAGCATATTGTATATACCACTGGCCGTACCAGCAGAGAGCATTTCTCCATATATTAATTTATCACTCATTTAAAATTAAATAAACCATTGAGAACTGGTTAGTTGTACTTCTCAACCATTTGTAATTAGTGGTAATCAGCGAAAGTAATAAACTTAGCTATTTGAACATTAAAAAAAAATATTTATTCCCGTCGCACGCTATAAACAGAGTCACGCAAATGCTCTTGCTATGTCGAACATGCTGCAGGGAGAATAATGGTCAATAATTCAAGAACATAATTTACTCATTTGATCTTTACCTGAAAGTTATAGTTTACCAAGTGGGCGATACATTTATAGTGTTTGAAGAATGAACAAAATATGATAGTGTTTCAAATTTGCAAAGTTTGAAGAGAAACAAACCGGCATAGTTTAGGTCATAAAACAAACTTGTGGTTTCAAAATGCAAATATACTAATAGTAGAATAAAAAAGTCAATAGTCGAGTATTCAGATTGCGACTGGCCCTCTCACGCCATTGTTTACACATGAAACGGCATATTTTCGGCAAAATAAGTGATAAACAAGGGCCAAAGCGGGCCACTTAAAATCATTTACCCAGATATTTTTGTACATATCCTATCAGGTGAACGTATAATAAACCCACAGAAAATGTTTTTACGAAATTTTAAGTTATCGCACATAGATAAAATGGTCAATGTTTTCTCTGCATAAATTAGCTTGCAACAAGTTCGCAAATTTAGCCTATGATTTTGATCTTGTTTCGGGCTCAAAACTAAGTTAGATTTATTTTATTTTTCATTAAATCGAACAATGAAGACCTAGACAGGATACAAATGCTATTTAAAGATTCAAAAATAGCTGTAGTATGGTGCGCGAAGCGATCAAATTTCCCGAAAATTATGTCAAACCGGAAGTCGATTTTGGGCCCAATCGGGGCAAAATGGTTTTTCGCATATTTTTACCGAAAAAAGCTGCATTTTCAAAAACTAACTACAGTCCGTTTAGTTTCTGACTAGGGCCTATCTATGAGCAAAATATGAGCGAATTCGATTTTTGACTTGTGCCACCGTTTGGTCGACTTTTACAGGAAGTCGCTCTTAATAACGAAAATTTGCCATTCTGCTGTGACGTTTTTCTCTTTTTATTTTTTCGCTTTTTTGGGCCAAAGTTTCTGCCTTTGCGTAGCGCGCGCATTACAGTGCGACTACTATAACCGGGGCCATTTAGACAAAGAAAACCAAACCATCTTACAGAATGGAAACGAAGAATTTCAACTTCAGTTGTTTGAGCCAATACGTTTTCAGTCCAATACAACGTTTCAACGTGGAATTAAGTTGAAATTCTCTATTCTGCTCTGCAATATGTGATTAGTTTTCATTGCCTAAGTGGCCCGGTTACAGTAGTCGCACTGTAAAAATGGTTCAACGTGATTGGCTACTGGTTCGCGGGAAAATGGTCTAAAAATAGATAAACGTGAATCTGATGGGACAAGATCCAATACCAGAGATGGATACCTATAGTTATCAGTAGACCTCTGCTGAAATTCAAAACCAGCATTGTATTTAAAACAATAAAGTATCAACTAGGATTGACCGAGGAGGAATGGGAACAATTTCTCGTTCCCACTCTAACCCATATACGATAGTAGCTATATAAGTGCACACCGTGCAAGAACGATCCGGGGGGGTACTCTGGATTTAAAGTGATGGGGAGGTGAGAAGGATTTTTTTGGGTAAGAAACTTTTTACATTTATTTAGTACTATGTAGCCACTCATACTTGTTGTTAAAGCGATAAACAATTCAGTATGGGATTTTTGGGGGTTTAGTTTTGGTTCAGGGGATTTTTTGGGGTTTCGATTCAAGCCCTAGGGATTTTTTTAGGTTTTAATTCATGTCCCCATTCGCACCTCCCCGTCACTATAAATCCGGAGTACCCCCCCCCTGGGAGAACGATCATTAGTGTTTCAACCTTGACAGTAGCCACAAGCGATGGGTTGCTGTCCGCCTTCGCCCTCTCTAGGATTAGAACGAATTTTTAATCGCATCCACTGCGTATTAGCTTGCTGTGGTGGTAAAGTGATTGTGCGAAACTCCGAGTTTTGCGATGGAGAAAACACTGGCCAGCATTTATCTCGATCCGAGTCTTAAGTCAACAAGACGTTTACACGCTTCATAAACCTGCCCGCACTGAGACATTACAAACGACGTCGAGTCATTGTACCTGGCATAGATGCCAAGTTCCAGGCCGATCTTTGTGACGTTCAAAGCCTCAGTCGCTACAACAAGGGTTACAAATACCTACTTACTTGTTTGGATATTTTTAGCAAGTACGCATGGGTGGTGCCCTTAAAGACTAAACAAGGTCAAGAACTAGTGAAGGCCATTCATACTATTCTTTCGTCTGGTCGCAAGCCCTCCAAACTACAAACCGATCAGGGTACTGAATTCCTTAATCGGGTGTTTCAGAAATTCCTGCGAGACAATAACATTGATTTCTTTACAGTCAATTCGGGACTTAAAGCATCGGTCGTAGAGTGCTTTAATCGTACATTTAAGAACAAATATTTCACTTATAAAAACACCCTGTCTTATATCGATGTACTACCTCAGTTGGTAAAATCGTACAGTCGTACGGTATCAAAATGAAACCAAGTCAAGTCACTAAAGTCCATAAGGCTAAGGTGTGGGAAACGTTGTATGGTGACGATGTACACAAGCGAGTTCGTTTCAAATTTCAAGTGGGAGATCGTGTAAGAATCAGTAAGGCTAAGCGACTCTTTGAAAATTCTTACCTTTCCAATTTCACGGAAGAAAGGTTTACCGTATACAAACGATTTGCGCGTCAAGTGCCGGTCCATAAACTGAAAGATATTGCAGTTGAAATCAGCTATTAAACTTATCTGGGTATCCTTTCCATTTGACAAAGTATTCAACAACTCCTTTGCGCTTCCTCTTGCGCAAAACCTTTTCGATGCGGTAAACATCATCATTCTTGATTATTTTCTGCAGTTCACGACTAGTAACAACTTCCTATAAAAGTGCAAAATAGCACACAGTCAAACGGTTTGTCTGGGTCCTCTGTGGTGAAGTGTTAATGAAGAGGTAAACACGAGTGCGTTTTGTTATACGAACAAAGTTGAATTACCAGCTGACGATTACACATGTAAAGAACGGCTGATCATTGCGCATGCTCTATTTGATCCCTTTTTCTTGCAGTTGTTTGACAATGCCATGATGTCTGCAGGACTACTTAATGACCCGCGGAGCATGGTGGGAAGATTAAACTCTCTGTTAGCTAAAGTACTGGATTATTCTAAGTCAAAGCCTGAATGAACGCGCAGGATACATTACCGAGCAGGACTGGGAAGAAACGAGCAATCTTTGTCAATTGGAGACCAGCAGTGCTTTATGTAACAGACATGCTGTGAAGCCTTTACAGATCTGTCCGCTGTTTTAATGAGCACATAGCGTTATTAGGTTAATGTTTGCATCAAAAAGTAACACCCAACTGAATTAAGGTTACGACCATGTTACGCAAAAGGCCTCGCAAGCGCACAGTTTTAGAGTAAAGTACCCAAACCTATATATCAATTTAAAGCTTATAGAATGAAGTAACATGTAAAATAATAATTTCCCCAAGAAAATAAAAATTGTAGCCAGTACGGTAATTTGAACACAATTTGAGCGGTGTTCATAAACGTGAATTACCCGCGCTTCCATTTAGCTGTACAAAAAATCCAGTTATTGCATGATATTAAGCAGATGTTGACTGCCAAAAGTGTGTCGGGGGAGTTCTTATTTCCCTCTAGTTTTGAAATTACAGGCCCAAACGTAATTCACAGTGGAAGAGAATCATTACTTGAACTTTAAAATGCTTTTATTTCTTTTTAAAAACAGATATCAAAATTCCCCGACACACTTTTAGCAGTCAACATCTGCTTAATATCATGCAATAACTGGATTTTTTGTACAGCTAAATGGAAGTGCGGGTAATTCACGTTTTTGAACACCGGTCAAATTGTGTTCAAATTGCCATACTGGCTACAATTTTTATTTTCTTGGGGAAATTATCATTTTACATGTTTCTTCATTCTATAAGCTTCACATTGATATATAGGTTTGGGTACTTTACTTTAAAACTGTGCGCTTGCGAGGCCTTTTCCGCAACGTGGTCACGAAGGTTTACAGTAACCTTAACTGGTCCATAAATGCATAAAATGGACAAGTCAAACGCAGTGCTGTGCTCACAATTTGTTCAGAAACATTACAGGTGAAGGTTTTTGGTCCCGGCCCTACTGTAATGCGTTTTGTCTTAAATTACCCCGCTTAATAAGGGACAGACACCATTAATACGGACACTGTCTGTGGAAACCTCCCTGCCGGTCGTGTTAATGGTGTCTTAACTGTACAGAATTACCACTGAAAAAAAATCAAAGCCGGCTCATGTAATAAACGCACCAGTAGAAAAACGTAACGGTCTTGTATATTTCGCATAATAGGGACCTTCAGATCAGAGAGATTGACCAAGAGTACTTACAGTCATGTTCCCATAGCCCTCACTCCTCCCTGTTGCTGACCAGTAGAGAGAAAGAGACTCTAAGAACGAGATTGGTGTTAGGCTGTTGATGTAAATCTGCGCACTAGGTTTGAAAAGTCGTATTCGTACTCGGTCTCGTATATTTCGTACTCGGATCTAAAGGTCCCTAATAACAACTTAGTGATAACTTCCATTACAACAAAACATTGTACGGTATAAAGCTCACTACTAGTTTCTAGAACAAACAAAAGTGATCACCTAACCTAAGCCTAAGTTCGCAAAAAATGTCATGACAGCTTATGAAACGCATAAACAGGGTACGTTTTATCCCAAGAAAATGGTAGCTTCTGTTCCAAAGCTGTGTGCTCTCAGCCAATGAGAATAGAGATAGTGAGTAAAATGTACAATAATAATAATACACATTTTAAAAGGGTGTATGTCAGTGTTATAAAGCCGTGAATAAAATCCATACCATCAGTGAAGTGATACGATATCACTTCACGAGTGAATGATACGATATCACTTCACCGGTTGTATTGTCGAATCAAAAATCTCTTTAAAAATTGCATAGACCAATCAGATTGTGTGTTTTAATTTAGCTGACCCCGACTTTGACGCTAGCGTCCTTAACCTTGACCTTAAATCTCTCCGCGCCAGAAGGCGTATAAGGCCGTCACGCTGCCTTCCCCGCCCTGTTCTGTGCCGCCGCTTGGCCATATTCCAACTCGCCCATCCTGCCTTGTTCTGCTCTTTTTCCACAGTTCTTCTCCAAGTAGTTTTTGGTCTTCCTCTTGCCCTTCGACCTTCTGGCGTCCACTTAGTGCGGTCATGCAGTCGTTTTCTCTTGCAGATCATTTGGAGGCGGCGTGGCCGAGTGGCTTAGGGTGCTGGATTTGAAATCTGGAGGTCTCTGGTTCAAATCCTCCTCCCTGCCACTAGCTGGATTTGTTCTCGGTAGTCCCGAGTTCAACTCCTCGGCCACGCTTTGTAAAGAGCCAACTGGTTAGCCTCCCGCCAGTTGGGATTTTTAACAAGTTTAGTTCTATTTGCAATATTTGTTTGTTCATTTACAGTGTCCACAATTAGCATAGAAGTGCTAAATCCTCTGACACTTAAATAAAGTTGTTTATTTTTTTTAATTTATCATCAAGTCAGTCCCATCATCACTATCGCTGAAGCCAAGTATTTAATTCCCAAAACCTGAAAACCCGTAGGCAATATTAATAACGTCTTTCTTTAACACGGCAATGTGCCTCTTTGCTCAGCGGGTCTATTCCGCAGGTGGGTCTATTCCGCAGGTCACAGGTCGCATTTCTTCTACTTATTAGAGTTCTACAAACTCGCAATCTGATTGGCTACGCAAGGGTAGCCATGGTAGCGCGCGCAAGTAAAATTGCCGTCCCTTGGTGTGTCCGCTTTATTATACGGCAGCGTAGAAGACAGAAAAATCCAAATCATACCCTCAAAAGGGTCCGTATGGCGATAAAAATTAAAGTTGCCATAAAAAAACGTTTCTCCACAAAACGGACGATGCGACTGCTCAATAGCCCGGGGGGGGGGGGGGGTACTCCCTATAATGGACTATACGGGGAGGCTCCGCCCGAAAGGGGTTCTTTTTTAGGCTCCATGTATGTGAAAGGGTAGGGATTTCACGAGTTGAAGTATATGGAAGGGTAGGGATTTCACGAGTAAATGATATTATTGTTTGGTTAACATCTCTGCCGTAATGCTTGATGATTTCTGGTGATATATATTGTTCATTAAGTTCATTACAAGGATATAGAAAAGGGATGCAGTGCTTCTACTGTAGGTATGTGAAAGGGGTACCATTTTCATAATTTCTATGGAAGGTATATGAAAGGGGTACCTTTTCTGTGGAAGGTATATGAAAGGGGTTACCTTTTCTGTGAAAAATGGTATGAAAGGGTAAGGGATTGAACCTCTGGGCGGAGCCTCCCCGTATAAAACTTTTTTGAGTACCCCCCCGGGTCAATAGCATAAGGTCACCAATTATAACTCGTGTCTACTTTGGTAATTGCAACTTTTGTCCGTTGCGAACTAGATCAAAAAGAAATTTTATTACCAGCTTCCGGGAAAAAAACAATAACTAGTGAAATGCCTTTTAGAATAGTTGGAGGGGGAGGGGGGGCTAACCCCTGCCCCTACCCCTGCCCAGTCCCTGAATTTCAAACGACTCAGCTCGAGTATAGCTCTATGTCCATGTACTGTATGTCGACCTTATCCCACTTATCCCACGCACACTACTCCTAAACTTGACACTTGAAATTTCACGGTCGCCAAGGAACAAAGGTCACAAAGAGACCCCTGTGAAGGTCTTATCATGGCCAAGATTCACGAAAAAATAAAGACCACAGATCGCCGGCCATGGGGGTCATGATAGCCACGTGACAGGGCGTGGAAAATGTGGATAACTTGTTGTCATAATAAAATGTTTTCGCTTGTTTTGTTTGGCTATTTCCGACATTCACAAAGGTGACAGCTTGATTTTCTTTGTACATTTTCGTCAACGAACTTCCCGGATCTTGGTTCGTTGAAGTGACATTTCCCGAATCCCGCTTCGTAAAATCGCCAAATCCCGTGTCCCGTTCATAATTTCAATCCCGAATTTCCTTTTACTCTAAAATCCCGAATCCCGGCCTACAAATAAGGTCAATAAGCCAAATCCCGGATCCCGAAAAACCTATCGGGGACCCTCTTAGTTTTGAATACTATTCAATTCTGTCGCTGAATATGCTAGAAAAGAAAAGCGGAAGCGAAAAGCGGTGTACTACATTCGCGGAATTAAACTGCGATCAAAAACTGCGACCTGCGATCTACGGAATAGACCCGCCGCTCTTTGCTCCGTACAGGTCGGTAAATTTTGGAAAATCGAGGACTTCAGTTAGTCTGAAGTGTCAGCCGTCTCCTCGCTCTAACCCCCCCGTGGGCAGGCGAGAAGAACGTCTGAAGGCCGAGCGTTATAATGTCGTCCGGTGACGTCACGCTCTAATTTATGACAATGTTGCATTTTAAAATTTCATTGAAAACACGTTTGTATATTATACACACATCGCGGCTTGCCAGTTACAAATTCCCATACGCGATATGCCTGGATATGGTTTTATTCTCGTTCTTTCACCCGCAATCGATGAGATATAAAGCTTAGGAATCGGTCCATGGAACGCGGAGTGAAATAAGAAGGGGAAATTATGAAGACATTACACGACTTACACATGATGACGGACAAACGTTAGATCAGATGCTCTTGCAGATAAACACAGTGGCTTGCCTTGACCTTGAAATAGTTCGACTTTGAGAAAATGTACATGTCATTCCTTTAGTGATATACATCAAGCTTGAGAAAACCGAAGAAAAAATATATTTAACACACCGGGAAACCGGATACATCACTTCTGAGTTCGGCGTACGTGCTTATTACAATTTTTCCTCGCACCACGTTCACACCTCCCGCCGGCATACTTTGACAGCTTTTGCCTTTTGTGACCAATAAGTAATGGTCATCTATATTATCGGGAACCAATTAGATAGGAAACTACGGTGGCTTCTAAGGGACATACATTTCTCCCACTTTTTTTTTCTTACTTGCGACTTATTTGCGACTTACTTGCGACTTCCGACTTAGCTTGCGACTTAGCTTGCGACTTACTTGCGACTTGCGACTTAGCTTGCGACTTAGCTTGCGACTTACTTGCGACTTCCGACTTAGCTTGCGACTTAGCTTGCGACTTACTTGCGACTTCCGACTTAGCTTGCGACTTAGCTTGCGACTTGCGACTTGCGACTTGCGACTTACGTAGAAGGCCACGTGGTCAGAAACAAGATGGATTCCAACGAGGAACCGCCGGCGGATGTGGACCAGGTATTTTGTCTGTTTTGTTATTATTTACGTAAAAACAGCACACTTCTACGTAATAGACTTTCAATCTATTAACAGAAATTACATTTATTCTCTTTAGATTTTCGTTGGAATCCATCTTGTTTCTGACCACGTGGCCTTCTACGTAAGTCGCAAGTCGCAAGTCGCAAGCTAAGTCGCAAGCTAAGTCGCAAGTCGCAAGTAAGTCGCAAGCTAAGTCGCAAGCTAAGTGGGAAGTCGCAAGTAAGTCGCAAGCTAAGTCGCAAGCTAAGTGGGAAGTCGCAAGTAAGTCGCAAGCTAAGTCGCAAGCTAAGTCGGAAGTCGCAAGTAAGTCGCAAGCTAAGTCGCAAGCTAAGTGGGAAGTCGCAAGTAAGTCGCAAGCTAAGTGGGAAGTCGCAAGTAAGTCGCAAGCTAAGTCGCAAGCTAAGTGGGAAGTCGCAAGTAAGTCGCAAGCTAAGTCGCAAGCTAAGTCGGAAGTCGCAAGTAAGTCGCAAGCTAAGTCGCAAGCTAAGTGGGAAGTCGCAAGTAAGTCGCAAGCTAAGTGGGAAGTCGCAAGTAAGTCGCAAGCTAAGTCGCAAGCTAAGTGGGAAGTCGCAAGTAAGTCGCAAGCTAAGTCGCAAGCTAAGTCGAAAGTCGCAAGTAAGTCGCAAATAAGTCGCAAGTAAGAAAAAAAAGTGGGAGAAATGTATGTCCCTTAGAAGCCACCGTACTTAGAAGCCACCGTAGGAAACCAATCAAAGTCTACCTACCATTTCCGCAAGAGTACGTGACGTCACCGGACGACATTATAACGCTCGGCAGACGTTCTTCTCGCCTGCCCACGGGGGGGGGGGGGGTTAGAGCGAGGAGACGGCTGGCCGACATTACAGTAGCCTCCTACGCAGACATTCTTAGCATGTCACTTGAAGACGACATACATGAAGACCGGAAGTCCTAGATTTCTCGTGCCTAGGCTCCGCCGGCTAAGAGACGCGAAAGGACCTCCGCCGGTCTTCCGGTCTTACTTTGTGATGTATTACACCACGTATTACATCACGTCAAAAAAAGAGGCGGGCTCGTTTCTCAAAATGGCGGATTGCGGGACTTCGCAAGTTAATTCAGGTGATGGCGAACTTGACGAAAAGATTGCAGAATGGCTGTCTTTAGACAAGGTGAAATATGCTTTTCATAACATTATATATGTATGTCAGACTTGATTCAAAGGAGTTCATGTATAAGAGCAGTCACTTTATACAGTGGAACCACCGACGGGCCATCTCTCTCGACGGATCGATGAGGATCAATAAGGTTGAGTTTTAAATTAATCGAGGTCCCGGCGTTTATTTGAATCCTGCCTAATTCTCATCGATCAATCCCGGCGATATCAATCAATCATTGATTGCCAATTAAGCTTAAGTTAATATAAGTTAATCAGTAGTAATCAATAATAATCGATGCTCACTCACTAAGTCAAGAACCTGAATTGCTATTGATTATTATTGATTTTTATAGATAATCAATAAATGATTGCACAACAGTAAGAGCCCGTGCTTCGCGGCCATTGGTAATGGTTGTCTCCAAAACGAAGATCGAAGACCGATGACCGAAGATCGAAGACCTAAAACCGAAGACCGAAAAACGAAGACCTCATCACTTTTAGACCTGTCAAATTACAGGCGGATGAGCCTGGCTTACACGCTTTGAAAGACGCCATAATAAAACGAAATTGATGGGGTCTTCGTTTTGTAGAAAAGGCCGGCTCAAACTACAAAACGAAGATCCTCGCTAAAAAGCTTTACAAGACGCCAAGAGACAAGAAATCGATGGGGTCTTCGTTTTGTAGAAAAGGCCGGCCCAAACTACAAAACGAAGACCCTCGCTAAAATCCCTTATTAGACGCCAAGGACAAGAAATCGATGGGGTCTTCGTTTTGACCACCCTGTTTACAGTGCGACTACTATAACCGGGGCCACTCAGACAGAAAACCAAACCATCTTACAGAATGGAAACGAAGAATTTCAACTTCAGTTGTTTGAGCTAATAAGTTTTCAGTTCAATACAACCTTTCAACGTGGAATTGAGTTGAATTTCTCTATTCTGCTCTACAATATGTGACTAGTTTTCATTGCCTAGGTGGCCCCGGTTACAGTAGTCGCACTGTAAGACAGATTTTTGAGACCCCATCTAAGACATTGAACCCAAAATCATACCCTGTTTACATGTAAGACAAGAATAGTGATTACAAATTTATTTACAGCTTTATGGAGTCACTGAGCCGGTTTCAGTAAAATATATACCCCGTTCAAGACAAAGAGCCCTGAAAACCATGCCCTATCAGTCCGCACGTCCTGGTATTAAAAGGCCAGCCGTAGGAGTACCCCTCCCTCGGCATTTAGTTCACATTTTATAAGTTACAAATACGCGCTAATCTTTATCCCTGTTAGCCAGATTGACCCTGGCACGACCATTTACACGAGAAGGGTGCTCCGGCTTGGCTGTTTACGCTGTCTCACATGTAAAGCAAACGGCAAAACACAATAGACCCGGGTAACCCTTCTAGGCGGGTAACCCGGCTAGCCGGCGCACCCTCTCTCTCTCTCTCTTTCTCTCTCTCTCTATCTCTCTCTTTTCTGCTCTCCATGTAAACAGAGAGAGATACGAAGTCAATTGACAAATAAAGAAAATCAAATAGCATTTTATTTCTGGCTTTGCTTTTCATTCATTTATCGTAAAAATGTACAAGCTGGTAAGCTCCCTCGATTCGCTAATGTCGCTAATTAACAGCAAAACTACCGTATTAGAAAACTTTACGCTTGATTGTATCCTAAATGTATAAGTCTTATCTCACAACTTACAGCTATTTAAACAATATTGTCGTTATTGTTCACCACTAAATTTTCCGTGCAGCGGCCTAAAAACTGAAAACGACATGAAGTTATTTATTTAAATTTTCTAACACACTACGACTCGTTCTTTGGGTGAAATTAAATGTGTGTGTACAAAAAATAATTTTGTATTTTGTATTTATTTTTGTTGTCTCGTAAATACGTACTGCGTCCATTTATAGTTTTGCGGTACTATCGGTTCACAAATTTTTACTTTGTAAACACTTCTTTTTCGCTACTTTTGAATTTATTATTTCAACTGTTAGCTCAAAACTGCACAAAACGGGTGTTTTTCTGCTCACGCGGACACTATCGATCCGGGATTATGCCCGACGGGCACGTCTCTCTTGGCGTCTGACAAAGCTTTTTAGTGAGGGTCTTCGTTTTGTAGTTTGAGCCGGCCTTTTCTACAAAGCGAAGACCCCATCGAATTCTTGTCCTTGGCGTCTGGTAAAGCTTTTTAGCGAGGGTCTTCGTTTTGTAGTTTGAGCCGGCCTTTTCTACAAAGCGAAGACCCCATCGAATTATTGTCCTTGGCGTCTGGTAAAGCTTTTTAGCGAGGGTCTTCGTTTTGTAGTTTGAGCCGGCCTTTTCTACAAAACGAAGACCCCATCAATTTCGTTTTATTATGGCGTCTTTCAAAGCGTGTAGGCCAGGCTCATCCGCCTGTAATTTGACAGGTCTAAAAGTGATGAGGTCTTCGTTTTTCGGTCTTCGGTCTTCTTGTCTTGTTGCTCAATACCAAACGCACTCCCTCCCGGATAAGTACAGTTCTGCACCTGAATTTCCCGCCAAGTTTGAACGTCGGCCGCCAGCTTGCTGACTTACCCGGGAGGGAGTGAGTGCGTTTGGTATTGAGCGACACAGAGGTTACGCGTGTCACCCCTGGTGGTGTATACTTTGGCGCTCGGCCGTTTGTTTTGACCCACTTTTTGGAACATAGCCTCGTCCCCATGCATTGGCCACCGTTGAAAAAATTTAGCTGTTTTCAACGTAAAACTGTGCTTCGAGAGATCGGTCTATTGACGATTGAATCACACAGAAAGGTACGTACATCATTCTTCTTGAGATTTAGTGTCATTTGAAAGCGTCGGCTGGGGAAGAAATATATTTTTAGCGAGCATTTCGAACCGGACCTCGAAAAACGGTTGGCGAAATGCTCAAATTTGTTTCCGACCTTGTCCTTCTCTTAGTACAGTACAGTGGCAGATTCGACCGTAGGTCGAAATTCGACCAAAACGACCTCCGGAAGCGATAAAACACAGGAAAAGACAACAGGTGAGGTTTTAACACTTTAATTCACATTATTTACAACCTTTCGAAAGGAAAGTGAAAATTATTTTCGATCGAATTTCAGCTCCATACAAACTCTCATAATACGCTTTGGTGACCTGTGCATGCACTTGAGTACGGGGGCAACTTGGCCACCTTCAATCCGAGCTGGCCTTTACACACAAATATCTCTGTGGAAGTAAAATATGCTCAAGGAGACAAGGAATAGATAATCGACATTGTCATCTCCATCTTCTGTTCTCATTTTATTTTCAATGTGTTTTGTGTTTTGCAAAAACACAATGGAGCTAACAACTAACTCAAACCACATTAGCTTGTTCAGAAATCCGAAACACAAATTTGCCACTGAGCTGAGCAAACACATCTGGAATTTAAAAGAATCAGACATCCAATACTCAATCAAATGGAAAATAATCAAGCAATGCAAACCCTACTCAAACAAAACAAAGCGATGTAATTTGTGCCTTCACGAGAAGTTCATTATTATCTGCCACCCGGAATTAGGATCACTCAACACTAGAAACAAACTTGTATCCACTTGTAGACATAGAAAGAAATATTTATTATGCAATCAGTAACAATGGACCAGTGGTGTCATCCATGACACCTTGATCGCTATATCAGTATACGTTCCCCAAGTATTAGCATAAGTTGCAGCATTCACCCGAAGAGTGTGACAAGCTCCGCTTGCCATACGAAACAGATTTGTAGTGAATCAAAGTTCTATGAAGTAACTCAGGTTTACTGTTTCTCACTATATTTATAATTTATATATTATTGATAGATGGACACCCAAATATATTTCAACAGTTTACAACAAAGGCAGATGTGCCCAGATATGTTCTGTAACCATTTTGTAATACATGTACCAGACATTTAATTTGATATACATGTATAGACAAAGTTACATACTTCAGTTCCCTAATCTGTGATTACTGCTAGTTTATGTATTATTGTTGATATAAGAGTGTAAGCAACTGTACATGTGGCTTTCTTATCATCATTTTCTTTGTCAGTACCCAGCCAGCATTGCAGAAGTAACGCAAATGATAAAAGAGATGAAGTTTGATGAACTGAGACAAATGATGATGTCACCATTGTCTTTTGGCACTGCAGGTAAATATTATTATTAATAATAATTTTAGAAGATAACAACAACTTGTTCACCAATGATTGGGCATTCATTTGATGATACCATTATAATTATTGTAACATCAACTGGCTAGAACAATAAATTATGGGACAGGTATACTACATTGTAATTTCAGGTCATTCTGTTATTCAAAAGAAACAAAAACAAAAAATAACATTGACTAATTAAACACAACCAAGTTAGTCTAAAAGGAAAATGGTTTGTCACAATTTAAAGGAGAATGGAAGGTAATAAAACAAAGTTTTGTAACCACTTTTTTAATCAAAGCCCTGGCTCCTTCTGTGACGTAAAACAAGTCCTTGCACAGGAAATTGTACACTAATGCTTATCCGTTAAACAAGTAAGAATGGACGAACAGTAAATTACTTCTTTAAGCGGTTTAGGAAATGTTATAAACATATGCAATCATCTGCTAATAAGGTTCTCAAGCATCACTACGAATCCAATTATGTGTATGCGTGCGTGACTTAGGAGAGGAAGAAAAGACACGGATCCATCGATTGATCGAGCCTTCTATCACAGTATTCGCAGAGATTCATTTTGGTAACCTAGCTAAACACTACATTACACTAAATGCAGGGCTGAAAATAACGGCCGCATGGTTGCCGGTCAAGATGACCGGCCAAATAAATTTTAGCTCGGTCATGCCTCGTTTCTGGCCGGTCAAATATAATGCGTATTAATTAGCCCATCCCCCCTTAAAAAATAGTTAATCCTTTATACAAAACTGCTGTTGAATTGTAACTCGGACTCCATTTTTTTGCCTTATGTACAATATTGCTTACGTTTAACCTATGTTTCGGATCATATAGTCCAATCTTAACCCTCAATAATTTAACTGATGATAAAATCGTATTGCATCTCTGTCACACTGTACTGCTTAAATTGTTTTTCTCATTGGTATTATTAATAAAATCACTCAGTTTTCTTTTCTTAAATACTGATGCCTTTGTCTCTAAAATCCCCAAAATACGGTACATTTCAAAAAGATATGCATATCAGATTACCACGTGCAAGACTCAAGTCTGATGTTGTTCATTTATTATTCGGGCGATGACATAGGGCGATGATGTCATCGCCCGAATCTTAAATTGGGCTTTGTACGTGACTAAAAGACTTGGTCAAGTTGCTCGACTGAAGTGGTATGATGAGAGCTGGGGCAGAGTGTTTTATTTTTAACTTATTTTTCTCTGGTTATTTTTGGTTATACACGTTTGGGGAAGTTGGAAGTGGCAAAGGACTGCGAAGGAAAATACTGCTGGTATACGTAGGATCAGGTATTCGTTTATTCCGCGACTCGTCGCGCTATATTGTGAAGTCTTTTTTTTCTTCTATTTAGTATTGAAGTCTCCGAGCAATTCGTATCCAGTTTGTTTACGCAGTTATGTGGATCGATAGGAAATGCAAAATTGTTAACTGTTACGCGAGCGAAACCGGGAATGCAAAAATATTTTTGGACAGTGTTGTTGTGTTGTTTATAATTGAAGTCATTGAACGGGAAATTTTGTTTTATCTTCTGCGTTTCTGCAACTTCTGAAACACAAGTGATATCAATCGATTATTTTACGATGAAACATGCGATTAGTTGTTTGTGACATAGAGGGCAAAAGTTTCGGAAAACATTCAAGGCGCGAATGTTCACTTTACTTGTAAAGTATAGTTAACTACAAGAGCTTAACATATATTATTGTCTATCAATATGTCTTGGCCACAGAGACGCTGTTTAATCTACATAATGTGTTACAAACATTCCAACGAACTTGATATCCAAACAATGGATGCTATCAGCTCCATTAACCTTGGTATCGCTATCAGCACTTAGTGCCCTTGTCAATCATTTACAATAATTGTGTGTGCCTGTGCTTTATCCGAATGTTATCAGTTTAGCCATCTGTGGCATATCAGGTCTCAAATGAACAGTACTTACGTGCATGTGTTTTGATGCACCAGTCTTTGTACTAGTAGCACGCTAGACACGCTATCTATTTTCTCTTGTAAGTTTGTTTTTTCCCTCCCCTACCCTCCCCTTATAAATAAACTTGGACTACTGGCCTGGGTGCACACCTTCCACTTAGCTATCGCCCGTGGCAGGTTGGGTGGGTCCCTTATCCCACCTTATCTTTAGCTACCTAGCTGGGTTGGGGGGCTTCGTTCTCTGGGTGAGTTCGCTAACCACCCCAATTCATTCATTGGGTGTGTCCGCCAACTGCCCAAGTTTGTGCTTTGGGGTTTGTGTCCGCTAACCGCCCCACTTAGTTTGCAGGGTGCTGTTCGCTAACCACCCTATTACGCCTCCCAGGGTGTGTCGCTACCACCCACGCTCGCTGCTATCCTAGGGAGCACCCAGTGTCCATAGTCCCATTTACTGCCAGAGTTGTCGCGTTGTTATTTGTGCATGTGAGAGCGAATTTGTTGTTAAGCTAAATTCAGGTGGCGGAACGAAAATATTCCTTCAAAATAACAAGCTTACACTCAAGGCAAGTAAAACATAATTTTATTCACCTCTTGGCGTGTTTTGAAGCTTTCCGCCGGCGAGTTGCTTGACATGTCAAATATCCTACATCGATGAAACAGCAAACGATGATAGTTGATGTTTACGCGGTCTGTTAGAAGACTTATTCGATAATTGCTATCAATGATGTTTTGGCGAAACAAATGAAGGTGATATGTATTTTGTCGGAAAGTCTAGTTGCAACGGGGAAAAAATAATGTTGACATGACTGGAATCGCGAAAGTAGAAAATTGCTGACGCATGGAGATTAAATTCAACAACAAGTTACGTATACGTCATTGATATATATACCGTGGTTCAGATATTATTTACATGTCGCATATTGGACGTTCTTCATTTAAGGAATAAAACCTCCGTTCCTATGTCTTTATACTCTGATAAAGATCATAGCCACGTCATTTCGCTCCCGAGATGGCGTAGAGAGAACCCGAGCTATGTTACAACAACTTTTATACGCAGCTCAAAATTCTCAATAGCGAAATTCTCCTTACTGGATCGAATATGACTGTGAGTAAAATTGCGAGTGCGAGAGAAGCTTTCCAAATGTTAAACTGCGAAGAAACTGGTACGTTTTCGAAACTAAAGTACAAATTAACGCTCAAATAAACAATTTACCTTTGTCTACATTTTATTGAAGACATTTTCCATTCAGGAATCGCCGAATGAATCAAAGTGTCTGCCACGACTGCCAGATTTCCTCACGCTCGCCGGTCAACTATGGAAATCAAAATCCTCGACTTGAAAATATTTAGCCTCAAAATCACTCAAACAATAAAGCCACAATAAGCATATACCTTTCTCCAATAGCTTACATTGTTTGGTCGGTCGAAGTCTGCTCGTAAATGCGTGTAAAAGCTGAATTTCTTGCAAACAAGCCGAGTTTAGCCGACTGTAAATGATCCGCTTGAGTGAGTGTAAGCGTGATCTTACATCATATCTATTCTTTATACTCTGGTAAGGCATGGACCATTTTATTTTGGGAGGGTGGGGAGGGTTGGGCAATTACCAAAAAACATTCCTGCACAGCAAAAGTAGAGAGAAAAAGTTGTGCAAAGCACACTCACTCACTCACAAGCACAATGTGAAAAAAATTATTGCACAAACTCAAGACAGAAAAACAAATTCGAGCTCAGAAAAATTGCCCAACCCCCCCTCCCAAAATAAAATGGTCCATCCCTAAAGACATAGCTTTTTCTGTGAGAAACATACGCGCGAGAATCTCAGCTATTTTATAAAGTGTATTAAATAAAATCACGCGCCGTATATTTTTGTCATTGATGATTCAAAAAATGTGATGTAAAAACGGATAAGCGGATAGTCAAATTCGCCGACTCGTTCTCGCGACTTGAAATTGTGACTCCGCTTTGAATTTTCTTTGCATCCCAAAGTAAACCAGCAAGAGCTTATAAAAAGCGATTTAGGGCAAGTCATCAAAACAGCGCATTGAATAAAAATCACGCAGTTGTTAATTTTGACATGTCTGGGACATATATACATGAAACGTGTTGAGGCTTGCGGATTAAATTTTTACAACAACAAGTTACGTCATCATTCAAATTGATCAATTGATGAGGGGTTTCCCACGACTGGCCTTCTAGCTGAATGAGAAATATATACAACTGTTTGCTTGCGGTATAAAAAGAAGGTTTATTGTTTCAATGGCTATTTGACAGAAGCGAAATTTCAGATTTCATTTTATTTGACCTAAAAGACCCCTTAGGTAAATGATTTTCGAAAATAATATCAAAAAGTTAATATATAATCGCTCTTTCGTTTTTGCGAAAAATCAAAAAGTTCAAAATAGCGCTCGTTCGATCCCGTCGGAAACAATGAAAAACTTGTGCGATTTCAGGAAGCTCGTACGCAACAATGAAAAGCATTCCTGATTTGCTCTTTGGCTACGTATAAAACAATCCTTTAATCTACCCTCAGGTATAAAAATAATGTAATAATTTTAATTTTGAGTCAACATACATACTGACCCATTGAAAATAGTGACGGATGGATGTTTTAGGTCACGATAAAATTATAGGGTCAACTTCAGAGGCCTAAGTATATAACTGCTAGTATATGTATTTCTAAACATATTTATACGTCAAATCTAGAATAATTTATATTTAGCTTGGTTCTGGTAACATTTCGATAGTTTTAGGCCCAGTTCAGACGCCATACTTCACATGAGCAGAATCGAATTCGATGAATTAATAAGTTCATGTGAGGTACGGCGTCTGAATCAATTCGGAACGGCTGCATGAATTCGGATCGGCTCAGCCGTTCTTCCCGCCTGGCTCAGCCGGGAATATTAACGGCTATGGACCGACTTTGATTCAGACGCCGAACTTCACATGAGCCGAAACAAATGCATGAATTATTATTAATAATGTATTTTTCAATATAACAGCAATTTTCCCCTATTAAATTAAGTTCGGCTGAATGAAGCTTGGCGTTTGAATCAATTCAGCCGAATTCGATTCGGCTCATGTGAATTACGGCGTCTGAACTGGGCCTAAATTAGCACAATACCTTACCAAGATACGGAAAATATACTACAGATGAATTACGGCGAGGACGTTTAGATAACGGCTTAATATGGCACTAATGCAGTTTATATACTGCAACATTTTAAGCCAGTAATGTTATTCGGTGTTATCATACTTATTTACCGACTGTAGGAAAATCAATAAGCCGTTAACTAACGGCTTAAAATGTGACAGTAGGAATATAGGAAAATTTTAAAATGTTACAGTATTAAAGTTCTGCCATCACATACCAACGAAGCTAATATTTTAAAACATTTTTTTTAAAGCCTCACCTGACTACAATGTCCTCTTGTTCATCTAAGGATTATTTTCCCATAGCTTCCGAGCAGGATATTGAGTAAATTACTCTCTTATATTTAACACTTGCTTTTGCCAAACATGATGTTACATCACGTCCAAGCAAATGAAATTTGAGTCACCTATAAAAAGATAGCACCCTATCGTATTAGTGTGAACAACAAAAATGGAGGCTTTCGAAAACGCTAACGTCATTCATGCCACAAACATCATGCGTGCGCGGCTATTTGTCGAGCTTTTTAGTGTGGAGCTTTCGATGCGTTTTCAGAGCATTTCGAAAATGCATTAGTGTGGACGCGCGTCAAGGTGATGTGTATTTTGCGGAAAACGGTGCTGTTTTTTAATGAGAAATTAATGTGGTGTTTATGTTTCTGTGAGATTGGAAAGAATATATTAATTTTGCTTATGGTGCAGAATAATATTCACGTTTTTTGTCTGAGGTGACAACAAGCTCCCATATATAAGCTATAAGGGTATGTGCTGCTGTGAAGGGTATGGTTTTCAAGCAGTTTAGTTTGGGATAGGGTATAGAAATCAGTGAGAGAGTTTTGGTCTAGGGTATCATTTAGTGGGAAACTGATCAGTGGTATGAAGAATTTAGTCTAGAATAGGAATTGACTCTCGGCATTGAAAGAGTTTTACGTAAATTGAGATATACAAATAATGACGGTGACTTTAATAGCAACTTTCACAATAGAAAGATTTCCTGGAAAATAGTGAGTCTGGGATAGGGTAGGGGTTTTTGGTGTCTAGTCTTGAATATGGTTGGAAAATGCAGCTGAACATGGTCTAGCATGGTATTGGGTAAGGGTTTCAGAGTCCCAGCAGCACACCCCCACCCACAAATTCACAGAGCATCCTCTCTCTCTCTCTCTCCCAGAACCTCAGAACAGAAAAAAATTCTGAAATATGTTGAACCAATCATAAGTTATGGTGCATTGAATTTTGAATTTGTGCTATTTTTAGTAACAAAATGGCAGAAAATTCCAAATTCAATGTACCATAACTTTGATTGGTTCAAAATATTTCAGAAATGTTTTCAGTTCTGAGATCCTTGTGACATATTCTTTCAGAAATGATCATTGAATATACCATAATACTAAAAATATTTGTTGGCGCCAAATGAATGACCTTTTTTCCCGTCAAAAATGCTAAAATTTGAAAAAACAAAAGGTAAGATTTTAGAGAATGACGAGTTCTATATGGATGCATTAATTTCAGTTTCACTACATCAAAACTGAAAAAGTAGATTGATTAAAGTTGGCCGAAAATCGTACAAAAAGTTCCCAGCGTGCCACGTGAACAGGGCCCGGTTGTTCGAAAGCCGATTAACGCTAATCCTGGATAAAAAGTTAATCAAGCTTTTAAGAATGGCGGTCAGGGAAAACCACGCAAAATCGGGATTTTGTGGCAGAAGTTGAAAATCGATTTCCTTCATTTTTTGCTCATAAATACCCATTAGTTAGGAAAGATACCTGATGTAGTTTGTTTCCGCCAGAAGCCGTTTTCTTTTAAGAAAAATAAGAAAATCGTTTTTCATTTTCCAACACTCAAAATGCTCAAAGTTGAACCCTGAAATTCGCTACTATAAACTATCCTCGCGTTCGCAAACCAAACCATACAGAGAGCTTTGGACACTTTCTAACGACAGAAAAACTATTTTTCATCCACTGGATGACAATTTTTATGGCCGCTGTAGCGAAATTCACGAAACTGAAACAAATATAAAATAAGCAAGAGGTTTTCAGTTTGAGACAAACTCAAATTTGGTAGCCACTTTCTATGACATAACTCAACATGTGGTATTACTCCAAATTTTCTCAATCCTCACTTAATCGCACATTTAAACATTAATCTAAAACATACCTGAGAATTGGCTTGGGTTCTTTAAAGCATTCTCTTGGAGACAGTATCTAAGTCAGCCAATATTTCGATGTACCAGCTAATTACACAATGTAACGTATTGACGGGTCCACATTCTTTCGTTCCGAAACGCACGGAAGAAGCTTTTTAAGCCCCAAAAGCTCTTGTTTCTCCTTTCTTGGTGATTGTCTTTTATAATAGTCCTTTTCTCGCCAAAAAACTGAGAGCCAGGAGTCCACAGAATCGATTTGTATAGCCTCTTCGAAGCACATAACTCTCACTTTGATATATTTCGTGATTAACGTGACATCCAAATATGTAAATTTGTGTAGATTGAGTCTGCGCAGTCGACTTCTTTAGTCACAGAGTCTGTAACGCAATATACTTCTTGCCAGAGTAATTTGCATATTTCACGGCAATTGAGTTCGAAAAGCCAAATAAATCGATCCTGTGGACTTCTGGCTCTCAGCTTTTTGGCGAGAAAAGGACTATTATAATAGACAATCACCAAGAAAGGAGAAACAAGAGAATATTTGGCTTTAAGTGGCTGCTTTGCTTTGTTTTGAAACAAAAGATTGTTTACCCATAATACGTTATTTTGGTGGTACATCGAAATATTGGCTGACTTAGATACTGTCTCCAAGAGAATGTCTTAAAGAACCCAAGCCAATTCTCAGGTACGTTTTAGATTAATGTTTAAATGTGCGATTATATAAGCGAGGATTGAGAAAATTTGGAGTTATACCACATGATGAATTATGCCATAGAAAATGTCTACCTAATAAGAGTTTCTGTTATCGTGAATACCTCTCCCTTATTTTTGAATTGTTTCATTATGGTAAATTTTGCTACAGCCATAAAAATTGTCATCCAGTGGATGAAAAATAGTTTTTCTGTCGTTAGAAAGTGTCCAAAGCTCTCTGTATGGTTTGGTTTGCGAACACGAGGATAGTTTATAGTCGCATATTTTAGGTTTCAACTTTGAGCATTTTCAATGTCCGAACGCGAAAACCGATTTTCTTATTTTTCTCGAAATAAAAGAGCTTCTAGCGGAAACAAACTAAATCAAGTTTCTTTTCTACCTAATAGTTATTTATGAGCAAAAAATGAAAGAAATCGATTTTTCAACTTATGCCACTCAATGCGTGATTTTCCCTGACCTCGCTTCTTAATTTCTCTTGTATCAAAGTGTTTTTCTCTGCTAATGTTTTGTAAAGTTTAAGATTAGTCCAAGTCAAAACAGAAGGACAAAAAATATAAACAGAAAACCTCACTGAAAAGTTACAAAACTGAAATCAAAATTTGCGCTAATCCTGGATTAGCTTAATCGGCTTTTGAACAATCCGGCCCAGGTCCTTAGCTCTCTCTGACTATGTAGCTCTGCATCTCCTATTACCAGGTCTAGGATAAGGGATGGTAAACCCACTAACTAGTAAAGTAACAGGCTTACAATATTATTACCATCTGTGTCACAAATGTTGTAGAACAGTTTCCTGTTTGGTGAATAGAGAACATGAAATGAAGTATTTCCATAGAGGCCACCAAATATATTTTTATAGACCGCTTGTTGGGATTCACAATGTAGCCTGCAAAATGACAAACCATGCCGCAGTAGGAATGCAATAAAAAGAGAATAATTATAGGACATCAAGAATAAGCAGCATCCTTGCCACCATCTTGCCAGTAGGGTTAAAACATTAGCCAAATTACAAATTATTGACTTTACTTGTTTCATCGTAGTAGACGTGATCTCTGGGGTAGTGAATCTCGCTATTACAATGATGTAGTTTGTACATTGCACAAGTCCTTTTAAATTTCATTTTGTTTGCACTCTGGTTGACTGTTATAAGTCTAAGTCTTTTTCTTTTCTTTTGTGTTTAAAGAAATTTATTTAAACAAAATATTAATATTCAAGTTCTTTAGACAAAACTGACCATATAAGGTTTCATACTCCTACAGGGTAAAATAATAGAGGCTTGGTCTGTCATCTTGACTGTTTCAGCGTTATGTACAGCACAAGGTCTGATATATTACCTGTGATTACATGTTGTTTCATAAGTTATATATATAATAGTTACATGAATTGAACTTGCATTACTAACTATTAATTTATTTTTAATAATTTATCTTCATTTGTAGGTTTGAGATCGAGAATGGGAGCAGGTTTCAACAGGATAAATGATTTGACCATCATCCAAGCTACTCAGGTTAAATATCAGTAAAATTAACATGATTTAACTGTGTGTGAAACAATGACTGCACAAATTCAATTGTTGACAACTGACAAGCCCTGGAATATGACAAATTAATCTTTAGAGACCAGCTGTCTGTAAATATCATCCAGAGATGTTAAATAAATAAAAAAATAATCCAAATTCCTCAAAGTTAGTCAGGATGCAGGGATCCATATTCGCAGTCGTCTGGTCGTCCGTGACGACCAAAACATCGTACGGACGACCAAAATAACTTGAATACTCGTCCTTTGGACGAGTAAAATCTGAGTCCGTAATTTGCATATGAGTACCTGCCTTCTATTGATTCCTCGTCCAACTGGAACTTTCAGAAAACAGAGACAAATTTGCAGCTTTCTTTCGCGATCGAATCATAATTTTGGGCGCCATGTTTGATAATGCGGTATTTTCATGAGTCGCATGATCGCAGGCTCAATTTTCATGTTGTCAACCGCTGTTATTTCTCTGATGTACTGCAGCATTCAAACGCGAAAAAGTGAAAGTGAAGCTGGCGAAAAACAAGCGAAATATGAAAAGGAGGAACGGCAGCGTGCCTTCCTACCTTCGTGGCAGAAAAACAGGCCCTGGCTGAAATTTGTGCCGCCCTGCATTGCTATCATCGTCTGCCACATCGTAAACTGCTTCGGCTGGAGGCAATATGTTTTGCAAAATTTGCCGGTCAACGTCCCAGTTAGACAGATCACTGGCCCAGAAAAAAATGTTTTTGTAGATGCTGGCTGCACTGTGACATCGCTTCGCCTGGAGTCCATGAAGATCCACAAAGCGTCTTTCAAATCACTTAATAACGGTCGTGGCCGCCAAACGTCGTTGTTAACCTACATGTACATTGTAGCGCAATGCATTATACGATGTTAATAAAAAACGCAAACGTTTTTAACATGTAGCCATTCTGTCGCCTTTTTTTTACCAATAATTCTCTACTTTTGAAAGGGCAACCAAAATTTTGCCAGGGCAAGTATGTTTTTTGGAATACTTGCCCGGCTGACGACTTTTAGAAAAAACGAATATGGATCCCTGGGATGTAGCTCAGGATGATTGCTTTTAGGTAAATGGCAACAGTTTGACAGCTCTCACATTATGGGATACAAAACATGACTTGAAACTCACCCTGAAATGAAAAAGGCTACAAGCCTCGGATCATATGTGACCGTCTGTTCGATGAAAACGTCACTTTTCGGCGAAATAAGCTGTGTTGATTTGAGTACAAGACCCTACTTTACAAAAGCTGATCATTTTTCTTTGCAGTTCTTCAACGCGACAAAAGGGGATGACTGATTTGCCATGCGTATCCAATGTGAACTCAGTACAGTTCATGATTTTGTCAAAATAAATTACTTCAACAGAACCGGACAAAATAGAAATAATCATGCACTAACATAAGGCTCATTTCTTTATAACGTTCTGAAGGACAAGTGAAATTCAGGCCTACATGTAAAACGTATAAAACATGCACGATGCTGTTTAGTTTGTTGCATATGAACTTTGTTTGTTGGCCATGTGACCCATGTTGCCGCCATGTTGCTAAGAGATTCGGTCCCAGTGTTAACGCGGCCAAATACAGTACTTAGTGTTTTGAAGGTTTCAATAATTTACGGGCCCGGGTTTTTATTTTTTGCGAGGGAAACAAACCTTTACAGCAGCATGCGAACTCCCGTAACGTACAAACTCACACTGGAAAAATACCCTGACTGCAATTTCAGTATTTTTCATAGGACTACATGTTTTATCATTCTTTTTATCTTGATCGGAATTCTAGATTAAAGTGTGTTTAAATAAAGAATTTAAACTAAAAAAATACTTTTCAGCTTGTAGTCCAGGAATTTCCAACGAGTGTGTACAAATTGGAAGCCATGAGAGCCAGCAGGTGAACCATGCGAGTTAGTAGATGAGCCATGCAAGCCAGACATCCCTAACCCCAATATACACTGTAAAGGCTAACCACAAGCTATAAGTACCTAAGCTAACTTAATAGGCTAACCAGAATTATGCTATTTAGGCTAACCAGAGTGTTGTTTAGGTTAATTACCGGAATGAATGGTCAGCCATTGGTTAACCGTTAAAGGAAAGGATGACTACTAGTCGTTAAATATAATTCTGTTTACCAATGGTATACTGTTAGTTAATTGAAACACTGTAAATTGTAATTTGGTGATAACATTGTGCAAAGAAAATTATCGTTTAACATTAAAATGTCAATTTGTCCATAAAACATACCATACTTTGTTTTATTGCAAACAGGGCCTTTGTAGATATTTAGAAGCAAGTTGTCTTGTAAAACATACCATACTTTGTTTTATTGCAAACAGGGCCTTTGTAGATATTTAGAAGCACTTTTTCCAGATGTCAAGGAAAGAGGAGTTGTTGTAGGATATGATGCAAGACACAATAGTGAACGGTAAGGAAGTCAATTTTATTTTGTGCTTTTGTTTAATTATAATTATTAAGTAGTTATTATGTACAGTGTATTTCAGTCAGTTATTACCATCATGATGATTATTTTAACCATGTGGCAAACATATTTTGTAGCTTTGCCCAAAGAACAAGCAATGTTTTTACCAGTCAAGGAATTCCTGTGTATCTTATGTCTGAAATAACACCCACTCCATTTGTTGTAAGTACATTTACTTATAGTACTGTGCCAAAGTAATGAAAATTAATTTTGATGACTTTCATGCTTTAATTTCATCCATCACTTTTTAATTTGTGACTATTTTAATTTTAAAGATGATTTCCAGTCCGTACTGCGCATGCTCAGAGTTTGTTTACATTTTTGTTTTGAATTTGTTGATACGTTACACTTTGGTGATAGCGTACATGAAGTTGTTATGAAGTTTTTGAGTCCGCCATTACGTGCCGTTGAGTTCCTGAATGCTCGATGAGCTGAAACGTCGGTTTGGGATAATGCCGAGGTTCTTCTACTCGTTATTATTGTTTGGCAAGGATATCTGGCGTTAATACAACCTCGTTCCCAGGGTCTCTCTTCTTCCTGCCAAAAGCGATTGAAAAGAGACCCTGGCTCAGGCTGGTCACATGTCTAAAAGTGACATTTTTAAACCCTAGTGAGGGCTCCTATAATTACGATTCTTTGTCGCACCGTCACTGTTCACAGGGAATAGCAGTCGTTTTAAGATCTCTTTTAAGCCCAAGCAAGTTAACTGTTTAGAGGCAATTAACTGTGGCCGATATGTTGTTAAACCGGCAAACCAAGTCTAAAATGCTGTAAAATCTAACACATCGCACAATGTAAATAAACAAAGTGAATGCACGTTGCATGTAGAGTTTAATATTTATTTTTTAAGATCCTAAAGGCTAAAGGTAAGCCGGGTGCAATGAAAACAAACAGAAACAAACAATAGTACGTAATTTACCTGGAGTTGGATTGAATTTTCTTGAAGATTCATAGCAATGTTATGATCGGCTCATTTTGTCAACTTTTTAAATAATGTACGCAACGCAGCCGGTAGCGACAAAATACACGAGACCGTCAAATGAACAGAAAAAAGAATCGAGCAAAACACCGGGGCAAAACATCGTAACCGAATAAATAAAAACTATAAAGATTTTATTTACCCCTTTCATGTCCTGAATTCGAAACATGACGGCTACCTTTCGAAGCTTCGCCGGCCTTCGCACTCTTGATAAATGTTCATTGTACATATGGCGATATTTCGATAAAACACCTGAGAACTCTGGCTTTCTTTGAGCAGGATACATCGCCATCCGATTTGCACAGCCTGCAACAACTCTAATTTTAACATACAGTACTTGCAGACGATTTATGTGGCATCTTGGAACCGCCATAGTGTTTACCACAAATTTATACAACACTCAGTAGAGACAAATTTTACACTTAGCTGCCCCTCCCTCAATTTGTTTATTTGTAATCACCCAGATTCTGGGAGACACGTGACCAGCCTGAACCAGGGTCTCTTTTCAAACACTTTTGGCGGGAAGAAGAGAAGAACCATTTCAGCCTGTAAACCCTTGTGCATGGACATACTTCTTCTTTTTTACTTCACCCAAAATTTTCTTGAATACCCTCTCATAGAAATTCTTAAAATTTTGCAGGCCTTAAAGGGAAAGTATCACAGCGATTTTGACCTTTTTTGGTCAAAACTGTGCTTCAGTACCTTTACTTATTTACAAAATAATTCTAGATCACCAAGAGAAATAAATCAACCAAATTCTTGAAAGAGGAACAAATTATGATCTGTTCTAGTGCATTTTGGAAATGAAAATGCGAGAACTTTAAAAAAGTTAGCCTAACTTTTTTCAAGTTGCAATCTATTCCAACCCAGTCCATCTATGGCCAGACACTTATTGACAGTTTTAGTACACTAGGATGGTACTTTATAACAAAATTGGACCATTATTTTTAGGTTTCTGTTAATCCAAAAACGTTTTTTGGTTTTGAAATGACATCAAATCCCTGTGACACTGCCCCTTTAAGACAAGTATGTCAGGTCGAAGATAACACATATTTTGGTCTCATTTGAAATGGGGGATGACATCATTACATTGCTGTGGTAACCCCGATTTCAATAAAACTTACCTTGTGTGAAACCTTAATATCGTTATTTAGTACAGCTGTAACAATGAATGTTTATGGTGGTACACAAGTTGCTCAAAGTTGAAAGGTATCATCACTCAATAACCTGATCGAGCCACCTTAAAATCAATGTTCTCAGTAAATGTACATGTAATTGGCAAATAATTTATTTATTCCATGTCATACATCTTGACCTGTTTGTTTATTTTGTGCTATAGCCTTACAGTGTTGTTAAGTATAAATGTGCTTGTGGAGTCATGGTAACAGCATCCCACAACCCCAAAGATGACAATGGATATAAGGTATGAAGGTTGTTCTACTCACAAAGGGAATATACTAACACAAAATGTGACTTCCATGGGAAAATGTACTGAACACTAATGGTCCAAGGTGTTCATTATAATAATTATTGTTCAGTTACCATTAAAATGGTTTAGGAAATCATTAGACTTTTATTCCTTGCCATTTGAAATGTTTAATAATTTTCATTATTGTTTGAAGTGTTATAAAAAGTTGTTAGATCAAAAATAGTTTTAACGCTTACTAAGTTGGATAAAACGTTTACAGCAAGGCACCCAAAAGTGTGACCACTTAATTTAATTAATTCACATTCTTTCGTGCATGGATAGCTATTCTTCGGCTTCTGATTGGATAGTCTACACGCACAAAAGATTGTGAATTAATTAAAAGTGGTCAGTCACACTTTTGGGTGCCTATAAACTACATACTTATATTACTCTTACTTTCAATACTCTTACTTACAATATTCCTACTTACAATACTTTTACTTAAGGATACTTCCACCCTTCGCGGGTGTCCTTCAGAAAAAAAATTGTACACGCGCTAGTTTCAAGAGAACATTACCAAACTATATGTCAATAGAAAGCTTAATAACTGTAGTTTTCGATAAAAATATAATTTAAGCGACTTTTTTCTTTACGAAGTGTCAGGAGCCGGTAGAACCCCAAACGTCCGAGTGTTGTGCAATTGAATTTATCAGGTATCGAATGCCGCCGCATTAGCGAAAGACCTGTACAGTGTTATTCACAAGGCATCAATCAACAAAACCGTGTCAGGCTTTTTAGAAATTCTGATTGGTTATTTAGATATCCTTGTCCAAAGTTGGAGTGGCTAAAAATATACGAGATGTGTTGCGTAAATGGTCGCCACGGGAAAAATATTTGAAATATCAAAATTTCCTGACACGGTTTTGTTCATCATTACCCCTGTAATGTTTTGGCCAAATTTGACGAAAATCCATTAGATCTACATACCCTATAAATTCGTTCAAAGTCGATATATTCTTCCCAAAATCAAATGCGAGATTTCAGCTCATAAAGATTCGTAAACAAACCGCGCCTCCACAGGAGATTATATCGCCTCATGACACCGCAAGCCAATCAAGAAACAGGATCCCGTGGCGTCAACTACAATGGAACAGAATTTCCCGGGAAAAGTATCGCAATGCCGTCACGTTTGCTTTCTCGCTGCGGCACGTTCAAGTGAAAGATCGATCTGCGAAATGGGGAAGGTAAAAAACACTGGGAAAAAACGCGGCAAGAACAGTCAGAAGAAAGACGAATCGACCGGCGAATCTGCCGAAGTTAATGTCAACAATGCGCTTTTCAAGATTTTTAAAAAAAATTTCTGTAAATGTTAGGAAAAATACTTAACTTCAATCTAGTCAAATAAAAATAAAATTGATTTTTTTTTCACTGTCGAAGGGTGGAAGTATCCTTAAATTACTTTTACTTACAATACTCTAACTTAGTAGTAGTACACATAAAAAAAATAATACTAATTTACAACTTACACCAGCACTACTTACAACAGCAAACACTTTTGCTTAGCTTTTAAAAAAGCTAAGCGAGAGCCAAAAAAATAAGGGGGGGGGGGGAGAAAAGGTAGGTGTTGTATATACCAAAGAATGACACAGGCATAAAACCAGCAGTAACTAATGTACATACTCAAGGCATGTGAGAAAAATAAAACAAAGGTGCATATCAGGGTCTGAGAGATAATGCATTTTGAAATTTACCCTAAAAAGGCAGACAGAAGTTCCCATTTCTTTGGTAGGATACTGCCTGTTTTAACTTCTATTTTAAAGATAATTTCTTGCATCATTAGAGACATACAGAACATTACATGAAACAATGACCGCCTCTTTCTAGACAGGGTTAAGGGCTCAAACTGACTTTCAATCCAGTCAAATCTACTGAAATTTCTTGTCATCGGTATTAATGGTAACAAGAAAACTAACTTTCTTTCTGTCAAACTGTAGTAAATTTATGTTGGACATAAGAGTTCAATGTAATGTTACACAACTTCAAATTGCACGCGCAGAGAAAGAGATGATTAAAATTACATGCATTCAGTATTTTCATGGATCCGTACCTCAGGCTTTTTTCATATGTCTGCATTCATGTTTCAAGGAAGTTACTGCCGAAAAGTTGTAACCTTTTCAAGCTAAATTTATTATGGTAACGAGCAGCTCAGCTTATTTCATGCAATGAACCTTACTTACTTACTTACGCCTAGTACCCCGCCTGGGGCATAGGCCGCCGACAAGTGTCCTCCAGATGTCTCTGTCGTGGGCTTTCCTCTCTAGCTGCAATGCTATGCAGAAATAGTTGAGACACTCTCATGATTTCTCGCCTTTTAAAACATTATTGATTTTTTATGTTTGACATCCCCTTCCCCCTATCAATGTTGTTTTCACGTCAAATTTACGTTCCAATTTTTCGGTTACAACATTGTAATGGGGGGAGGGGGGTCAAAAGAAATAACTTAACACCTCAAGGGGGGAAAAAAATTAGAAAGGCAAAGAAGATCGTTTTTTCGAGGAGTGTCTCAACCATTTTGCATAGCATTGTCTGATCTAGGTTAATGCCAATTTCTTCCGTACTGAGCGACATTTGGTATTCATCTTTACTCTTCAGAGAGGATATATGAAGGCAGTTTTTTTAAGCAATGCGACTGTTTCCTTCGCATTCATTGCTCACTTTGGCGAAGCGAAAACCGGCTCTATGCGCATCCCCGCATTTGCTTAAACTCTGCGAATAGACATACGGCTAAGTCCGATTACAATGATTTAACATTTTATCGGCATCAAGCCTGTCCTGTAGAAGTTATCTTCTGTTCTGTAAATCACCGCAGGATATATTTTAAATTTCGCAATCTATTGTTACCAATATGATCTTGTTTAATTTGTTTTTGTTTTTTGAACTGATCAGTGTCTTGTTCGTTCTCAAAAGAACCCAAAGTAACATTTTCTTTGGTCTTTCAATCCTAATGAAGTGTGGTTTGCACGCCATATCTTTAGTTTTTATCGGACTACTTTCACTGGCCTACTTTCTTTTATCTCCAGATCCTGGCGTGACATTGAGCTCGAAATGAAACTCGAGACGATCTACACGGTCTACGGTCTACACCATTTAAATAACAATAATATCTTAATTTCTTACTATTATTCTCTGTAGACCGTGTAGATGTAGACCGTCGCTATTTCTTTCTATTTACTGATTGCAACCCGCTAACTATCTTATTCAATTCCAAACATCGAACATAGTACTATCAGATCAATTTATCGGGTTAAAATTTATTTTTCAGTGAGGAAAAGCGGACATTTTCGGGTCTCGTATCGACGCCAGATTTAATTCCATTCATGTGACGTCACAGCGCGCGAGCTATAAACGGCCATCATAAGACATCTTTTCACTCTTGAAATGTTCCATAGGAAAGCTAGTTTTCGAGCTTAAATGAACTCTAAACAATCGATTTTGTTTATCCAAGTGTGTATTTTGAAATTGTCCTGCTCGTTGTCTACTGTGTTGAAAGGAAAGGAAAGGTGTTTTCGGACAATGCTATGCAGAAATAGTTGAGACACTCTCATGATTTCTCGCCTTTTAAAACATTATTGATTTTTTATGTTTGACATCCCCTTCCCCCCTATCAATGTTGTTTTCACGTCAAATTTACGTTCCAATTTTTCGGTTACAACATTGTAATGGGGGGAGGGGGGTCAAAAGAAATAACTTAACACCTCAAGGGGGGAAAAAAATTAGAAAGGCAAAGAAGATCGTTTTTTTCGAGGAGTGTCTCAACCATTTTGCATAGCATTGTGGCTCCAGGTCAGCCCCAATCTCCTGACATCTGCTTCCAGGTCCCAACGCCATGAGTTTCTTGGCCGTCCCCTCCTCCTCTTACCCTGGGGGTTCCAGGTCAGGGCTTGCCTCGTGATGTTCGTTTCAGGCTTTCGGAGAGTATGACCTACCCATCTCCAACGCCTTTTCATGATCTCGGCATCTGCGGGCATCTGGTTGGTTCTCTGCCACAGGTCGTTGTTGCTGATGGTGTTTGGCCAGCGTATCCGGATAATTATTCGTAGACATGTGTTAACGAAGGTCTGCACTTTCTTTGTGGTTGCCACGGTTGTCCTCCACGTTTCTGAACCATACAGTAGGACAGGTTTGACGTTACTATTGAAGATCCTGATCTTGGTCTGAAGTGTCAGTTCGTTTGAACTCCAGGTGTTCTTCAACTGCAGGAAAGCTGCTCTTGCTTTACCGATCCTGGCTTTGAAGTCAGCTTCCGTGCCCCCCTGATTGTCAACTGCACTGCCCAGATATGTGAAGGCATCCACCTCTTCCAGAGGTTCTTCTCCCAGCCTAACTGGTTCAACGTTCATTGTGTTAGCTTTGAGGACCTTGGACTTTCCGTTGTTGATGTTAAGGCCAATTTGGGCAGAAGAGGTTGCCACATTATTGGTCTTCTCCTGTATTTGTCGATGTGTGTGAGATAGTAGTGCCAGGTCATCCGCAAAGTCGAGGTCGTTAAGCTGTATCCAAGGTGTCCACTGGATTCCATTTCTTGCTTGTGCTGTAGATGATCTCATAATCCAGTCAATCACAAGCAGGAACAGAATTGGCGAAAGTAAAAAACCTTGTCTGACTCCCGTTCTCATGTTGAAAGCTTCTGTGAGCTGCCCTCTATGAACGATTCTGCTGGTCAACCCCTGATATGAGTTACTCATTACAACTTCAGGATGCTTTGAGTGTGTCCTTTAGAAATGGGGGAAACCGCTGGTCATTTGACACCGAAGGCGCATAAATGACTCTTTCGGAAGGTCGTTCGGCTCTGTTCGAGCTCTTTTCGGCTAAACTCCGATGTGAGCATCAACGTTTAGACTACAGAACTTGCGACTTTTGGCTGGAGAGTCTATTCATCTATTTCAAAAGACTTCAGCAATGAGGGTTAATTACCAATCTTTAAATAAGTAACTTTTTGTTCGATCAAGACTTAGCGCATAGTATTGACATCACCTTGTGTTTTAGCCAACAAAGCGCGTCGCGCAAAAGTGGTGAACATATTATTGGTTGGGTTATAAGATCTGTTTTACAAGCATCAAAATGAGCCTTTAAACGAACATTGTGGTTGGCTTTTAGCGGAGAAACGATTTATTACACAAATTAGCTTCCAACAGTTCAAAGGCGGTGCATATTTTATGCGTGTTAATCACGGCGGCGAGAATCGAAACTTGAATTTGTTGATTGTGAAGATTAATAAGATAACATATAACTCAGGTCATAACTCTCGCTGATGTTTGCCTTACATTGTTTTGTTGATATCCTAAAAAGATAAGGGTTTTTCTGAATCTTCGATTCCCGAGTCGATTTCCGAGTCGATTTCCTTTCTCCTCCACAAGCGTGACGAATTAAGTCCGGTTGTCATGTCAACCATGTGAATCTGACCTATGGCCGTGTGGTCGGCAGAGTCCACTCGAGGGAATTGAAAGTTGTCAATTTCACCGACGATGGACCTTTAAACGAAAGCAAACGCAGGAAAGGAGCTGAAGAGAAAAGTATTTTGTTAGCGGACTTGCATTCAAACATTTCACAAGCAGATTTTTTGCATTTCGCTTGCGATCCCAACGTAAATTCACAAGCAGATATTTTGCATTTCGCTTGCGATCCCAACGTAAAGAATGTCGGCTTTATTACAGTGTAAAAGGACTCCCGCTATTAAGCTTAATAGTGCCGCGCTTGCATTTATTTTGACAGTACCCAAAGAGTATTATAAAATATCGCTTGCCTTTATTTTCAAAGAGTTCCCTTCATAATACTGAAAGTTAAAGTAAGCTTTTAAAAATTGCAGAATACGAACCGTCTTTACAAGAACGTCTATTCAATGTTGACAAGTTTCCGCAGTTTCATTGATGCAATTATGCGTTTCCTTAATCAGCTTTTATTATGAGCCGCCTTCCGAAAGAATATAAAATTTTCACGGCGTAACTGCAGTTTACATGACAAGACATGTTTGAGCTTTAATCACCTATTTTTAATTAGAAGTTGATGTCAGGGTAACAATAGAGTTTTAATAATCATCCAAGCAGCAAACCTGAAACAAAAGAAATATATCGCACCTAACATCATAGAGCTTGCACTCGTGAACAGTCGGCGACGTTTTCACAACTTGTTCGGACAGATCGGGAGATGAATACGTGAATATTCAATGAGAAAGAACAATAGCAAGCATACATTAATAATAATCAACCCACAAAATGTGGGTACACACTTAAAGCGTGATGAAGTTGTCATGGGATGATGTTAACAAACTTTACTGGCACCCCATAGTGTCGGAGAAGCTTCCAAATGGTATCCCTGTCTACACTGTCGAATGCTTTTTCAAAATCGACAAAGTGGATGTAAAGAGGAGAGTTCCACTCACTCTACTGTTCTAATATGATCCGTAGTGTAGCAATCTGGTCTCACAGGATCTATCCTTGCAGAAACCAGCCTGCTGGTCTCTCAGCCGAGTGTCGACCTCATCTTTCATCCTGTTCAGAAGGACCCTGTTGAACACTTTCCCTGGGACAGCCAGAAGCGTGATCCCTCTGTAATTTGCGCAGTTGCTAAGGTCTCCTTTATTTGGCAGCTTGATGAGGTATCCCTCTTTCCAGTCAAGTGGTATGCAATGAACCTGGGCAGGAATAAAACGCTGTACTGTAGCTAACATTCGCAGCATGAACATCGCTCAGATAAAATTTCATTGACTCGCACAACGGCACATTAATATTTAAAATAAAATAAAAGATTTCAGGGATCCATACCTTTCAAATACAAAATGACAGTTCATCTCTTCAAATGTTCGCATGTTCTGCTTGTATATCGTTGAAAGCTGTCAACATTGTGACAACAATCGTAAGTAGCAAACTTATTGATTGGCTTGCTGATTTTCTAACACACAACAGAAGACACAAATGTTGAACAAAACAGACATTTGAGCCATGCGAGATCCTTCTTTGAATTCTTTTAGAAAATTCAAGCAGCATTAATTATACTAGCGTAGTGAAGCCAAAACGTATACAGTACATTTCCTTTCTTGTGGCGAACAGCTCTTGTATACAGATCGGATATTATTTTCCCAGTTATCAGGAATTCAAGTTCTGGGCAGCACATTCACACACAAAATTCTGTGAAAATGCTTGCAAGTGTTGCATGTACACGAGTTAGCTCAAGTATAGGCACTAATCATTCTATCGGATCTCTCATCCTTTGCTATTCACTGATCATGTGCTTGTTGCCCTTGCTTTAAAATACCTGAAATTATAGGTTTCTCTTCACTCTCCTTTACAATATTATTTCTACAAACAGATACTAATTAACATTACTTGCCCTCATTTTCAATGAGCGATAATCATTTTTGCCATGAAAATAATACGTATTAAGCTTATTGTATTTTGATCCTCAGTGACATGCAGTTTGTTTGCTGTTAATGGATTTTCATTTCTTTTTTCAGGTTTACTTAGACAATGGAGCTCAGGTAGGAGATGAAATAGTTTGATTTTAAGGATTCAATCCACTAAAAAATGTTGTTGTTAAAAGCATTATTTTTTAAATTATAATTCTTGAAACTGTGGGTCCTAATTGTTCAGTAAGATAAAAAGAGGCACTTGAATAAAATATGTTTTGTAACTTACATACATGTACAATTCAAGATATATATTACTTCATGTAACATACGAAGGAATAGGCCCTTTGCAGAACCCTGTCACATGACATTTTCAATGATTCATAAAATAATTAGATGGATGGAAAGAGAGTGATGAATTAAAAAGGTTGCCAATCTTGATATTTTATGGTAGCTTGGAAGTTTGAAACATTTAGAGGATCCTCTAAATGTTTCAAACTGACATAAAATTGTATAATCAGTGTCATCAGTGTTCAAGCCTTTGTCTCAGTCAACATTTTTGTTGTGATGCAAGTCTCTGCTCCTCCTCAAGTTGTGAAAAAAATACCAAGCTTACAAACAAGTAAGCATCAGCTTAATTTTATTCACCTGTTTGCATGTTTTGAAGCTTTCCACTGCAAGCTGCTTGACATGTACAATCCTACATCGATAAAACGGCAAACAACGAGTCCAAACAAATTTGTAGAGATAACTTCTCCTGTTTAATTGGATCTTCCTGTTTCTTTGAACAAACTCTGTGCTCTTTACTTTAGGTTGTATGTGATCAAGCCGTATTTAACAGAAGTGAAGTTTTTGGATAAAATCTTTTTTGCAAGAAATTAAAGCTGCGCGGTATAACATTTTTGGAATAACAAACGACTTGATTACTTGTATCCTGCCAATTATTGTGAGACCTCTCCAGTTCCATCCCTGCAGTATTCTTTGACAGCTTTCTCAATGGATTCAAAATTTTGTTTGTTGAAGAGCACATGATCGTTGGTGAAATAAACACCGAGGATTTTTACAACATGTTTAATCTCTTCCACCCCAAATTCCCGGTGTCCCCGATTAGTGGGCCTTTTGGCACGCTAGAAGACCTTGACACATTAATAAAGTTGTTATTATTATTATGTTATCCAGTTGGAGAATTTTCGTTTTTTTCATGGCTCATTCTCAAACCCGAGTATCTGCTGAAGAGTTCCACGCTGTTTATGAGAGAAAAGAAAGAGATTTTGTTGCTAACAAACGTTGTCATGTCATCCGCAAAAATCACTAACTTCAATTCTTTTTTGTCGACCTTAATACCCTTTATCTGGTTGTTATTGCGTATGTTAATCCCAAAAGCTTGAGAGTGATAATAAAAAGAAACAGAGAGAGTGGATCACCTTGGCGAACACCCCTCTTGAGTTGGAAGAAAGATGTCACAAAGCCATTATTGATCACGCAACTTGATGTGTTGCCATAAAATGTTTGTATCCAGGCAATGAAAGATTCACCAAAACCAAAGGTTTATAAAGATATATATTTAGGAAGTTCCCATTCGGCAAATCAAGTTTATAGCAGTCAGAATACCTCTATAACCTTTCACTTTTGTGAAATCAATGACATCATTAATAGTGCGAACTGTGTCAAATAGTTCTACCCTTGAGGAAGGCGTATTGATCGAAGTGAATGCTGTGGGGAGGACTTTCTCCAGTCTTTTAGTGATCGCTTTTGAGCCGATCTTCACATCAACATTGACTAAGGAAATTGGTCTCCAGTTCCTAATCAATCTTCTATCTCAGTTTTTCTTCTCTATAAGAGTTATTACGGCTTCTTTTTGGGTAGTTGATAGTTCCTCATGATGATAAGAGAAGTTTAGGGAATCAACCAAGTTCCTCCCGATTTCGGGCCAAAACACTTTATAAAATTCCACGGACAAACCATCGTTTCCTAGCGTTTTGTTACTGTAATTTTCAACGAAGAGAGGATGTTAAAACATTCTGCATACGTTAGCTCACCCTCGCACGTGTCATGGAATTCAGATGATAATTTAGGGATATAAGCAGAGTTTAAGAAAGGGTTACAAGTCGATTGGTGAACAGTTACATCTACTTTTTCATCATAAAAATCCGCATAAAAGGAAAATATTCCTTGGCAATTGTGTTTGGATTGGTGGTTTCTTTTCCATCTGTATGTAATATCTTTCTTACATAGCTCTTCTTTTTATTATTTTCTAGGTTCAAAAATAACTTTGTATTTCGTTCTCCTTTTTCGGACCATGTAGCGCGTGAACAAATGATTGAACCTGTTATAATTTTTTTAGATTGAGGAAGTTGTACTGGCGAATAAAGTCTCCCATAACTGAGCGAATGACAAGAGATACAAGATTGCCGACGATTCATTGAAGCGAAAGTTTTGAATTTTGATGCGTTCGTGAGGAACCCAATTCAGTGCCACGATGTCAATTTGAACTTTGTAACCAATCACAGACCAGAAAAGTGAGACGGCAATTCCACGTTATATTGACGCCTCGCTCGCTAAGAAAACCTATGAGCGGATCGTGATACTAACTAGTAAAGTGAACTGAGACTTCTTTGACCAGTGAGTCCTGAATTGAATCGTTGTCAATGGCACTGAATTACACTGATTAAAGTTATAACAAGTTTGCAATGTAATAATATTAAGAGCCATGTTTACAGTGAAATGACAATACTTGCAGGCAAAAGAGAGTTATGCTATGGTGTGCTATAACCTCATGGTGCAACATCCTTCTGGGACTCAAATTGACAAAGTTACTTTTCAGTTGCAAAGGATTCTGGGAAGGTTCTTCTTCCTATAATATTGCTTTTGTAATTATTATTATCTCTCATGATTGAGGCTGCTGTAGTTCAGTGGTAGAGTATCTGACCAGTGTGTTGAATGTGATAGGTTTGACTGCTGTTAGGAGAACTCAGGGAAATCAACTTCAGAGTAGTTTGTGTCACTGACTGATTAACATCTTTCTCATATTTTTGATATTGTTTGAGATGTCCTAACTGCACGTTTTGTTTTTTCTTTTCTTAGATTAAGTCCCCTCATGACAAGGGCATTTCCCAGTGTATAGAGGAGAACAAAGTTCCTTGGAAAGATTCGTGGGAACTCTGCATTTCCAGTCCTCTAATAAGAGACCCTTTCATGGAGATTTGTGCATCATACTATGAAGATATAAAAAAGTATTCCCATTACAGGTGATTGTCACAACTAAGGTTGTTGAACATGAAATCAGCCTAATACAGCAGACATTATGTGTAGACATATGTGATTCTCCATACAAAAATATGTCTTATCAAACATTGCAATTTGAGTGAAACCTGGTTTCAAAAGGGTTTTCAAAGGGTTTTCAAAGAGTTTCCAAAGGGTTTCAAACCCTCTGAAACCGGATTTCCAAACTAAGGGTTTCAGAATGACCTCAAACCCCCAAAAATGCATCAAACAAGTCATAACTGAAGAAAGTCACAATTTTTAACTTTTAACAGTTTCAGATGTTCAACATCCACTGTCAGTTGTACTTAAGAGTGGCGGTCAGGAAAAACCGAGCATTGAAGTTGAAAAGTCAATTTATTTTTTCTCATGAATTACCTATTGATAGAAAATAAACCTGATGTAGTTTAATTGTTTTTGCAGAAGCCCTTTTATTTCCCTATTAAACCTACTGTACCTCTCACTTTTGAAAAAAGGTTAACATCATGTCGTTAAGGGCTAAGACAGGAGTCAGTGATAATTGTTGTACGTTGCTACATATTACGATCAATGAGTCAGAGTGATTGTATGAACTTTTCGGCCGTTACATCGACGACTGCTTCGGCGGCGCTTCTTGCACTAAAGACGAACTCAATCAATTTATTACATTTGTTAACTCATTTCATCCAGCCCTTAAATTAGGTGGAAAATTTCTGAATCTTCAATCGCTTTTTTAGACATCAATGTTTCCATTAGTGGCAACGGCCTATCAACTAGTGTTCACTACAAACCAACGGACTCCCGCAGCTATTTACTTCATTCATCTTCTCACCCACCGCATGTTAAAAACTCCATCCCTTATTCTCAATTCCTTAGACTTCGACGTTTATGTAGTGATGACTCTGACTTCACAGCCAAGTCAGATGATATGTGCAAATTTTTCAAAGACCGCAATTATCCCGACTCCGCCGTCATTACAGGACAAGACCACGTGCTACAAACCGACCAACAAACCACGCTACAAACGTCACAAAGGTCCAGGAAGAGAGAATTCCATTTACACTTACCTACCACCCACAAAACCACGCCGTGAAAAACATAATTTTAACTAACTTCAAACTACTCCAAGACGACCGGAAACAGGCAGAATTTTTTCACAACCACCACTTGTTTCCTTCAAACGAGACAAGAATCTCGGCAACCTTTTAGTTAAAAGTTCTCTTAAAACCGACGAACAACCAGGTTCTTTCAAATGCTCGCGCGCGCGATGCAACACCTGTCCCTTCATTCACAACACTGTCAACATCTCAGGTCCAAAACGCTCAATCAAAATCACCGATCGTTTTGACTGCACATCCACTAATGTAATCTACTGCATAACTTGCACTCTGTGCAAAATGCTTTACATTGGAGAGACAGGAAGAAGACTAGTAGATCGCTTCCGCGAACATTTGAGAGACGTTAAAACAACGATAGAGATACCTCTAAACCTGTGTCTAAACATTTTAATCTTCCCGGTCATTCTTTTGAAAACATGATTGTTTGCGGCCTTTCCCTTCATCAAGGCAACACTGAAAGTCGTAAAACTTCAGAACACAAATTTATCTTTCAAATCGGCACCTTGGCCCCCCATGGGATCAACGAACGCTTCTCGTTTAACTAACTAATTTATTCATGCATTCTCCGTTACCATGCTTCCTCCAATCACGGAACTCTTTATACTCTAGTATATAAACACACACAAACCACAATCCTCCACTTTGCTCGAAACGTCAGCTTTTAGAAATTCGCTACGGCGGTTAATTTACCTTTATCAACTCTGAGTTGATAATCAACATAGTGTTTCACTTGCCCGCCGACGCAGCACCACATGCAGTTTCATTAGAAACTAATCACTTTGTCCATTTGATTGTATGTTTGTTCCCTTTAGTGAGGAAAATAGCAGAACAAAGCTGAAGTATACCTTCACTCCTATGCATGGTGTTGGACAAAGGTTTGCTGAGCTGGCATTTGAGGCCTTTAACTTACCCCCCTTTGTATCTGTGAGAGAACAGGTATATGTACAATATTTTGCTACAGTAACTTGTTTAGAATACCAGTTGGAAAATTAGGAAAATGTTTCTGTTTGAAAGGAATTGACTGACTTTTCCTATTGTAAAGTATAACAACAAATAAGGTGCTAGAATAAAAAAATAATAATGTTTTGAATTCTAGACAAAAACTAACAGTTGTTGCATCACATTATCTTCTTTGTGCAAAGGTGGGAAGTTAAATTTGCACCATTATAACTTCAAGAAATATTAATTTAAATTGCAGTTCTTTCCAGGTGTCATAGTTTATATGGTGCTTTAGCCATTGTAATATATCTTACCTACATCAAAATATACCAACTTACAAAACATGGAAAGCACAATTTTTGACCCATCGTGTGCCCTTTTTAAAAAGTTACAACTTTCTATGCAGACATTGAAATGAAACACAACTACACAAACAAGCACATAACTGATGGTAATAACCATCACAAGTTGCATTGTCAATAATTTATTTATTAAGCATGCCAAAACAAATCTACTTCAGCTTTTCTTATCCGGTAGCCAACTTTGTGCCTCGACTCCTTGTATATTAAAGTACGTACTTGCTGAGCTAAAGACAATTCAGCTTGAAGTCAATGTTCATTCATCATCATGTTTGGTAATGGTTTGCTCTAGCAGCAAAACATGTGGTGGACCCATTCGGGGCCCTATTGTGTTGCCTGGTAGCATATACATATAGGGAAGAAGTATGTAAAGACAATTAGTCCTTTTCTAGCAATGAGGGTTTGTACTCTCACCTTAACCACCTTAGGTTGGGATGGAATGAAGTAGAGAGAGGGGGAGGGAGGGAGGCTGTGTTACTATGTTAGGCAAAGGTCTGTCAATTCCTTTAATACAGAAGAAATTCTTAAATCCGTAACTGGTAACCAGATTCCAACTGGTGATTAGAACTATGTACACCATTGGTTTTCATGATAAGAATCCATACAGGATGTTATTATTGACAAATAACTCTTTTTTGCGAGAAGTGGTCGTAAGTAGTACCATAATAAATACCGGTAACACACTGTACCAATGATCATTTCTTTACTTCATCCCCTCCTGTAGATCATGTACATGTACATATGATTTCATTCATTAACTGGGTTTGTCACACAACAATACTCCACTTCTCATTGTATTAATTATTTTCAAGGGAACATACATGTATGAACTCACAATTTGACCTTGCTCTCCATGTTGTACATGTACAGTAGAGTGTTGTGGAACTCATGGGTTAAAATACCATTGAAGCCCTGGATTTTTGCAGGCTTCTTTGGGTAATTGTGAAGAAACAGCTCCCCTCCACCGACTGTCGGTCAACTGTTGGCCGACAGTTAACCGACATATTACCGACAGATGGCCGACAGCTGACCGACAGCTGACCGACAGGTCACCGACAGGTCACCGACAGTCGGTCAACACAGATGACCGACAGCTAACCGACAGTAAAATGTACTATGAAAACTAAAACATGGCGCTTACATGACTGAAAAAAAAACTCGCCGAAAGACTAGTACAAAACTTGCATCGTATTTTAATACTTACATATCATCAATCATCGAAAAGACCACAATCTTGCTAACATCTCCACTGTCTGAAACTTAACTTAGCTTAATTTCACAAAAACGACGAGCAACTTTAAGCACGTTTCGAATCGCCCTATAATTCATAGCGAGCCCTTATGGTATGGTATGTCATGTATATCAACATAATGTTTCCCGTCCCGTCTCTAACGTTGTTATTTATTTACAGATTGCAGTGCTACTTCCAGCTTTGTTTATTAGGTCAATTTCCCCTCCCATTTTATCAGAATAAAATAAAATGTACGCAATCCTATTAAATTGTGTCTTCTTAATTGATTTGTTTATGCAATAATTGGTTTTGCGCGTGCTTCATTTAGCTAAATAAATTGACTCTTCATATGTTGGTTCAAGACTTTATTTCATTTGGTGGCTCCTAAAGGAGCCGTTTGTTGTTACTAAGCGAACTTAGTTCAGAGGGTAGAACTCAGCAATGCCAGCTAATATGTTGTCGAAGTGATCGTCTGGATGAAGTTTCCGCCAGTTGAACTCATCCAGGTATCCTGGGATTTTGCTTTTGAGAGTCCCGTTCATCGCCTTCAGCTTCCTCTTCACCTGACTCCATAGTCCCTCGATCGTGTTCGTGTGGGCTCCCGTGTATGGATCATAGATGAAGTTCTTCGAATGGTTCACCATGACATGGATGTAACCGACGTTGTTTAAGTTGAAGTAAGGCGAAAACTTGTCAGAAATAATCAGGGTTCCAGGTTCTACAAAGTGCTGTATCAGTCCGGTTAGGTACTTGGAAGGTGAGAGCCCTGCCACTGTCTCTTTCAACCATGCCGAAAACCCAGGTGCCTATATAAACCCGGCCGCGATTGTACTTGCGCTTGTGACCAAACATGGATTCGTCGATCTCTACAGTCTTTCCTCTGCCGCCTAACTTGATGTTGCCGTGCAGGATTTTCAGGCCAACTGTTGGTCAACTGTCGGCCGACTGTTGGCCGACTGTTGACCAACTGTCGGTCGACAGTTGGCCGACAGTCGGTGGAGGGGAGCTGTTCTTCACAATTACCCTTCTTTGTATGTGTGAGGATTTTATTTCACTTTCGAATGTAGTCTATTGTTCACCTTGTCAGAGCTGTAGGAATAATTTTACCTTTGTTTATGACTCACTGATTGGTGACCTTTTCATGCCTTACACTGTGTGATAGTTAACTTGGTTGTCATTTTGCTTAATTAGATGGTTCCAGATCCTGAGTTTCCGACTGTAAGATACCCCAATCCCGAGGAAGGAAAAAGTGCCTTGGTCAGTAGATTAATGTCAATAAATAGGCCAGAAATGATTTGACCAAATATAAAAGCTACATACAACATATACTTCAAGGCACAAATGTAAAGGCCTTCAAATGGTACAAATAATTGTCCAATATTTTTAAATATTGGAACATTGTCACACCTTGCTCAAATAATTATTTCAACTGTTTCCTTTACTGTGGTATTTTACAAAATGTAAAACATTTAGTTTTTAGGTATAAATTTGCTACTTATATTGTATTGTAAAACTCCCTGAGAAAGTCTGTGTTGGTCAGACGAAATTCATAGGAGTATTACATGTAAAGAAGTTTTACAACCACCAGTTTGCAGTGCTGCTCACTGGTTTAGGTTTTTAAAAAAGCATGCCATGAACGAAGAGAAAGAAAGGCAGAAAGTATTGTGGCTAACTAGTACCAGAAGAATCCAGATTCCTTGAACCTTCGATTTCTCTAACCTCAGAATAACTCGAACCAAAAGTTGTTTCCCCACAGATAGCTCAACATATTCACCTTATCACGGATGTTCCACATGTCGATGAACTGTGCCAAATGACCAGAAAAATTTCTGACATTGTAGAGAAGAGTTTTTTTGTTAAAAAGAGGCAAGAGCTTATCGCCGGTTATCTCATTTAGGGAATTGCATTTTTACATAAATAGAGCCCAGTGTAGAATTGCGAGCTGTATCCATTGGGTTCTGTTCTGGGGGCTTATGTCTTTAAATTACATTTTGTTTGTAAATAAAGACTATCTACAACAAAAAGGTGTTACAGTATTTGTATGAAAATGTGCCTACTTGGTTGTGATAAAACAATATGTACCTTAGTATAATTTGATGCCACCTTTGATATTTCAAACTCACGATTTCTCAAACCAATTTTCATTTCCCTTGGAGGTTTGAGAAATCTGGACTCCACTGTAATAATTATGCTAACTACAGATATTGACTTGTGACTTGAAACTTTGTACACAGGACCTTGCAATGAAAACTGCTAGTGAGAATAACTGTACTGTAATTCTGGCAAATGATCCTGACTCTGATAGAATGGCCCTTGCAGAGAAACAGCCAAAGTAAGTGACAAATCCTCAATTGAAAAAAATACTATTGTAGAACAACCACTAGTCAACTGACATTTCATAACTGATGTCTTCTTCCTTTACCCCATTCTCTCTTGTAATAATTATGACTGTGATAATGTGATTGCTGGGAAGTTACACCAGGCCTCATGCCTTTTTTCATGTGATCATGAACAACTCTTTGATTCACTTTAAGTATATGTAACATATCCAATTGCATGTGTTATTTGTGACTGGACGACAAGAATCAGAAACTCTTTGGGTACTTATACATGCATGGATTTGCCAAAATGACAGCTTGTGGCTTCAACTGTATTAAATACTGTTCTCCTCTTCCCCAGATTAATGCTATTCAATTTCTAGCTTCATGCCCAGAATTTTGCTACTTTTAAAGCTAGTAGTGCACTATGCATCCTTACTGCTTATCGGGCGTTTGATAGGTTTAGCATGCAGTCTATTCATATTATTCTCAAAGCTAGGTAGCCATTGCACAATATTGTGATTGGAAGACCCTAGTGGAGCTAGGATACAAGGGGTGTTATACAAATGATGTAAAATTGTATTATTATAAGATATATCTACAGTAGAACCCTGCTAACTCGAACTCCCAAGGGAAACAAAAAATAGTTCGAGATAGTGGAGCTTCGAGTTAGCCGATAGTAAATGACTGAAAAACAAAGGCAAGGGGAATGGGTTTGAGTTCGAGATAGCAGGGAGTGTTTAATTAAGAACTCGGGGCTCACTATAATATTACAAATCAAGTTTTCAATTGATTTATTTTGAGAAGAAAGTAAAATTCATCAAATCAAATAACTTTTTATTCTACGGGGATGAGAAGGCTTCGCGTTTATTTAACAAATAAGCTTAATGAAGTTTATAAATCAACACGGCAGCTCAGCAGACGACATTGAATCTTGACCAAAAAACCTCATTCAAACCTCTTTTTAAAGCTCTCAAACTGCCCTCCTTTCAAGAAATACAAAAAAGCAACGGTTTTGAGGATGAACTTTAATTAATTCTGTTATCTTTCAATCATGCCTGGCCAGCCAGAAGAAAGATGGATATGCATAAATTAACTTTGCAGTTCAAAACCGCCGATTGAGGAATAAATTTAAAAAATTGAATTTTGGCCTACAGTGGTCAAAAATCCTTGTTCAAGATCTCTTTTGGAAGCTCTCAAAATGCACTATTTTGATAAATTATACAAATCAAACTGGAAAACATTTTGCAAAAAAACTTAAGTTTGTAAAATGCCCGCAGTCATTCTCTGGAGTTCATTTGAACACGTCAAGAACAAAAGGTCGCTTAATTACACTATTGTTACATTCGTTTGATCTTCATAGAAAATATCTCACGTTTTTCCAAACGAATGAAACCAAACTTATTCAACATGCTTTCAAGTAGCTTGAAGTGAATGCCCAAAGGAATAAACCGAGCCTTCAAGCCACAACATCCAGTGTGTATCACCATTTCTGAATGAATCATTTCTTAAATTGGCGTGAAGTTGTAATGTTAACAACAATAATTATTCTATGACCATTATATGGTACATGTAGCATACAGTATATAAGTCAGACCCGTAGGGAGGGGGTATGCACAATCTGCGAGGCAGCGAGACAGACGTGCGAGCCAGGCAAGGCATGCAAGGCATGCAAGGCATCCACCAAAACATGCGAGCCAGACATGCGAGGCATGCGAGCCATATATTTTTTATAGTTTTTCGTCATGTAGGTCGACAGTCAAATTGGTAGGTCGAGAGAATCGATGATGTAAATTACCGTCTTCTCTCATTGCTGCCATTTTGAATACCGAGAAGGCCCTGAGGACGACATTGAATGACCATTGAACCAACAACACAAACTGTCACGCATTATGCGCAAGTCCAATCTCCACCCCAGAGCTCTTCTCTTTTGCGCAGTCAATAAAAGCAGCAAATGGGGAATGAGAATGGGGCAAGTCGCCAGGGGTGAAAATTAATTCGAGCCACGCCCACAACCTTTTAGGGGTTCTTTTCCGAAATTCCAACTATCACACCCGCCACTTTAATATGGGAGTCCCACCCCCGAGCGTAGATCACACCGATATCAGATTGGAATGGTTTTATAAATGAGTTTCTTGGCAACTTTGATATGCATTCTTTCCATGGACAGAAATAAAATGTCCTTTTATCCACATTAAATTAAAAATTCTGCAAGGGCCCTCTGTACTAGCTTGGAGGTCTCCAAATGAAATTGAGGTATTGCAAGATGCACACTTTGCCTCTTTGCGAGTTTTCTTAATATCAATTTTGAAAACTTGATTATCTGAGCTACATTTACATATTGTATGTATATCTGTCTGGGGAACACGCTCTGGGAATTTCACATCAATGACTGTTGACCATTATGCATTCGAAAACTGTCATTTGTAGATTTTAAATAAGCATGATTTTTCAAAGTTGCACTCTACTTGTCCCGGACGACCGGACAGGGGTTTTGTAACTTTAATTTATTGTGTGACTGATTTTAAGGCAAAGTTAGAACATCATAATGACGATTACGTCATGTTGCTTAGTAACATCGGGACGACCAATCGCGGACTCAGTCCCGTCTCGGAAACGGGATTTCGCCCTCAACTGGTACCCTACTGAGAGAAGCAAACTTTGTATTTTAAGGAAGATTTTCCGACGATGTCCGATGCCAAAGATGGGTTTGGAGGATTCAAACAAGAGATGTAGCTCCATTTATAGGGCTTGTTTTGTCTGAAATGAATCAAATTTACATATCCGTGACATGCGCATATAATGCGTGACAGTTTGTGTTGTTTGGCTCAAGTATGTCGTAGCTATCCTTGAAACGTCTTTGTAATACAATTTGACTGTCGACCTACATGGCGAAAAACTATAAAAAAAATATATGGCTCGCATGCCTTGCATGTCTGGCTCGCATGTTTTGGTCGATGGCTCGCATGCCTCGCCTGGCTCGCATGTCTGCCTCGCTGCCTCGCATATTGTAGACACTCGAGGGAGGGGGTGGGGGTGCGATGAGTGCGTACACACACTCCACAGGCTGTTGAGGTCCACCTATTGTGGATCGACGGTTCAAAAGAAAGTGAAATAATAGTGCTTGTGTTCAAATTCGATAACTGGTGTAGTTTGAAAATGAAGTCTGAATCAACTGGTTCATCCAATAAACCAAAACAATCGTGTTTACATATCGTCTTCATCGACAAAGACAACATCAAGCGAGTAATTTTCTTCATCCAAATATTCACTCCATTGGCTTGAAAATCTCTTTAATCGAAGGTCCGCAATATGTATTTTTAGTATTCTTTCATCGGTAAAAAATATTCTCTAAACTTATAAATTACATGCACATAAAGTTTCTGTTTGTCAAAAATCCATTTAAGCATGTGGCCCACTCCTGGCATTTGAATGAAATGTGTGAGTTGAAAAAATAAACGATATGCACAGTAAATACAGACAAATAATTAGTTTCTTTGGTGCACTTTTATTTCAACTGGACAAGTTGAAAGACCAATAATATATGTATTTTATAACTACAAAAACACTAGAATCTTACTTAGCTGGATAAATTTTGCTGAATCATAACATTTAGCGGAATGGTTTACCTGAAAATTTATTTTCAAAAAATGACCTTTACAGCAAGGTCTGTTGTCCAGATGTCGGCTTTGTTATTTCTAGACTCATTCTGTGATAATTGAAAATATAAGGGATGTACAGTACCGGACAGAAGTAACCTAACAGAGATTGCTTAGCAGAACGCATTCTTTAAGCGTTCTGCTTAGCGTTCCTTTAGCGTTCCCTTAGCATTCCATTGGCGTTCCCTTAGCATTCCATTGGCGTTCCCTTAGCATTCCTTTGGCGTTCCGTTAGCATGCCTTTAGCATTCCCAAAGCATTCCAGTTTAAAATGGAATGCTAGCTGTAGCGTTCCTGAAACACAAAAGAGAATGTGTTACATGTACCTAGTAATTCTCTTGGAACGTATTCCTGCCTAGTGGGCAAACTCTTGCTTTATGCGAGACAACGTATCGTAACTTTTCACCAGCAGTAAGTCTTTTCTTTATATCACAAACCACGAACAGGATGAAACAGAAAACTTGTCATCTAAAGAGATGCGAAGAAACGATGAGCTTTCTTCGATCGAACTTGCTGGTATTGCATGTTGCGACACCTTGTTTCCAATTATTTCTTATATATAAATTCTATCCTATGATATTTTCAAACTGTGATCAGCTGAGAGTTTACAGTCAGTTACAGTGCAACTACTCCAACCAAGGCCACCCAACAAAATTCTGTGTAAATTATCAAGTGGAAATCTTGGATGTTAACAATATTATATTTCCCACAAATTATGGATCTAAGCAAACTGCACACTATAGAAGCAATACATTTGTGACCATTTTTATTGTTTTAACACTCAAACGCTATTGGTCAATTTGCAAAGAATTTACTTGGGTGTCCTTGGTTGGAGTAGTCGCACTATATCACAATGATTGTTTTTGGCTTCCTTGAATACAGGTCATGAACAAAAAAATATGCTGGTTGGGACTTTGACCTCTTAATTCATCTTCTCCACTGAAATAAGAAATATCCTTCCTTGGACTCCTTTAATCTTTATTATTGAATGTTATTGACAATGTTATTTTCATATTATTATACATGGACATTGTAGGTTTTTATATACATGTGCTAGTACTACATGTATCAGATTTTAGTTTAATATTGCATTCATAGTTTAGCTTTACATCATGGCTATTTGAAAATTAAAGCAGCCCTGCTTATTTTGTATTACCCTGGTTAAGTACATGTAAAGATTATTATTGTTACCATTAGGCCACTATGCCTTCCTCAACTCTGTGAGGTCTTAAAAAATATGGATTGTAAGCAGTTTAATTATGTTTATGATTTATTTGAATTATTGAGATGCTGTGAAGATGCACTGATTTTCTTTAATGTATTATTGAAGTGGTCAATGGAAGGTATTCAGTGGTAATGAGACAGGAAGCATGTTTGGATGGTGGGCATTTACCTGTCACAAGAGGCAGCATGCAGAGCTATATCCAGGTATTCAACAGTTTAAAACAGTGAACATAAATTAAGTTTTAGTATTGTGCAAAAGTAATGCAAACACAATTCGACAAATTTTGTTCTTTGTTCCCTGCAAATTCTCTACAAAGTTTGCCAAAATTTCAGAACAAAAGTGTGGCATTATTTCAGTAGTGGGTAATGAATTGGTTGCCAATTTTCAGTATTGTAAACAAAATTCAGACTAATGAAAAACACTCGATACGATTGATAGCTTTCATCTTTAAGCTTATATTTAACTTAAGCTTATGTTTATTGAAGCAAAGTTAGTTTTTTTTTAAGACTCGACTGTGAACTTTTATAGTTTTAGTTTTTTCCCAAAATTTGAGCTTCTAAACTCGGGGTGCGGCTTATCTGCGAGTGCGGCTTATACGCCGGTGTTTACGGTACATTAAATATAAATTATGTTAAAATGAAAAATCACACTAAATGAAAAAACGGACTAATGAAAATTTGATCTAGTGAAATTAAGTCAAAACAAAAAGAAACTAATGATTTACTAATACAACATGACATATATTATCTATGACACTGCACATTGTCCTGTATTTGTAAATTTAACAGCCATTGATTTATTGAAGGATTACTATCATCATACTCATACATTCCTTCGTATGCGACTCATAAACATAGCAGGCGGAGATTGCGCAGTACTGACTGTAAATCATCTTTAAATCAAACATAAGCTTACACTGAACATATCACGCACTGCAAACCAGAAGAATATGTTTACTTTTAATAATTTAAGAGGCAGTCCGCGTAAGAACCGACCGGTCAATTTTCGGCGGTAAATGGATTTCTTTCATTTTCTCCACAGAAGTAGAACATCATGTTTAAAGTACAAAAATCATATTAGTTTGGCTTCGTTCTTTTTAAAACTTGCGTTTGGCCATTTGTCCCGAAGCGACCATAGATTATGCAAATTAGTCGTTCGGAACATCGATTTTTACCTGAAACTCGAAGCACCGTATAATAATGTAGATTTAACACAGTGAGCTAATGTTTACGTCGTTAGTCATATTAGTAATAAACTTTGTTTCAAGCGTTAAATTAACTTGTTCCAGTTCGTACAAAATTAGTTATGATTTTTTTCGTACACCCACCTATTGGTGCCACAGCCGCCATTGGCAAAGTGTCTCGATAAAAATACATAATTTCTCAAAAGTGGGACCTGATCAGAAATCAATTCACCAATATTTTATCAGACCAAGGTCTGGTCTACAAATAACTGCAATAACATTTGTGGGCACTCGTCATATAATACTAGAAAATTTTGCATCAATTTCACAAAAATGACAAATTTCATTATCATTCGGTCAATAAAGGCTGGTTTCATTTTCTTAAATTTGTCTTTAAAAACATTTCAGACCTACAACAGATTTAAAAAAAGGCCCATATTACAGTTCTGAACAAAAAACATTTGTAAAACTAACCTGAATTATGTACAAAGTCTTCCAACTGGACACCATTTTTCCCCACCGTGGGGTCGATGTCACGCAACACAAGAGCGAATCATCACGGTATCATGATCTCGAATGATCGCCGAAGAACATTAAATGTTTGCCCATTTATCAACAGCAACCAAATGGTATTTCATGCGAGAGAACAGCGTTTAGTTCGGGAAAAATATGCCATATTATCCGTAGTTTTAGGTGCAGTTTTTGCTTTGTAATCCAGTGGTTATAATCCGCTTATCGTATGCTGAATTGCAGTCTTGCTTGAAATGACTGAAATAATAACCGTTTCAGAGTAAACAAAGTCCTTCGTAAATCCTTGTAATGTCCTGAAAAAGCTGAGCAATCAACCAGATACTGCACAAAGGCTAGAATGTTGTCTTCGTCGTCGCGATACAAACTGAAATTGAAGGTTTACAAAGGATCGCCTGATTCGGATGACCGCTGACCTTTTAGCATGACTCGCGCGTGACATAAAAAAAAGAATGCATTTCATAGTTTGAGTGATAACGTGAACACTCAAAGTTTGAGCTTGTGGGCATACAGGTTTCCAATTGACATCCTGAAGAAAATTAATGAGCCATACGAAAAACTCTCATCTTGGCAGATCAAGCGTGCAAGAGCTCACGCAATGCACAATCCAAGAGATCCCCTCAGCGTGCCTCAGGGTAAAGGAAGTCAAGCATCCAGTGCGAATTGACATGCTAAAAGTGGCGCATTTTGTTGAGTTTGTAAATCGCCCATACTTTTATCAAGACGTGATGGCCGTTAATTGAAAGAGGGGCGTTTATCAGCTTCTAGGGGGGTTGAGGTGTATGCTTCCCCGGAAAAAGTTTCCGATTTTACCCTCTAAAACGCAATTTCCAGCATTCCTGAGACTCGAAATACGTTTCAGTCAATTGGTGGAAGTGAAACAACTACCTATAAAACAATTTTATTCTATTATTTTTATGAATTTTGGACGACAGTATAAGCTATGAATAGGCTCCGCGGTGGGCCGGGCGAAACTGGGGAGAGAAGGAAGGCCATCCCCACCACGAAGCCTATTCACAAGCTAACGCAGGAGCATGCTCCTGCCAATGCTCCTGCCACTATCTTAAATAAAGTTAACTGACTCAAATAATGGCTCAAACTTCTCCTCGTAACAGAACTCTAGTACTGACCTACACCTGATCCTGACCTACACCTGATCCTGATCCTGACCTGATGATGAATCTTGTTGCAGTACGCACTGCGTCTGGCGTTTCTATTGTTTGTCCACTATTTAGTAGTTTCAGGACCGTAAGCAACGACTTAATAAAAGTATGGGCGATTTACAAACTCAACAAAATGCGCCACTTTTAGCATGTCAATTCGCACTGGATGCTTGACTTCCTTTACCCTGAGGCACGCTGAGGGGATCTCTTGGATTGTGCATTGCGTGAGCTCTTGCACGCTTGATCTGCCAAGATGAGAGTTTTTCGTATGGCTCATTAATTTTCTTCAGGATGTCAATTGGAAACCTGTATTCCCACAAGCTCAAACTTTGAGTGTTCACGTTATCACTCAAACTATGAAATGCATTCTTTTCTTTATGTCACGCGCGAGTCATGCTAAAAGGTCAGCGGCCATCCGAATCAGGCGATCCTTTGTAAACCTTCAATTTCAGTTTGTATCGCGACGACGAAGACAACATTCTAGCCTTTGTGCAGTATCTGGTTGATTGCTCAGCTTTTTCAGGACATTACAAGGATTTACGAAGGACTTTGTTTACTCTGAAACGGTTATTATTTCAGTCATTTCAAGCGAGACTGCAATTCAGCATACGATAAGCGGATTATAACCACTGGATTACAAAGCAAAAACTGCACCTAAAACTACGGATAATATGGCATATTTTCCCCGAACTAAACGCTGTTCTCTCGCATGAAATACCATTTGGTTGCTGTTGATAAATGGGCAAACATTTAATGTTCTTCGGCGATCATTCGAGATCATGATACCGTGATGATTCGCTCTTGTGTTGCGTGACATCGACCCCACGGTGGGGAAAAATGGTGTCCAGTTGGAAGACTTTGTACATAATTCAGGTTAGTTTTACAAATGTTTTTTTCGTTCAGAACTGTAATATGGGCCTTTTTTTAATCTGTTGTAGGTCTGAAATGTTTTTTAAAGACAAATTTAAGAAAATGAAACCAGCCTTTATTGACCGAATGATAATGAAATTTGTCATTTTTGTGAAATTGATGCAAACTTTTCTAGTATTATATGACGAGTGCCCACAAATGTTATTGCAGTTATTTGTAGACCAGACCTTGGTCTGATAAAATATTGGTGAATTGATTTCTGATCAGGTCCCACTTTTGAGAAATTATGTATTTTTATTGAGACACTTTGCCAATGGCGGCTGTGGCACCAATAGGTGGGTGTACGAAAAAAATCATAACTAATTTTGTACGAACTGGAACAAGTTAATTTAATGCTTGAAACAAAGTTTATTACTAATATGACTAACGACGTAAACATTAGCTCACTGTGTTAAATCTACATTATTATACGGTGCTTCAAGTTTCAGGTAAAAATCGATGTTCCGAACGACTAATTTGCATAATCTATGGTCGCTTCGGGACAAATGGCCAAACGCAAGTTTTAAAAGAACGAAGCCAAACTAATATGATTTTTGTACTTTAAACATGATGTTCTACTTCTGTGGAGAAAATGAAAGAAATCCATTTACCGCCGAAAATTGACCGGTCGGTTCTTACATGGACTGCCTCTTAAGCTTTGCAAGGAAGATGGCTATTTGTAGTGAAACTCAAAAACAATTAGGTACAACGGTAAAATAAAACACTGGAGAATTCTGGGGTTTTAAAATAGCTACAATTTTTAACAACCTACTTGAAATCTGCAGTCTCATCCACAACAAGGCGATAGTCTTCCGTACGATCGAAATTATAAATCGAAGAGCTTTGTTTTATCGCAGAAACTCCGTTTTTAAGCAAGTACATTTTCCATGAAATCAAAATTCGCCAAGATCTGTAATGAGTTTAGGAAGTTCTTCAATTCGAAATAAGCGAAAAGCGAGCTTGAGGTGATAAAAACAATTGAGAACTCACAGATGTTCTCCTCGCAACATCAAACCTGACGTTCTCACGTTCTCGAAGACAAGTCGCAACGTCTTGTACATGCGCAGTAACACGTGAAAGGAAGTTCACGTTTCCGGTTGCCGTCGCAACGTCTGTTGCTTAAGGGGGCTATTAACGTATTAAAACTCAAATTATCTTACCATACACCCTGTCGTTTTCCAAATTAAATACTCATCTCTGATTAATATCACAAGCTTAAAGTCGTTCAGTCGATAATCGGCATATAGTTGTCACTAACAAAACGACAAAATGATGTTATTGCAAGCTATTCAAAAAGTCTAGTAGATCTACAATAGATTGGCCCGGCTAAATTTACAAGTCCAAGAACACTTCAGATTTAGCTAGCTTTCCGATTAGAAACGGTAAAAAAGGTCGAAAATGCGAGATATTGTATATTGAAAAAACGTTTTCGCTGCCTGTTCTCAACTAGAAGGTAAACACTGAGAAAAGCCGGCAAAGTGGTCATGCATATGGCATCGCGCACTGTACTAAGGTCACGCAATCGTACGTACACTGCTTTCCTTGCCCTTCTTTGTTCTTTCCATCAGATCAGTAAATAAACATTACAAAAAAATAGCTGTTTCAATGTTTTGGTGTTTCGTTTCACTGTTTCAGTGTTTCATTTTGCTGTTTCGTGGTTTAGCAGTCCCACGGGTCCAATATGGCGTGCCACATAAATTTTGTGAGGTCAACACACTTTTGATTGACGCATAGAACAATACTCAAATTTTACCGACATGTAGAGAATAGAGGCATGGGCTATACAACGCCAAAAAAGGGTATTTCTTCTCTCTTTTTCCCGTGATTTTTCTATATTAGCCAATGAAATGTGTCCATTTAATTGAAATTAAAAATTAATAGTTCGCCCTTTTCAATGACTTGCCGTTAGCCTGCCTATCTTTTAGCCAGCCCATCACTTGAAGGTAAAGCTGCACTCGGGTGAAACTGGCCCACACTGCTGGAACTTATCCCGGTTTCTGTAGCATGAAGCCAACTAGGAGTATTGCTACTCCCCTGGATGAGATGCTAGTCCATCGCAGTTCACTCCCCCCAGCATTTTGTCGCTGGTACCCAATCCTGGGTGGAGCGAGGCACTTTGAGAGTTAAATGTCTTGGCCAAGAACACAATGCAATGACCTTGGCCAGCGCTTGAGCCTGGCTAACCATCGCGTCTCCCACATGTTACTGATCATTTATTGTTGGTTCAACAGGTTCATCTGTGTATATGATTGCAAGCACAGTGTCTTCAAAAATGCTCCAAGCTATGGCTAAGGAAGAAGGGTTCCTGTTTGAGGTGAGTCAGCTACAAAATTAAAAAACATAGCAGGAGTTATTATTTTTATGGTCCACACTAAAATGATCGAAAATGGCATCTGCGTTTTCAAAATCTCTGTTTTCATCCACGCACACGAAAAACAATGGGTATTCAACACGGTGTGTTTTGAAATTTGTACCATCCCATGCAAGTATGTGATAAAAATTAATGTTGTTTATCCCAAATTAAATCTATTTTTATCCTTCTTTTCCCATTTTCATTATGGGAGTGAAAGTAGGCAATAAGTGAACACAAAAAAGCTTATGAATTATAAGGAGGGGATATCATGTTGACTCTGTAGATGTGTAGATCATGTAGATTACTAGTTTTCTGTACATCGCTCCTCTTGGATAAAAATGCTGTTTTGCAATACAATAATTATTATTCTTATCTGTTATTTATTATATTAGTCTACTGGTAGTTAGCGTAACTCTGTTTTATTCCTATTTTTGCGTGTGTGTGTCTTTGTTTGTTTGTGTGCCCGACCTTAACATATAAACTCAAGAAATTGAGAAAACACTCGCCTGCGGCTCGTGTTTTCTAAATTTCTCTCGTGTTCTCAAATTCCCGTCGTGTTTTATGACAGTATAATACATGGTTTTGGCTTCTTTATTTGTTAAATATTAACTGGCCGCCTGGCATTTTTAACTTCAAGGTTATTTCGGGTAGCCAGTACCCCTATTATTTTTTTCTGTCCAATTATTGTAAATACTTTAAGTAACCTGTGGGGTAAAATAAAGTTTGTTGTTGTTGTTGTTGCTCTGAAGATTAAAGTATCATGTTACATGGGTTTCAGAACCTAAAAACAAAAGTACCATGTTACATAGGCTTCAGAAGATAAACAAAAGTGTAATATTACATGGGTATCAAAGATAAACAAAAGTATCATGTTTTATGGGTTTCGGAAGAAAAACAAAAGTAACATATTCCATGTATGTTCGCGAGGAAAACAACAGTATGATCTTATAACGATTGGAGGAAAACAAAGACTAATGCTGTGAGGAAATCGACCCACACAGAAGGGGAAAATAACGTCTTTCATTTCTTGCAATGTCACATAGTCCCTTTCACATGGCTTTAAAAGTCCTTTCACTAATCCCATCCACGTTCAAAGCAATAAAGTACATTACCATTTTGTTTTTACCAATTAACCAAGTTTTACATAAAACTATCCTTTCTTTGGGAAGTCTTTTGCCCAAATTTACAATTTTTGCTGCAAGTAAAACACTACATGTAGTTGCCTCTCAGTGTAAACATTCTCGATCCTTTCCAAATGTAAGCCACAGTCAATTATTGTACCTGCTTAGTTCCTATGCCTCTATATTTCGCCGCGGTCAATCCGTTTTGATGGGTCACATGGTGTGAGCGAAAAAGTGAGGCCTAGACAAAAACCAGAAAGTGAGACACTTTCTCAATTTTTTTCCTGACTGATTCGGTGCGAAATCGTGAAGCCCTGATGATCACTTTTCAGTCGAAAACGTTCGGTTTCTTTTTTTTTAGTATAATTTTAAATCATTTAACCTTGTGAATAGTTGTTTGTAAATTCCAACGAATTTCTCCGCTTTACTGCAGCGCTCAGACTTTGTAAATAAAACTTCATGTCCATACAGACTTTCTTTGGGCTCATCACGCACTCCTCCTCCGCAATACGGCAGGCAATGAAATTATTTTGTGGCGTCTGTGGAGCCGTAATTGCACGATATCATTTCGCTTTATATATCAAGAAAGGCACACAACAAAAGCTACCAATTTTGAACTTTATTTACTTCAAAGAATCCTTCGATATACAAAATAAATTCTAACCTGGTACTGCTTTGCGCCATTCACAGTGGCCATCTCGGCTTCCATTACAAGGTCGCCATCGCAATAGGCCAAATAAATATGTTGATCGAGTACAATAATAGTTTGAACCCTAAGTTCTGCACGGTGGTCTTCGTCACCCCATAACATCGACCATAATAGCAAAGATCCTGCTCTGAAACAGCAATTTCCATCTCCAAGTGTGGTTTTCAGTGCAACATATTCTCCGAAATGTTCGGTGGGAATATAAACTCACAACAGCTAAAATAAATTTCTAACGGCCCATGCATGACATTCGATGGCAGCTGCAACGGCTGCAAAAACTGATCAACAAGATGAGCTGCGTCTTCTAACGTTTTTTACCGATAATCTCCTGCCTCACGTAAAGTTTGAAGAAGTCAGGGTGATTTTGATTTTGATCGAAAAACACGCACGCATGTGCATTCTGATATTGTCTAGGCTTTTCCAGCCGTTCGTCTGGGATACGTCACCGAAATGAATTGACCGTGAAGGCCTGGGTGAAAGCCGTACAGGAACTAGGCAACCTCACTAGAAGATCGCAAGGTTACGGTTCACTGAAATATTCTAACCCGTGTGAAATCTCTATTAATTGTGACGTAAATGGCTCCTATTCTGACGTAATTCAGCTCCAGTCCTTGCGCGGATTTAAAATATAATCCTATTGGTTGAGAATCCACCTATTGTTTACACAAAGCAATTAACAGGTAACAGAGACCTTGATATTAGTGTGTGGGCTATAAATAGCCAGTACACAAAAAGTATTGTTTCTTTCTAGTATAGTTTTAGGAACCAATGCAGTCATATAAAGACATCCACCATTAGTGAAATGTCCTTAAAATACTACTTGAATAAAAAATGTAGGATCTCAATAATTTTTTTTATTTGGTACAGTACTGTATAAGAACTTGGACTGTTCTCTTTAATTGAAACAGGAAACTCTGACAGGCTTCAAATGGATGGGTAATCTTGCATGTGATCTTATGGCTCAAGGAAAAACAGTCCTCTTTTCATTTGAAGAAGCAATAGGTAAGAAATGTGTACATGCACAGTGACTTATACTAAATGACTAATCAACCTACGTAGATACAACAATTAAATTTCTCAATGACTTTTTACCGGCAACTTATGATCTTCGTCACTTTGCAACATGCAATGCTTTATTGAACTTCAACAATAAGCGAAGGGGAAATGTGGTCGGTACAAAACGTGGACCCCCCTTTATGGGATCATCAATTTCCTCTTATCAGCCGTCGAGTATTCTTCAGGGTTTTGAAGATTGTAGTTACTGTATTAGATGCAAAGGTCAGGATAGTGCAGAATTATGTCACAGCAGTCAGTCTCCCAGATGTAAATGGAAGAAGTAATATGTTTCATGTTGTACACCCTTGCAACCCCCTTGCAACCCCACCCACCCACAAGAGTTTATGCTAGGCACTAACTGTTACAAAAGTGCCAGTTTCTCCAAAACTCTTCACTATAATATATTTGTTTTATGCTGTTGCACTTGATAAAAAGCTATATGTTTAATTATGTGGCTATTATTATTTGACGTGTTGAGTAAAGTGATGTACACATTTATGGCTGTTTATCCACAGCTGTAATGTTCTCCATTTTTTATTAGGATTTATGTTTGGTACTAATGTCCTTGATAAAGATGGCATCAGTGCTGCGGTGGTCATGGCAGAGATGGCTTCTTATCTTAACCGTCATGGACTTACTTTAACAGAGCAACTTAACAAGTTGTACAAGAGGTTTGGAGTCTTTCATAACTGTGGCATTTGTTAGTATATAATTATGCAGCCATACAGTATAACTATCAGGGAGATGTTTGATGTTTAGCCACAGGGGGTATACAGTAGTTAAGTTGAGAGGGTTAAAATAAATAAATTGAATCTTTTTAGGGGTGTTTGGCCCCAGCGTGAAACCCAATCACGTTCCCAAGACCAACAGGTTTCATATTACCAGAAAGCAAATGCTCTAAGTTCGTTCATGACCACTTGAGAACCATCCTCTGTTTGAGATTATCTGTCGAACGTACTCTCTTAATCTGTGATTACTACTAGGTTAACAGTATATAGCTTTTCAATTTTGAATTTAGCTAGTAGTTTGCTCTGAGTAAATGCTAAAAAGAAAAGAAAATGACAATCACTGTTACCCAGTCTGAATGCTGCACATCCCAATATTATTTACTCCAAACTTAGTTGTCATACTGGAAAACCAATAGTTTCCATCAGTCACCATTTCAGCAATTGTAAGCCCACACATACAGATTGCATACCTCTTTTTAGATAGCTTTCACAAAGTGTAAGCAATTTGAAGCAATATTGCATTTTTTAGCTAAAAAAAACAATTTATTGCTTAAAATTGCTTGCACACTGCAGGGATAATTTCAACAGTATTATCTTTCGGAGTTTTTCACTTGTCTTTGAAGATGACTTTCTGCTGTAGTTGTCGATACATAAGTCACCACAAGACAAATTCATTTCCCGGGGTTCCCAACCATCATCTTGTTATCTGTCATAAGAAACATGTTACTAAGCAATCTCTCTTAAATGTATGAAAACCATGACGTTCAATTGTCAGAGATGGGCCGGGGAGATGGGCTTCTAAATACAACACTTACTTTTTCAGTACTTGCCTATACCTTACTATACTGCCACCTCTTCATCATCCCTTTGCTTACCACCCACTGTTTGTTGTTTTAGGTATGGTGTCCATGTGTCCAACAACTCTTATTACCTTTGCTATTCTCCCCTAACAATAACGAAAATTTTTGACCGCATAAGGACTCTTGAGAATGGCCAGGTGAGTGAGTTTTGTCAACTACATTAACCGGGCAGCCTGGGGCTAGCCCGGTTCCTGTGATTTTCATTTTGTTGTTTGTTGGTGATTCACCCCGTACCTCCAGCTCTACTCGGTCGGCCAGCCCCTTCAAGAAGACTTAGGGCAGTAATTATAAGCCCCTGAACTACTCGGGAATAAATATTTTCGCTTGGTGGAAATGAAGATTTCTACAAATAGTATATATGGACTGAGAAGTAGATCTACCAAGTTCTTTGTTACAAAGACACTAATATGGATATCTGTAATGGACATCATCAGTATGGAGTTTTTGGCTTGAATCTCACATGTCTCTCTCAGATTGTAAGATACTGGGATCTTGTCTGTTTACTTGTGGTGCTGTATTTGAATTTTTTCAGTACCCCAGTGCATGTGGTCCTTATAGACTGTCTGGTATCAGAGACCTGACTGCTGGGTATGATAATACCAAGCCTGATAACAAGCCGGTGAGTAGCTACCACCCATACCAGTGTCCCTCTTCCAATAACCATTATATTTTGAAATGAGGTCTCATTACATGTACGATATCAAAGAGCTAAATGTAACAAACGCATGCATAAACCCTGTTTTTAAATGATCCCTCTTTGTTGGAACAAATTGTCATAAATTGATAAAATAATATTGTAAAAAGAACATTTAGAAAATAAAGTAAAATTACTGACTAAAGTCTTCGCCATTTCGGGTTTTGAATTGCTCTTTTTGGGGCTGGACAAAGTTATTTGGCATTGAAAATTTTCAGTTGCAAAGGATTCTGGGAAGGTTCTTATTATAATTATATATTGCTTTTTTAATTATATGTATATTTAGTATAATTTACTAAGGTGAATATAAAGAATCCGACTAGCTGATTGGTCTAAAAATTCGGTATCTAACGCTTTATAATCCATCAAATATTTTTCTCGCGCGTGATTGGTCTAAACACGTCACGTGACGCAGCCAAAAACTGGGGAATATCCGGTGTTATAATCCATCAAATATTTTTCTCGCGCGCGATTGGTCTAAACACGTCACGTGGCGCAGCCAAAACTGGGGAATATCCGGTGATATTCCCCAAGTGATATTCCCCAGTTTTCAAAGTTTACGTTCGCAAGTTCAGTTTTCGTCTCAAATAAATTGCTAAGTTTAATAGAACTGATTGTTTTAAACAGACTGAAAACATTTTTGGACGCCAACAGAATTCTTTATATGTTTAACAGCTTGGCCGAGATATTCCACGGCAAACCGATGAGAGCGGCCTTGTGAAAAAATATTTGAAGGATAATAACTACAATAGCCTCCATTTGGCTTCAAAAATATGCTCGGATATTTTCGCGCCAAATTGAGGTTATTTAACAATTATTCACCGAAGGCGAAGTGAATATTGGTGAATATTTACCGAGACGAAGTCGAGGTAAATAATCACCAATATTCACTGAGCCTGAGGCGAATAATTGTTTTAGTCTAATTTACTAAGGTGAATATAAAGAACTACAAATTACGAGCTAAAACATGAAAAACAACACACGCAAGTGCTCGCCATGTTACCGTAGGCGTAGTTTACATATTTACCGTAGTTTACATATCAAATTAAGCAGTAAAATACACAAAAGAACACTACGAAAAAGACATTCATCAGGTACCTTTGTTTAATCATTGCTGATTTCATGAGCAGAAGTAGTTATCTTCCTGAAATAAGTAGCTTTAGGTCTGAAGAGAAGCAAATTTCAGTCCCTCCATTCGACACAAACACCGTGGGCCGCCCTTGTTCGCCACGCAACAACCTTTGTTTTTGACGAGTTTTAAATGCATTAAAATCATTTCTTGAAAAGGTTTTCCGTCCAAACGTCTTGGTAGTCATTTACCTAAATTCCCAATGCTTTGAATATCCTGAACTTGGAGTGATGTCTTTAGAATAAACGAAAATTTCTTTCAAACGAGTCGCTGCCGTCGCCATCTTTACTTGCCAGCACAACAAATTTGGCTTAGCTTAGCAACCACGCCTTGAAATCCTATATTCACCGCCTCGCGCGGTGAATATAGCGTCAGATGCCGAATTTTTCGACCAATCAGCTAGTCGGATTCTTTATATTCACCTTAGTAAATTAGACTAATGTTTATATATTCACCGCGCGAGGCGGTGAATATAGGATTTCAAGGCGTGGCTGCTAAGCTAAGCCACATTTCTTGTGCTGGCAAGTAAAGATGGCGACTCGTTTTTTAATGAAATTTTTGTTTATTCTAAAGACATCACTCCAAGTTCGAGATATTCAAAGCATTGGGAATTTAGGTTAATGAATACCAAGACGTTTGGACGGAAAACCTTTTCAATAATATGGCGAGCACTTGCGTGTGTTGTTTTTCATGTTTTAGTTCGTAATTTGTAGTTCTTTATATTCACCTTAGTAAATATACTAAAACAATAATAATTATTCACCTCAGGCTCAGTGAATATTGGTGAATATTCACTTCGCCTTCGGCGATTAATTGTTAAATATAGAATAAAAATGACAAATATACTAACAGTTAATTGTAAGTGTTTGTGAATTGCTCCATCAGATTCTTCCTGTTAGCAAATCAAGTCAGATGATCACATTCTATTTTGAGAATGGGTGTGTTGCAACTCTTCGGACAAGTGGTACTGAACCAAAGATTAAATATTACACAGAGCTTGCATGCAAGCCAGGAGACAAGTATGTGTGTTCCACTTATTAACTGATGATATTATCAACTAATTGCGATTTTGATACACTAATACATATAAATTAACCGAGGGCCATACTGAGAAAATATAATCCCTAAGCCTCGTCGGTATCAGTATCAGGTTATAGTCTGTGTGACTTTGTAGGATAATTAACAATTATCCTGTGAAATCATGCAGAATATCATCTGATACTTAGCCAACGATTCTGTAGGCCAAGTTGGCTAAAATCAGACGATATTGAATTCCACAAGATTGAGCAGGATAATTGTTTTATTATTAAACAGATAAGCCACACTCCTGGAAGCTCAAATGTTATAAAAAGCTATAGAAATTCACAGTCGATTCTTGAAAAACCCTAACTTTGCTTCAATGAACATAATAAAATTAAAAGCTATCAATTGTTTCGAGTGTTCAAAGGTTGTATCAATCATCCGTGTCGATCGTTTAAAACCTACATGTATTTTAATAACGAGGGGGGGGGGGGGGGGGGGTTTACACGCAATTTCAACTCTGTTATTTTTTGAAAGGCATGACTACCTACTTATAATAATTAGGCACATGATTGTTTTCTCCATGGAACGTTTTTGTCATCATTTCTTCATTCAAGTTAATGTTTTGAGGAAAGATTGCGCGTCAATGCAAAAGCACATTTTATTCGGTCAAGAACAACCTCGTCCCCAGGGCCATCTTTGCTTTCAAGATGGTGGCTGGGCGCAGAGAAGACCCTGGTACACGCTGAAAAGGTTGTTGTTTACCGGCTGCCAGTTCTTATCGATTTCATTCGCTACTGCCAGCTTCTGTTTGGCATTTCAATTATTGCTCTGTCACAATTAAATCAATAAGTTCTTCAGGAAATAAGACCAGCAAAAAATCAAGGCAATTGGCCTCTTCTGGAAGTATATTCGTAGGCCCAACATTTTCTTCAAAGGAAGTGATGTCCACTTTGTGGAGATCGTCAGTCCAAACGCCTTCTTCTTCTCGTTCAGAATCACTACTTTCCACTTATTTCTTCATCCAGAGACAGATCACTCTCTCCACTAGCATCATCAGCACTTTCAAAGCCTAAACATTCGCCAATTTCTTTTGCAGTAAATCCTATAAATTTTTTGGCGCTTCCTTCGCTATCTGAATCAAACAACTCCGGCTTACCGCGCCATAACTCGACCTTCAAACAATTCACAACAACGCCACCAAATGGCTTGAACGTGTGGTCTCGATGCCCAAGGGAACTTCAATCCCCTTTTTGATTGGTGGAAAACCAAATGCCTTCAATTAAGAAATATTATAAAATAACGGAGATGCAGAAATAGCCCCTTTCCTTGTATAAACTTTTAAATAACATCCACCCCTTGGTGTATATACACGAACCACGTTCAAAAAGCAAAAAGTTCCACCTTTCACCTTGGCGAGCAACAAACTGGCTTAAAATTTGCCCATTAAGCTGGCATAAAATGCCCAAATGTCATGAAAACATGAGCTCAAAACACGCATTTGTGGTCTTCGTTTGAACCCTCCCGCCAAGTGAGTCATTTCACAAAATACAATAAACTTGAGGAAATTGGCTTAAATTTACCAATAAATAAGCCCTCAAATTACCTGAGCCACTCAACCGAGTGAGGCTATCTTAACATATGTTGAATACTGGTATTGCCGTCTCTGATAGAAGCTTAGCTTGAACGTCCAAAGGACGGAAGGCACAGACGTGTTCCTGGAGCCATTGCACTTGAACAGTGACAATTAAATTTCAGTTTGTTAATCTTATATACGATGCTCATAATTTATACAGTACGAATACTTTTACATTTGTATAACATCCTTGAATCGATGATGGATACTGAATGTGTCTGAAACATGTCTTCCAGTCTTTTTGTTATTTTCTATACAAGTTTAAAGCATTTGAACCACCATAAAATTCACAAATGCCTGGGCCCTGGGGCCTCAATCTGGGCCATCTTGTTAAAATTTCATGCACTTTCCATAGGAGAGATAATTATAGAGCCCTTAGCCAGCTGAGTAAGAAAAGGTGGCCCGCTTACAAATCCCAATATTGCAATGAACTATTTTGATTTTCTATTTACCACAAACATTATGTGCTTCTTTACTTTCAGTGTGGACATTCCAACTGCTAACCAAACTCTTCAGAACATTGTTAACAGAATTGTCCAAGAGTATTTACAGCCTGAAGTAAACAATCTTACTCCCAAGCAAGACTAAAGACTACCACTTTTTCGTACTTTCGAAGAAGATAGTAAACAGCAAATATGCCTTGATGTTGATTTATGCAGTGTTCTTTATTGTGATTTCAGTTGGTGCTGATGGTGATTTTTTGAGTGACTGGCGATTTGTAATTGAACCATTAGAAATGAACTGAACCACAAAGGTTCACTCGCATCTATCTTGAGATTTAATATATGTCTTATATCTATATTATTATACAAATAGAGATAATAGACCATATTCATATTCTCGCGGTTGAACAAGAAAAAGCTTGCAATCTAGGCTCATGCAGGGGAATATCATTAAAAATATTTGCATTTGAAAAGATTCCTCCGCATGAGCCTCGATTGCAAGCTTGTTCTAGTTCAACCGTGAGAATACGAATATGGTCTAATCTATATAATAGTAAATTTGTAAGTGTCATAAATAACAGCGACTATTTTGTTACTTGTTGTGCTGATTTTTTTATCTTACAATATTGTATTATTTATAATGAAGTCTGCATCCCTATCAATACATTTATTACTGTCTAACGTGTGCTATTTTGGCAGTCTTTGTCTATCTTTTGTCAAGAGTTCATGAAATATGCCGGGGTTTCAACAAAACGCCGACCCCAGGTCAACTGACCCCTTCTGACCCCCTTAACTGACCCCCTCTAAAATTCACTGAGAAATGAGAAAAACAAAACAAAAGTCAAGAAAAATACAATGAGAGACTGAATCAAATTCATAAATATATTTTAGCTTACCTGAAATTTCCAAGATGGCAGAAGTGTGGCTAAGGTCTACTGACTCTGCTCTTTCATTACAAGTACATGTAAAGGTTTTGTTCTCGGATAAACGAGCACGAAATAAGTTGTGACATCATAAAGCATGTTAGCTGTCTCCATGAGGAAACTAGCTATAAAAGCAACACAATAAACACACAAGCACGATGTAGCAAACAGAAGTCATTGTTGGATCTAGTTAGTTGTACTGGTCCCTGGCCAATTTTCCCCATTTTAAAAGATGACCTTTGGTGGTATTGCATAACATTTTCCTTGATGTACCGTAGTCTTTTCACATGTTGGCCTATGATGGAAAGATCCAACAATGTCACTTCCGGTTGCTGTATCGTGGGTGCGTGACGCTCGCGTGTGTGTTCAAGAATTGAAGCGATCTAGCAGGTTTTCGGCAAACCGTAACAGTCACGTTTTTGTCAATAGGTGTCAAAGTTGCTGCCGTCAAAACAATTAGTGGGAAGCGTTGCGTAACGACACAAATAACGACTGCGAAGGAAACTAATTTCGGATACTTGCAAATCGAAATTTTCCTTCTCCGGACAGTAGACTAGTTATGGTAGTCAACTCGACTGGCTTTCATTGTCGTGAAGGATTGATGATCTCTTCCATGCACCAAAAGAAATCAAATACAGTACGCGTTTGAATTTTCGGTCATTGTCCACTTCCGTCCCAGATGATGCGGTACACATCTAACGCGTCACGTGGTACAAGTTTCTTTTTTTTTCTCTCGGCACTTCGTGCCTTTTAAGGAAAACTTCGCTTTCCGAAGATAATTTGCGCCCGCGAGCCAGTGTTTGCGGCTTACGAAATAAAAAAACACATTGCGGACGAATATCGATCAGGCGATGCAAATAGGAAAACATAAAAACGGTTGAAATTGGATTCAGGATTTTATTGCACAAACAAGGATTTAGTTTACAAGGTAAATACGTTAAAAGCGAGTTTTGTACGATCAAATTGAACTCCTCTGGACCCTGTGGTATTGTTACCCGATCATTGCGTATTATATACGAAGCAGACGAAACTCAAGACTTGTAAAATTGGGGGGGGGGGGGGGGGGGGGGGGAAACACGATCACCAGGAAGCGACAGACAAACAAAACAACAACAAAAACGCCCTGGGCAAACACGTGGTTGACTACCTTAGTGGCCGGCAGGTGACCTTCGACATGTGGATCACCAGCACCCACAAGGACCCGCTGACCCGGCAGGTGCAAGAGGGAGTCAACATCGTGACGGGACTACCAAAAGACCCGGGAATGGAGCAACTCCAAATGAACAGTAAACTGGAATATTTGCAGGGAGCCGTCCCCCAGACCAGGACCCAACGAGAAGCAGCACAATGAGTTGCGGAACAACGAAGTTATTTTTGAGACCGGAGTGACAGGACTGGCCTTCTTTTTGTCTGAAAACGTTCTTATTTTAAATCTTGTATATACACACAAATACACAAAGACGAATCACCAGAGCGTAAGATGTCCTGATGAGAACTGTACAGCTCCGCAAATGATCCCGGGACCGCAAATGATCCCCGACCGCAAATGATCCCCAAATTGGACCGCAAATGATCCCCGACCGCAAATGATCCCCAGAATGGACCGCAAATGATCCCGCTGAAAATCGAGGAATGGCGTGGACGGTGGACGCGATTTTTTTCCGATTTTGAATATTTTCCCCAATTGTGCACGCTAGTCATTTTATGACGGAAGTGATGTATATTGTTTCATTGATGCAGATTTTAGAAAAAAAAATAAACTCAAAATCACTGAACGAGAATACCAGATATATTCTAAAAATAGTTAATTCGAGAAGGTGTTATTTTTGGTTTTCGCTGTAAACTTCATCCGCGTCTAGAATGATTGCAGATTTATATTGCTTTCGCGACACCAAGATTCATTTATCTATAAATTTCGAGATTAAAGACGGTATTCTGCGCCATGAAACAAGCTATACATGGAAATTGAAACACCCGTTACAGCAAACTACTTCACGAAATCGGCAAATAACATTTCCGGTGAATTATCGTGATTATTTCATGCTATTTTGGCGGCATCGACTGCATTTAACACTCCTTTTTATTGTCCGTTGCGAAGGAATTGAAAAACAAATACGGCGAGGGAAAAGTCACAGAGGAAATTTGTCCTAATTGTGGAAAGAAGTTCCAGTGCTATACCCAAGGAGTTTTTGAGAGTGGTGGAGCTTTACAGGTCTATTCAGACGACAACGTTTTCTGTGATGTGTGCGTGTTACATGAAATCAGTTAAACAGTGTGGACGGCATTCATCGAGCAAAATTGTGAAACCTGGACGGAAACTAATTAAAGTAAAAGTAGTAAAACATTGCGTTGTTGCCGTTGAAGTTGCCAGTTATGGTCAGTTATGTTATTGTTGAAATAATTGAAATGTACAATGTTATCACGAAATATCAAAGTGTGATAAGTCACGTCGGACTTATGAACGTTTTATAGTAAAGAAAGGATATGTAACGCTTTCATATATAATCTGCTCGAATATACAGATTAAATGAAATAATATTATTAACAAATAAAAAGGAGAATTCAAAAAAATCGTGTTGTTGATTGAGAGTGAGTTTAGACTGAAAAAAATTTCACAGTTTTCACACTTCATCAAAGCGGGCCCGGGTGTTAAATGCAGTCGATGCCGCCAAAACAGCATGAAATAATCACGATAATTCACCGGAAATGTTATTTGCCGATTTCGTGAAGTAGTTTGCTGTAACGGGTGTTTCAATTTCCATGTATAGCTTGTTTCATGGCGCAGAATACCGTCTTTAATCTCGAAATTTATAGATAATTGAATCTTGGTGACGCGAAAGCAATATAAATCTGCAATCATTCTAGACGCGGATGAAGTTTACAGCGAAAACCAAAAATAACACCTTCTCGAATTAACTATTTTTAGAATATATCTGGTATTCTCGTTCAGTGATTTTGAGTTTATTTTTTTCTTCTAAAATCTGCATCAATGCCTTAAGTAATGAAACAATATATATCACTTCCGTCATAAAAATGTCTAGCGTGCACAGATTCAGTTATTGGGGAAAATATTCAAAATCGGAAAAAAATCGCGTCCACCATCCACGCCATTCCTCGATTTTTAGCGGGATCATTTGCGGTCCATTCTGGGGATCATTTGCGGTCGGGGATCATTTGCGGTCCAATTTGGGGATCATTTGCGGTCGGGGATCATTTGCGGTCCCGGATCATTTGCGGAGCTGTACAGAACCCTGAGAGGTTGAAAGTTCTTGACATTAGTCCTTAACTTTTTCACGCTCCAAACTGTTGAAAGTATATATAAATCTAGAAGAAAATGATTTCCGGTTTCTTCGAAGGCTTTTTAAAATATTCACCTGTCATTTCTAATATTCAATTTAATTTACGATTGCCAAAATTCAAATTTTTGGTGCGGCCCGGCTTCTCTATCCATTTTCAGACCAAAATAGGTTTCTCAGATCAAAATTAAACGACTCAAAAACTATTCCGCACATACCTACCCCCTCCCCCTCTGATATACCCACCGAATTAACTTCGATTTCGCCTTTTTCGTTCATATTTTTGTAAATCTTTGTATTTTTACTAACTCGCAACCTCGTTCCCAGGGTCTACTCCGCTTTCAAGATGGCGGCTGGGCGCGGAGAAGACCCTGGGACACGCTGTGAAATACTCCACGAATCGTGGAGTATTTTGTCGTCTTCGCTACACTTGACCAGCGGTTCCGGGATTCAAAATGGCTACTGGAAGGACAAGAAGTGCTGCCAGCGAGCTTCGTTTTAAACATGTTTTACACCAAATTAAGCCGCGGAATAACGTTTTTGTGGTCCGTGGAATTTTCGAAAAGATTTCTTCCGTCTTTACGCATGATTTGTGAGCGGTCTATTTTATTTAAGGTGAGGTTTATTACACATTTTATGACTGTCATTTATTATAACAATAGCACCAGTTTGGCTGTATAAACAACGCATGATTAAGAAAGTCAAGTTAGGGAAGTTGTCGAAAGTAAAGCGGATAATTTTTGGGTGGATATTTTATTTTTTGGTCGATTAATTTGGTTTTATTTCGTGCTCGGATCGCGACCTTGTAATTTTTGTTTTTTATAGCACGAAAGTCATGCCCAATTTAAGCTTGATTAATAAAAAAAATATTAAATGCAGCATGATCCACCCGCCATCTTGAAAGCGGAGTAGACCCTGGGAACGAGGTTGACTAACTCGAAGTCCAACTCGAACTCGAGGTTTCGGGAGACAAGTTCTGGCATCGCCATTTTGCAACCTCGTCCCCAGGGCTATCCGCGTTCAGAATGACGGCCGGCGCGTTGATATACGATAGCCCTGGCAAATAGCAGGTCACGTGTCTCCAAAAATATTGGAGATTTTGATTGTTTCAAAATGGCGGCGGGCTCGCGATTGGCTTATTTTGTGGTCACATGATCTGCTGTTTGCCAGGGTCTTCTTCGCGCCGCCATTTTGAACGCCGAGAAGACTCTGGGGACGAGGTAGGCCATTTTGCACGCGGAAAGAGCACTCGTGCCTGTGAAAACTTTGTGAAATTCTGAAAGGGCCAACGGACAATACAAGGGTACCGGATCCTGGTGGATCTAATCAGCAAATTTAAAATGAAAATACAACAAAGAAAGGCTGACTGTACAGTATGTGTGCCTAAAACCGGCGTACCCTAAAACCGGCGTATTTACGAAAATGATGTAATTTTCCTTTGTAAATAAAATACCACAAAAAAACGAAGATGTCCGATGATTTATTGATTAGTCCTCTTTCACGAGACGAATTTGTGGCTCCTCAGGTGTTGTCAAAGGCGCGAAATTCAAGTCTGTTGACAGGAAGTATAGGTAAATTTGTCTTCTTAAAAATTCGCCGTTCACGGTTCCTCAAATTACATGGTTTTAATTATACAATTTGTAAGCGGATAATGTCCAATAGCGAAAGCTGATTTTTGGTAGAAGAAATGTCAAAAGAATAAGTTTTCTGCCGGTGTAAATGATTTTGCTTCTTGCATTGAATTTCTTGGTAAAGCGACGTCTAAAAATATTCAGCAATTTTCGCATGGTGTTCCTTAAACCGGCGTACCGAACGCTTGAATCCCTGCTCATTTCTTTATACAAGAAGTATTAGAATAGAACCTAGTAGCCGCTTTAAATCAAATAATAATTGTAACCTTGCAAGTTGCATCCAGACCCTAGCTTTTCGTCGCGCAATCTGTCCCAGCTCCTTCGAGCCTGAACGTAACATGTTTACATCATCCTCTAACAGCCTTCTGGATACTTTTTTTTAACTTTTATTTGTAAGAAATGAAAAGAACAGGTGAAATATTACCTAACTTCCCATTTTTTTGCAAATTCTCGGTATTTTTGGAGTTACTTTTGGTGTGTCTAACATATACGCCGGTTCTAGGGCCCGCATTCAAGTCCACCATTTTTCGAATTACAAGAAAACTAGTGAATAGACCATTTTACAGTTCTGTAAAATGTAACCAAGCCTCTGTATGAAAGCGAGGTTAAGGGTGACCATGAGATGATAGAGATCAGAAACTAGTTAACATAATAACAGAATAATTTACATTTGAAAAGAAGGAAGGTTTGTATCACAACAAAGTAACCTCCTGCCTCACTTCTGTTCAAAGGCCTGGATTCTTAGCACACAACTGTAAAATGGACTATTGTAGCAGTTAAAACTTTGAGACGTGTTAGTGAAATGTAAAAACTACATGCCAACCTTCTCCGCTTTCAAGATGGCGGGTGGGCGCGAAGAAGACCCTGGCGAAGAGCAGGTCACGTGACCACAAAATTAGCCAATCGCGAGCCCGCCGCCATTTTGAAACAATCAAAATCTCCAATATTTTTGGAGACACGTGACCTGCTCTTCGCCAGGGTCTTCTTCGCGCCCACCCGCCATCTTGAAAGCAGAGAAGACTCAGGGACGAGGTTGACTACATGCAGGGAACCAACGTTCTTTTGAGGTAAGATATTCTGAATAATGTATTTTTACGCCGGTTTTAGGCGCAACTGTACGGTTGTTAAAGGGACACTGTCCCGGCATATTTGCTCAAAACTGTTATAAATGCATGAAATGGTCCCTAAATCTATGAAATAACAACTCTAACTAAATGATAAAAAGCAATTTCTTCAATAAATTCCATACTGCAACAAAATTTTTGCAAAATTTCAAAGATTTGCAAGCCAAATTTGAAACTTTGAAAAACTGACACCTGACGTTTTTTCAAAATTCCATATTGCAATCCATTTCCATCCTCGCTGTCGTTTGTTATCCTTACTTCCTAATGGGTTCCTGTCATTTGTCGAGTGCTATTCTACAGAATCAAACCATTATTGTTCAACTTCCTATGATCTAGATGTGTTTCTGAGCTTCCCCAAATCATGCTAAAATCAGGACAGTGTCCCTATAATAAATATATTGTAACGTTTTTTAATTGTAATCTTATATTCCAGGCGTAGTCAATCGATATAAATCGATATCGAAAATCAATCGATACAATCGATATCAATCGATATCAATCGCCGATTGCTATCGATTGATATCGGTAATCGATAACAATCGAACTCACAGAAAAAAAATTTTATCGATTGTTATCGAGTGGCAAAAATCGATAACAATCGATAATAATCAATAACAATCAATAATCCAAAGGAGTATTTGTTTCAAACATATTCTCACCGGTTAACAATGCGTATATAAGGGCTGAGCAACCTAGCAATAATTATTGCCTTTTTATGCTAGCGCCTCGTCCGGTTATCTTTTAGCTCTTGTCTTCGATGAGTTTTCCTCTTCCGTTTGCCTGGTGTGTTTGTCCCGGCTCGGCTATGCCTTCCAAATGTTCAGCTTCTTCTTAGGACAGTCAAGTTCCTGAAGTTCAAACTCCTCTGGCTTCCGTCCTTTCAACGGCGCAGTTGTTCAGTCGGCTGTTTGTCAAGTTCTCCTGACAATGGCGTGCAAGCTTCTCACCCGGTCATGTTCAGCGAGGTTTTCCTCGTCTCCTTCTGGTTATGTTGCTTCATCAGCTTCTTTAGAGTTATCGGTTCCTCCTGCTCGCCTTTTACCGTTGTATCTTTTATACTTCTTTATTTTATTTTGCTAGTTTCGTTTTGCTCGGTCTGTTCATTTGCATATTGTTTGTTACGCCCTGTCTGTTGTTTATTTGCATATTGTTTTTCACGTTAGCTCCGCTTCCCTTCCCTCATGGGAAATTTTCTTTTAGCCTAGGCTATAGTAGCAGGAGGGAAATTTGTGTGCGCATGCGTCGTTATGGTCTAGTGAGCGCGACGAGAGACGTTCACATTCTCGACCCCGCGCAAAAGAGAAGGGCTCTGGGGTCGAGATTGGAGGAGATTGGAGACGTTCAATGTCGATTATTTACTCATGGTACCAGAGTTTGTAGGCGAATTTCTCGCTGAAAAAGAAATATTATTTTGGAGTTTATTCTAAGGATGTGATCTTCAGAGTTTTTTTTTAGTCTCGGACGAAATGTGAGCTGCTTTCAGTGTCGATATGCCATTAATCAGCGGTAGCATCGAAAACGAAGCACTCGAAAACGAAGACCGAAGCACGAAGCACCCTGAAGTCGAAAATGAAGCACCCGAACTCGAAAACGAAGCACCCTGAACTCGAAAACGAAGCACCCTTACCCGGTTACTCCAGTTGGATTCGAAGTCGGTAAAGCCTACCTCGTCCCAGAGACTCTATGGATAACTTCGGACTGCGAAATTTCGTCGCAATATTTTTGCAAATCTAAATCTTCGATTTTTTTAAGGAAATCTTCGTTTTTCCGTCGGCTTGATGATTGCATCATGGATACATTTTTGTCATTTTCAGCCTTGACCACGCAAATTTTTAAATCTTCGCTGCACTCTTGAGATCTTCGTTTTTTTCTGCGGTGAGCGTCGCATCTTCGATTTCTTCGGAAATACCCATAGAGAGGCTCTTGTCATGTCGCACGCATCTTCTCGATACCGGATAGAAGCGTTCCGTGACTACCCAAAGAATAGCTGCAAGGACTACGTTTCGCCATTTATGGTGGTCTGAAATTTTTGTTACTGTGGGTTGCAGGTCGTTCTTTTTAAGATACAGTGTAATTTAAAATTATTCAGTGTTCGTGTTTTGGTGACCGAGTTCAGGGTGCTTCGTTTTCGAGTTTAGGGTGCTTCGTTTTCGAGTTCGGGTGCTTCGTGCTTCGGTCTTCGTTTTCGAGTGCTTCGTTTTCGATACTACCATTAATCAGCTAACCGTTTGCTGTGTGAAAAAGTCAACATGGACAAGATGGCGGCTGGATGTTGTTACGTGCCCAAACATCGCGTAAAGCTTTTAAAGTACAGGAAGAGGTTAGTAATGAAATGTTTACAGCTAGAAAGTCATTACAGGTAGTGAAGTATTTTTTATATCTTGCAGGCGTGATCAAGAATCATTCCATTCGATAAATCGTGCTCACTTTTCTTTGGTTTTGTCGAAAATTATGTTTTCCACCTTTTTCGGATTTATTTATCTAGAAATCTAGCCTTCATCCCCACCGTTAACTAGCAATAATTACATCTAGGAACACCTGTACGATTTAAAAATGCGGTGAATTTAATTGTAAAAAATGACTTTCGGTTGAAATTGGTTGCTTTCTTTATCGTACATACTGGATAGTAAGTTTTCTTTCTGAAAATCTGTCTTTTGATTTTCTTGATTTAGTAACGCATTTTTCTTTCTGTCCTTAAATTATGAAAGTTCTAGCATTTCTTAATACCCAGCAAAGAAATCTCCGAGATCGGCCGCTATTTTGAGGTTTATCTGATGTTTTGTATTCATGAACCATTTGTTTACATTTTATTGTATAAATAAATACCTTATTTGGCTTCTTAAGCAAAAACTGGCCTAGATCCCCAGCCCCAAAATACCACGAAATGAAGGAATATTAAATATAGTTTTAAAGTGTAATTGAAATAATTGGTGAAAAAATTGCATTAGAACTAAAAATATTACTTTTTGGTAGTATATTTGTAGTTATTCAGAGGGTGTAACGCTATACTTTAAATGGTAATTTGTTTACCTTTATTTTCATGTAGAATTTCTTTACTAACTGTTTCACTTTGATTTTCTTTTAAATTAGTTTCTTTAGAACAGCAATGTTAGCTCCACTGGGACTGCTGAGGATATGGAGAAGTCAAAGGTGTGCCATAGGCATGATCAGCCTGGAGTGGATACATATGAGGAATCAGGACCAACATTGACAGTTTGACAGTATTTTTGAAGGGTTTCATAAACTATCTGGCAAATGCTCAAATTTTAAAACATGCTTACGCTGCAAACTACTCCCTCCACAATGTCTGCAGACTGGAATATTAAGAATCGTTGAAGCTATTCAGCCAACTTTGTGCTTAATTAAGATGACATCAAATGCAGTGCAGCAACATCACTTTTACTTTTAAGAGTGAGCAGTTGAGTGAGCTCAATAAATTTAACTAAATATACATCCTTCATCTGCCTCATTGTTCGAATTGAGTCATTTTCACAGTATTCATGTACAGCAAGTCTGTGTCTCTCGAGTTCCGGAGTTAAAGAAGGTGTTTACAGTTGCGGATCCATTCAGGCATTATAGAGGGATAAGTGAAGCCGGGCCAGTTTGTGCATTGAAGAAGAGCCATTAAAACAGTTTTTACAGTAGAACTGATGTCTATACCATCTGTTCTGTGATATGTAGTAGTGAACATTTTGGAATCGCATTGGCATTCTTCAAGACCTTAATAACTAGTGTACACATGCTTTTCTGTTGACATATTTTATCCCCTTTTGGCCGTCGCTTAGTATGTTTTCATTGTCGCCAATTAACCTCTACATGACAGTGGCCAACTCGAAAGCGAAAGCTACTTTGGTCACTGTGCACATATTCTGTAACAATTTTTATTTTATCTTCTTTTTCTTTATGTATTTTGATTGTACTGTATTTCTGTATTTTCTCTTTTTGACAAACAGTGTATAATAATAAAAAACTGAAAAACTGAAACTGACGTATAATCGTCAACAACTGCCACTGTTTTTCGATATCCTCAGAAATAACTTCGCTCATCTTGTTTCCGTTGCTTTGTGAAAGTTCGTTATATAAACTGGTGAGCTTTCGTCGACAAAAACGATTTTCCCATTGGTCTCTCTCCTCCAACTCTTTTTGATTAAGATTAGATTCTTTGAGAAATAACGGCCATACTTCCTTGTCTTCAGAAGCTGAAGTTCTCTCTGAAGGTCACACCCTGCCAATTTTGAGAAAGGGTGATCATGTTTAGTATACCTCTAAATACAAACAATATTACTCACACAAAGCTTTTAAACAAAAACAAGCAAACTCATCACATTTTGAGAGCTGCTTCAGATCTCATCCGCAACTTCTTCCAATAGTCCACTGGTAGCGGTATGTCGCCGAATGGGCCACAAAGGAGTTCACCAAAGCACGTCTCCTTCAATCCTCCACTCTACTAAGTCTAGCAGACCACTTGAATTAAATTCGTTGCTTGTAGCTGCAATCGAGTCAGTTTGCGTTTCTGAGGACAATTATCCACTGTCGAAGACTTTCTTGTGTTTTTGACTCAGTGGGAAAAGTTTCTTTGGGGTCGACCCTTTGTTCGGGCCAATTTTCCCGCGAGCTGCAATAGCGATGTTTCTCGTTACGTCACCTATTGTTATTAATGTGCCAACCAGAGAACTATTGGCTGTTGAAACAAAGAGTTCTTTTGTTTAATGGTTGGCACATTTGAATAACAAAACAAATGTTGATAAACAGTGAACACTCCTATAAGATCTATAACGTGTTTCTTTTGCGTGTGACAGTAATTAGTTTTAAATGTACAGTTGTTTCAATTTTCACATTTGCATTGAAAGAGGTTTTTTCCAGTTTTACGAAAGTCGGTCACCGCTCTCCCACATGTTCCGTATATCTTCCAAAACAAATCAGAATTTCAGCGTGGTAGCTAGAATCTGAACGTGCTTTAATGCTTTAATGCTTTAATGAAGTACTCCTAATAAACAGCTTACGCTATACTAGGAGGTGTAGTTAACCATGTAAACTCTAGCTAAATTGAACTATATAACTGAACATGGCAACATGATATGTACAATTACTTAAAATATTTAAAATATTTACTTAAAATGTAAATATCTCGTGTATCTCTTTGGCCGTTTATATTTTCCACAAACTACGCATTTTTATTTCGCGAAATGTTTGTAAAAGAAAGGATTTCATACGAGTAAGAACGATAACTATCGCTAATCGAATTTCCCGCGCCATCTTGATTCCGCGATCATACTGTTATCGGTTAGCGGATTCACGCATGTGCGTTGCAAATTTCCCTCCTGCTGACTATAGTTTGGCGCTCTGCGTGCCGTTGCGGTCTTTACCGGCGGATTGGGCATTTTATTCCCTTTTCGGTTCAGTTCTAGTAGTCGCGTACTTAGCTCGCGTGTTTTTTGTGCATTCTGTTTGTATTATTATGCCCATCGTTTTTTACCGGTTCCGCCTGTTTGTCAGCACGTGTCTTAGTTGTTGTTCACGTTGGTGTGCCGCTGTTTTAGCCGGTTTTATTTTATCTTGTTCTAGCTTTTATGTTCACAGGTTTAGTCTTCCTGTCGGCGTTTTGCTTCTTTGTCACCCAGCCTGGGGTAGTAATTGGGCCTGGATACTAGTTTATATCCCGTGAAACATCACGGGATTAATAGCAACAAACAAAATGGCGGTCGGGAAGGAAACTTTTTTCAGTTTATGGCCTTTCCTTACCATGAGTCACTCAAATATCGGCGTCGACAAAACATGCTTGGTCACTACCGTCATCACATCACTCTATTGACTTTGAAAATTCTCAAGTGATCGACAAGGGTTCCTTTCGTGTCCGAAAAACATTAGAATCTTGGCACACTGCTTTAATTAGTCACGCAGACAATAACTCTAGGCCGCTTCCTAATCAATACACTATTCTTTTGCAAAAGAACAATTAGTTCCTACAACAACAAGGCGTACGCACCGTTTTCAAATCTGACACAACACTTAGATCACATTTAGTACGACCTAAAGACGCCCTTGAGTCATCTCAACAAGACGGTGTTGTCTATAAGATTCCATGTGAATGCGGCAAAGTATATATCGGTGAAACAGGGAGATCGATGCGTGAAAGAATGAAGGAACACGACAGAGACATACGGCTTGCTCGTACTCAGAACTCCGCAGTTTCGGAACAGGCCAACGAGACTGGCCGGCACTTTCCTATTTGGAGCCGAGTTAAGTTTATTGACAGAGACCCTCATTGGTACACTCGAAAGGTTAAAGAGGCGGCGGCGCCCATACATATAAGACTTCATCCAAACAACATCAACAGGGATGATGGAATCGAAATTCCTCAAGTATGGATGCCTACGATCAAGAAACACAACTGCCGAACAACCTCTAGTCAGCCCACTGAGGGAACAACCTCTAGTCAGCCCACTGAGGGAACAACGGAATAATAATGAGGATCGAAATGCACCAATAGCAACGAACCAAGGTGCTACATATAGCGACACATAAACAATTGACCTCATCGCCTGATGAAGACCAGCAGTAAAGCAGTCGAAACGTCGCGATCAACATCTCAAAGTGACTCCATCGTGAGACAAATGATTAAACGTTCATCCACATCTATTTAATGAACCACGATGAACAATAACCACATCTTTTATAACAACAATTAGTTCATTTTCACTTATTTTTCCTTTGTATTATTCTTTTTTTATATTTAGTCTCACCTATTTTTGTATATATTTTAGTAGTCACGTCTTTTCCAATTCAAATTATCCATAGTAGACTAAAAGGGGGCACTCTGGGACAAAATGAGATACAATTGACTGAAAAATAGAATGATAAGCTCGCTCGCTCGCTCACTCGCTTATCATTCTATTTTTCAGTCAATTGTATCTCATTTTATCCCATAGTTCCCCCTTTTAGTCTACTCCATTCTAATCTATTCTGACAATTAACAAAAAATAAATAAAAAATTTCACTACTAAAATGGATTACACTACTATGAAAGGTAAGAACTTAACTCAAATTTGCAGAGAACGTAAAATCAAATATGCAACAGGCATGTCTAAACAAGAGAAGGTTGAAGTTTTGGGATGGAATGACCAGGATAACTCAGTTGATGTTCATCCTGTAGCTCAAAGCAGAATAACAGATTTCATGAACAAATACCGAGACAATGAAAAACAACGAGAAAAAGCGAGAGAATGCACGAAACGATGGCGAAAGAATAACCCTGAGAAAGCTCGTGAATATTGGGAAAATTGATGACAGAGTATTAAACATTTTTACCTGATGGGTAAAAATGTTAAACTGGAGGCAACACTGTTCCATTTGGAACTATCATTAATTCAGAAAAAGAAAAATTCAGAAAAGAAAAAGAAAAAATCAGAAAATTCAAAAAAAAGAAAATTCAAAAAAAGAAAATTCAGAAAATTCAGAAAAAGAATAAATTTCAGAAAATTCAAAAAAAGAAAAATTCTGAAAATTCAAAAAAAGAAAAAATTCTGAAAATTCAGAAAAAGAAAAAGAAAAATTCTGAAAATTCAGAAAAAGAAAAATTCAGAAAATTCAAAAAAGAAAAAAATCAGAAAATTCAGAAAATTCAAAAAGAAAATTCGAAAAAAGAAAATTCTGAAAAAAGAAATTCTGAGAAAAGAAAAATTCAGAAAAAGAAAAATTCAGAAAAGAAAATTCAAACAATCATATCTTCGCTTGCATTCCAAGTCCTAATTTTGTTTTGTATTAATTAAAAATCGTGCTGTCTGGCATCAAGAGATTTCTTTTTCTTTTTCTAATTCTGAAATTTTTTTATGCCACAAAGCAAGAGTTGTTATTCTATCTTTTAATATATATCGCTTATCATCATTTGCACTTAAAGCTATTTTATTAATTTCTCCAGTAAATAATTCATGCCCATATGATCTTATAACATTCATTTTTCTCATTTTCTTTTCTTCGGTGTTAAGACAATCATAATAATCTTTATGTACAAGATACTTATCTAAAACTGGTTTTTTCAAACCTTTGCACCTTTTATTCTCTTTTCCCCCAATCATTATATAGCTGTAAAGTTTGGGTCTCAATCCTACAAATTCTTCAATGATTTTTCCTCCTGCTTCATCTTTCATCATTCCTATAACTTTCTTGTTTTTACCTTGAATTCCAGAGGGATGATTTTTTTTAAAATTTGATGTATCGAATTTAGATTCAACATCACTACTTATATCTCTATAAAAGTCATCCGTTTCAATTTCATACATTAATGAATCAGTATCAGTAAATAATAGTTTTGCCTTTTCTCCATATTTAGGTTTTATGTAATCATAATGAAAGTCGTACATCAAAGTTTTGCTAATGTCCAGAATGCACATTCCACAATAAACTGGTTTATCAAAAACTAATTTTATTCTTTTCATATTGATTGCAATTAGATTTTCATCGAATATTGTTAAATGACCAAAATTTGGTTTTGCAGATAGTCTTGTTGCTTTTTTCCGATTGTTAACTAATTTTACATCAACCCGTTTTCTGATGTTTTCCATTGTTTTTCCAAATACTGAATTATTCATTAACTTAAAAAAATCTTTTTCAAAATCATTGCTTGCAACAGTTCTTAGTTTTATGTTTTTATCGATGTAACTTTTTAGCCATGGTTTTTCAGTAAAGCTAATTCCACGATGAATTTTTGTGATTTTCAGTCCAAGTTTTTCATATTGTTGAATCAGATTCTTATGATAAATGACATACTTCTCTTTTTTCCGGAGATTAGGCACCAGCTTTTCTACATTATTACAAACAAGCCTTTCAGGAGCAAGCGGATAATCATTATGTAAATCATGAAGATCAGCAGGATATTCAAGATCTACTTCAAGAATGCAGGAAACATTTCGCCAATTTTTAGTCTCACTCATCCACTCGAAATTTCCAATAGGAAGATTTTCACTCATTGCCCATGCATAAAGACTATTCGCATCTAAATAAGCAATGTATTTAGATGGCTTGGTTGGTTCATATTTTTCTTTCATGTATTTGTTATTCGCGTGACTAAACCTGTTTGAAATCATTGAAATTCCTCCACGAGTTCCTTTTTCAAACATCAACAGCATATCAATATCGGTTAATAATTCAAGCTCGACTTTTGATTCTTTCAAAGCAGCGTCCCAAGCCAGTCCAGGAGCTGTGTAATACCAAGCAGGATCAAGTTCATAGTTTTCAAGACAAACATTTCTGAATTCTTCAAAAACATCAGCAAGAAGCAAAAACATCTGATTTGAGATAAAGATCATGGTAATCACCCATAGTCTTCATCTGGAATGAATTCCAGACTTTCTTTGCATGCTTGTAATCTTTCACTGAAATTCCAGCAAAGTTAAGCTTTGAATAAAACTTATTTTTTTTTGGTAGCTTCGTTTCATCAAACTTTTCAATGTTGCCCATGTAATCATAAGGATAAACACCTTTCCTGGATATTAACTCGATTTTTTCAAAGACTTTCTTGGTTTCTTTCAGTTTGTCAAACTCAGATTTAACTAAGTTCACAGCTAAGTCATCAAGCCCAGATTTTGTTAAGTTTTCAGCCAATTTATTAATCTCAGATTTTGACAAGTTTGCAACCGAGTTAGCAAGCTTAGATTTTGAAAAGTCTCCATGTGACTTAATAAGTCTTGATTTTCTCAAGTTCACAACTAAGTTATCACGTTCAGATTTTGTCAAGTTTGTTACAAAGTTAGCAATCCCAGATTTTGTCAAGTTCACAACTAAGTTAGCAAGAGAAGAATTCATGAATTTAAAGCTGTCGATAAATCGAATCTCAGTCTTGATTTTAACTTCTTTTCCGTCTTTAATGAAAGAGTCTACTATAACATCTTTGCTAAAGCTAATATACTTTTCTTCATTATTGGGAATACATTTTATATTTCCTTCACTCTTTCCAAGAGACTTTATGAATAAGTGAGAATCATATCCTGCTAAATTATGAAGTACAACTGGAGTGAATTTTGGTTTTTTGAAATTTAAATTACATATTTTATGAGCTGCTCCACGATATTTTCCAGTGAAATGGCAGTGGTCTCTAACTTTATCATTATCTTCAAACAAATCCCCACAAATCCAACATTTTTCAGATTTTTCAAAATCATAACAATCTTTTTTTGTCATAATCATCTTTTTTGAAAAGTCAAATTTTTTATAAATCTTCCGTATATCTTCTATAAGAATATCAACAAAGATTTGGGTAACATCTTCATCTTCACTTTTTATTCTATAAAACACTGGTTTTTGAGAAAAAAGATTATCATCAAAACATTTAATATGATAACAAAACCCACAAGGTTTATGATGTTGATACTGATTAGTAAAACTTTTTTCATCACTTGGCTCACATCCACTTATTGGTTCAAGCACACATTCAAAATCAACGTATACAATAAATGGTGCTCTTATAGAACGATTATTATTTTTGAATTTTGACGAGCTGCCTTCATCTGGCATTTCAATTCTAACCGCTTTATTATTCAAACAATATTCTTTATGATTTTTTCCAAAATTTCTTCTGTTGAAAAATGGTTGAGACATCTTAGGCAAAGTTTTTTTGTTCCATGATGCTTAGAGACTTGCATTGATATTAATCTTTCTATATTATTAATCAAGCAATAATGCTTCTTTCCATATTTTTCTATTAGTAATATGCAGATTTCATGCAACCGATTTTCTTCGCTGATTTTCAATGGATATATTCCACTTTCATAACCAAACACATTTACCGCTATTTCTTTATTTTGTTTTTCAAACTTTTTTATTTCAGTCAACTCAACAAATTCCTTTCCAAGATATTTTTTCAGACTGAACTTTTAGTTTCTTATCAATTCTTTCAGGATGATCTTCAACAGGATTAAGTGCTCTTGTTAAACACCATTTAAAGCATTGGTTATCCTCATTCTTCATATTAATAACTGCTTTCTTTTTTGCAATAGATGTTGGAAGTGGAATATAAGATGAACCATTTAATGGTTTAAATTCTGCAATTTGAATATCAAGTGAAATTACTTGTTGAAATCTCCAATTACTTCCTCTTTTATTAAAATTCTGAATTTTTTCTTTAATGGTTTCAATAAAAATATTATATACTTCAGATTCATTTGTAGCTTCAAGATTTACGACTGTATCTGTATGGAAATAAGCATTTAGAATTTCGATATTATCACTTGTTAAGTCTTGTCTAACCATCTCACAATTTAAAATTATTTTGATTATTGTCTGACGATTTTCTCTCATTATTTTAAAACTTCTGGTTTGGCTTGTTGCATAAACTCAGTTGAACCATATTTTTCAACTCCTTCAATTCTAAATTGTGTCGCAAAACCTCTTAATGCGCTGATTGTTTTTTTAATTTGAAAATGTCTTGATTTATTTATTTCTTCTTCTTCTTCAGGACTCGTTATTTTTATTTCTGGAATGCTGATGTTATTCGTTTTTCTTAACCCAAGCATCTCTTCTATTTCTCGGATTTCTTTTCTTCGTCGATCTTCTTCTCGCTGATGCTCAAGCTTTGCTTCTTGCTTAAAATATTTAATCGGTTTTAAAAACTGAGGCATTTTTTAGTTCTGGAATTGGTTGATCAAGAATATTAGAATTTTTTCGAATCAAATCAATTTAACTCTTGTTTTCTCAATTTTGAATATCTTTTAAGTCCGAGCCGTTTAGCTTCAGATTTTAATTCAGGCACTTTTTTGTTTTCCATTTTTAATACATGTAAAAAAAATGAGAATTTTTTTGAAAACAGAGAAAAATCATTTTTTTATATATATTAAAAATGGAAACACAAACTCTTACTCCCATATCTTCAAAGAATTCCGAGAAATAGCCAAAGGCTGTGGAATAAAATATCGAAACAAGATTCCAAGCAAAGAATTAAAAGCGATGCTCGGTTATTGTCCTTTAAAAAGAGGACGGAAAGTAGAAGTTACCGATGAAACAGGTTTTTGTCAGGTTTTTGAAACGACTAAAGAAGCGGCGAAAATTTGCGGAATATCCGATCCTTCTGCCATTAAATATGCATTAGATCATGACAGGCCTTATGTAAAGAGAAGGTCAGACCAAAAAATTTTTATGTGAAAGAAATTATTTAAATGCTAATTTTTTTTTCAAGGTCGTCATCGAACGCAGTCATAGCTCTACCCAACAACCAGCCACCATTTTGGGTTTAATTATTTATTTATTTATTTAACGAGCATATATTATAACCGCGAGGGTTTTTAGTTATAATATATGCCCGGTGGGGATGTGATGATATAGAAAGCCCTCGCATTTCTAACTATATCATCCCATCCCACACTATATATATGTTTCAACAAGATATATATATATATATCTTTTTCTTAAAATTCTTATCATTGTGGTGCGCCCACATGTGAAATTAGAGCGTACGCATGCGTATAAAATTAAATATATTCATTCTCAGAATGAATATATTAGTGAAGAAAATCATGAAATGCCAAAACAAGTTGCGTAATTAAATATTCACAGATCGAGAAATAAACAAAGAAAACCCATTCTGTCTCCGGTCGAATTCGACTCTTAGCTCTTTATGTTTACGAGTGATCCGAGTTTTTTTCGATACTCTTTTTTATTTCTTCTTTCAAAGCTTCAACGTCGACTTTCTCGCCGTCTTTAGTTTCGCTTCTCACACGGGATCGCAGCCGGTTTTCAATGAATTATATTGTTCAACCTCGCGTAAAATCGAGTTGAATTCTGAATCACTTATCAATCTGTCATTCAATGCCTTGAAATCAACTTGCTGATAGAAAGATGTTTCGCTTCAGCGAGAGAAATAGTTTTGTATCTTTCTATCAAACTTTTTGCTACCCGATGATAAACCGGATGATACTGATCCCATCAGAGCAGCGACAGCCGCGAGAGGAGCGCCTACTATAATACCGATTCCGCTCAGAGTAGAGAGACTGCAAGTCCTGACGATGTCAACACAGCTGCTGATAATCCTGTGATGGAAGATGTTGTGTAAGCAATAGACTTTGCGCTTTTATATTTTTTGTACAAACCTTCTTATAATGAGAAATTTCATTCTCAAGTTCCTTCTGACAATCACAAATCTTTTTCAATCTGAAGTCACTCACATTATCCGGAAGTGTTGGGATAAAGTTGTGGAGCGCTTGGAATTATATTTTTTGATCTGACATTTTTATAGAAAATTAATAAATTCTATTTCAAACCTCAAAGGCAAACCATTAAAGTCAATCATCTCACCATTCTCATCTGTCACCGAATATTTTCATTGAAGGTATTTGATTCCTGCTTGTTATTTTTATCATCACGCTTTCTTTCTGAGAATAAGACACTCTTTCGAAAGGTTTTCCAACGATGTCAAAACAACTTAACATTATAGAAGGTGAACCATTGAAAAGATTTTCATCTTTATCCAAAAGATCACAATGGATAAAATAATTGTTGAATGAAGCAAACCGATTGATTACAGTATTTGTTTGTAATTGTCGATCTTTTTTATCTGTATGTTCAAGAAAAGAAGTCAGGTCACGATCGAAAATAATTTTCCTTTTATGTAGATTTTCAATGATTATTAAACCTTTTTCATCATCAAGTTTGACTTTGACTCTTTCTTTTTCAAATATTTTTCACAAGCGCCTTTTCCAAGACTTTCAAGATTATAATTTCCAGGAGGAATTTTATATACAGATGCAGTGTTCTGTGAATCGAAAAAAGAGATTTGTCCAATTCGTTTCAAATTATACCAGGAGTTGTAAAGAGAGCAATTTATTAGTCTTATATATTGAAATTTCCCGAGAGGATTCTTTAAAAGTGAACTGTGTGATCGTTTGAATTTGTGTTATGACAGTTAAAAACAACCATTTTAAGAGAAAACAAAAATTTTTGATGAAGATAAAAAATGGAAATGTTGAAATGGATGCAAACATCTGATAAAGCAAAGAGAATGTCAAGAGATGCTAAAGCAAAAGCCTGGAAAGATTTTAAAAATAAATATCCTTTTTCAAACACCAGCAAGTTTGAAGCAGAAACAGAGTTTATTGATAAAAAAATCTGCAAATGCCGATATATATTTCAAAGCGGGGTCCCAGTTTTATTTAAAAAAGTGTATCAGGATCAGAACGAAAATATTGGAGTGATGAAATGAAGAAGGCTCTTGGGGTTGGGGGATTTCCTGTTGAACTTATTTTCAATAATAATTTTAAAACAAACCTGTACTGCTGTTAATTTTTGAAGAAAATCCAAAAGAAAATGGAAGAAAATGAAAAAATAAAAAATATTTGTTACACCAACTGAATATTTCATTACAAATTTCAGAGAAATTTTCATGGGAACAAAGATTCATGAGTCAGGAGGAGAAAGTAAATAAATGGTTATCAGGCCAAAATATGTTATATTGGCCTCAACAACTTAACTTTGCATTTTGGTTGTGCAACAACCGGATGTGGAATTTCAGAGATTTGATAAATAAAATTACCTAATTCAAATCAAATCATTCTTTTTGTTCCACATTTATTTCACAACGAGGAGAATATTATATAAAATGGGTGGAATTCAGAGCGAAGCTGCCCTTCCGGAGATCCTACTTTTAGTCAGATAAAAAATAATTATGAGATTCCATCTTTTCAAAAGAATTTGTGCAGAATTTAATATTTCTTCGAATACAGATTTTAGATTTAAAAAAAGGTAAAAATCATGGATTGGGAAGTGTTTTTCATTTATATTTCATATTTCTGGACCTGAAAGCAGTAAAATTATCCTTATCCAGGAAGCCAAAAATTCAGTGATGAAGGTGGAACAGCTGAAAAAGGAAATCTTGTGTATTTCATCAGAAATGATAATCCAAAGACAGAAAAAACCAATTTGATTATTTCATGCTGAATAAATCTGAAGGTCTCACCAATCTGGAATGGCAAGATTAAATCAATCCATAGAAGCATTTGTCTACTGCATTCTCGGTTCACAAGTCAATGTCAGATCATCAATTCTTGGAAATTCAGGAAGTGCAAAAGAAGCTCAACGAGAATTTTTAATTTTAATGGAAGATTCAATCAGACAACCAGATATTTCAAAATCAGTTCAAAGATATGAGTTGGGCGATTGATGAAGGCAAAGTCAGACTCGATCTTGCGATTTCTCCTGGAACTTGGCTCATGCCTTCAAATTTAGTGATAAATACACAAAGTACTGTTGGGTATAATAACAATCTGAAAAAGGCAAATGGAGATATGAAACTTGGAGTAAATAATTCTGTTAATAAGGAAATAAAAAACGTTGGAGTAAAGCTGATGAATGGGGGTGAATCAAAAATTAAGAGACCAACCTTCTCAACCTTCAATCCAATTCATAAAAAAGTTATACCCGATGAAAAAACTTTATCTAATAAACAAACTTTTTTTACCCGATGAAAAAACTTCAAACAAATAATCATGAAATCTTAAAAGCTGGTATATTTATTTCAACAGCAGTTTCAGCGTTTGCTGTTTATAGAATGTTATAATTTAATCAAAAGATTAAATTATTCATTTCTGAATCTTTTCAACTGCAAAAACAACTACCGCAACTATTAGTAACCATGCATTTTTACCGAGAAAAGAAATAACTTCTCCGAGCTGTCTTGAAGATAAAACTTGCTATTGTTCCGATAAGACCGGGGAAGACATATTGTCGAGTTTTTTCCCAAGTTCTTTCAGTCCATTTCCAACTCCTTTTGGCAACAGTTGATAAAACCTTTTGTCAATGAATTCACAATCACTCCAATGATTGTACCAACTGCAATGAAGACAGCAGCGGACTGTAAATCCATATTTTTTGAAGATGTTTTTTCACTCTCCTCCCCCGAAGTGATGCACCTTCTTCAAGTTCTTCTCTTTCGTTTTCAAGATCATCAATTTGTTCTCTTTTTTCATGTTATTATTTTTTCTCTTGCTCGTTCTCTTACTGCTTGGTCTTCATTTTCATCATCTAAAAATATTTTCATTTTCTCGAATGGATTCCTGCAGTTTCTTCGATATCTTTATCTTTTTGTTTGAGACAAAAACTTTAACTTTTCCCAACGCCTCTGGGACGCAAGAAAAGTTAATGTTTCCCCCCTTTTTTGGATATTTTTTTTTTTTGTTTTTTTTTTAAATGTTCCCCCCCCTTTTTTCCATCCCTTGCCCCCTTTAAAAAGTATAGTTTTTTTTGTTTTTTTTTTTTTTTTTTCACCCCCTCTTTTGGGCCCTTTTTTGATCACAACCTCTTGTCCCAAACGATATTTTTTTTTTCCTTTTGAAACCCTTCAAGGCTTTACCAACCTTTTTTTCCATCTTTTTTACCATATTCAGGATATTTTTTTTTTTTGTTTCAAGCTCAAAATATTTTGCCCCCAGCGGGGTTTTTTTAAAGAAAAAATCAAAGTTTAAAACACGCCCTTTAAATGGATCCCCCCTTTAAGGGAAAGAATTTTTCGGGCATTTTTTTTTTAAAAAACCTTTTTTTTCCCCCCCTTTTTTCCCGCCCCCTGTTAAAATCTTTTTGCCCATTGCAATTTTTTTTTTTTCCCTAAAGGGCCCCCAGGTGTTTAAACCCGTCAAAAGGGTTGGGAAAAAGGCCCCTTTTTTTTGTTCCCCCATCACCCGGCCCCATCTTTTTTGCCCCTTTTCATTTTTTCCAAAAAAGGGAAAATTTTTTTTTTTCCCCAAATTCTCCTTTTTTTTAAAAAAAATTTTTATATAAAATGGAAGCCCAGTGAAAAAAAATTTTCAACCCCAAAATTTTTGGGAAAAAAAATTACCCCAAAAACCCCCTTTTTAAAGCAGAATCGAACTTCCCCACGGGGTTTTTTTCCTTTTTAATTTTCCAAAAAAGGGGCCAACCCCTCCGGGTAAAACCCTTAAATTTTCCCCCCATTTTTCCAAAAACTACATGTTTTAATTTTTTGGTTTTGGTTTTTTCCCGGGGATTTTTTTTCTTGCTTTTAGTTTTTTTTTTAAATTTACCCAGTGAGGGGGGCCCCAATCCCCAAAAAATTAATTTTTTTTTTAGAAAACAATGAAATCAAGAGAAATTTTTTTGACAGAGGGAACTTTTAAAATTTTTTTGGCGGGGAAATTTTTTTGCAAGATCCCAGTTTGGTTTTTTTAAAATTTTTTTTTTTTTTTTAAGTTATTTTGAAAAAATTTTTTTTTAACTCAAAAGGGGAAAAGGAAAAAAACATTTGAAAAAAGAGGGGAAATTCCCTTTTTCCTGAAGACCCCTTTCCCCAAAGGATTAGATGAAATTTTTTCTGGAGCCCCAAAAAAAAAACTTTTTTTTTTGTATTTTAAATAAAGAAAAAAAAATTTTGGAAATTCGGTTTTTTTTAGGGGGGGTATATAAAAAAGGGATCCCCATGTTTTTAAATTAAAATTTTTTTTAAAAGATCAGGGATTTTTTTTTTTTGCCCAAAAAGTTTTTTTTAAGTTTTTTAAAAATTGGGGGTTTTTTCCCCCTTCAGGTTTCGCCCCCGTTTTTCCCCAGGGGGTTTTTTTTGGGGGGGGAACCCCCTTGTTTTTTTTCATCAAATCTCCCCCCCTATAAATTAAATAACCCCGCTTGAATTTGAAAAATTTTTTCCCAAATATTTAAAGACTTCCCAAAATAAACCCAATTTTTAAAATTTTATCAAAATTTGGAAAGATATTAAATTTTATGAACATTTTCCACTCATCACAAGACAACCCCAAACATTTTTCCGGACGGGAACTAAATTTAAAACCCATCAATAAAAGAAATAAATTTTTTTTCCAAAGAAGTTTCCAAAAAAAGGACCCCTTGTTTTTTTTTTTTTTTTACGGGCAATAAAACAGAAAGGACGGAAAATAGGGGAAAAAAAAATTTAAAAACCCTGTTTTATCCGGAAGAAAAGGGGTTTTTTTTGGGGGAAATTTGGAAATTTTTTCCCGAAAAAAATTTTTTTTATAGCCAAGGAAAAAAAAGGGAGGATTTTTTTTCGGGGAAATTTTTTTTAAAAAAAGTTTTGGGGAAAGGGAACATTTTTCCTATAAATTTTGCAAAAAACCCCTTTTTTTTATCCCTGGAGCCCGGGAAATTTTTTGGGTTTTTTTTTTGGGTTAACCTAAAGAACCCAAAAAGAAAACAAATTTTTAAAATTTTAGGAAATTTAAAAATTTGGTTTTTTAACCAAAAAAAAAAAGGATTTTTCCACCTTTACGTTTTAATAGGAAGACCCCCAGGTTTAAAAAAACCCGGTTAAAAAAATTTTTTTTTTCCATATTAGGGGGAATCCCCCATTTTTTTTAACTTTTTAAACCAAGGGGCCTTTTTAAAAAGTTTTTTTTTACTTTTTTTTAATTTTTTTTTTAAAAAATTAATTTTAAAAAATAAAACCCCGTTTAATTTTTTCCTTTTCAATGAAATTAAAAAGTCGGACCAAAAAATTTTTCGGGAAAAAACAGATTTTTTTTATTTTTAATCTTTTTAAGTAATAAAATTCCCAGTTTTTTAATTTTTTGATTCTTTTAATACTTTTTTTTCCCCCTAAAAAATATTTTTTTTCCCAATAATAAAAACCAATATAAAGGTTTTTTTTTTGCTGAAAGGGAAAAGTTTTTTTAATGAAAATACCCTTCCAAACCCAAAAATAAAAAATTCCAATAAATTTATCTGAAATTTTTAGTTACAAAATTCCCGAGGGTAAAAAATTTTTCCATTGTTTAATTTCCCCTTAAAATGTTTCCCCGGCCATTTTTAAAAAAGAAGATTTAAAAAAAAAAGAGCCCAAAAATTAAATTAGTAAATTTTAAAAAATTTATTTGAAAAGCCCCAAAAAGGGAAAACCCAAGCTTTAAGGGGTTTTCCTAACCCCAGCAAATGCCCGGAAGAAAACCCAAAAAAAACCTTTTTTTTTAAAAAATATTGCAGCATTAAATCTTTTTCCCCTTACACTCCATCCCCCTTGCTGAAAAAAAATTGAAAAAAATTTTGAAAAATTTAAAGGGCCAGGAGAGTTAGCCAATGGGGAAAAAAAAAAAAAAATGTTGAAAGATTTTTAAAAAAAAATTTTAAATTTATTAAAATTTTCTTTTTTTTTTCCCCCTCTAAGGCCCCCCCCTTTTGGGGTTTTAAAAAATTTAAAAAAATTTTTTTTTCTTTTTTAAAAAATAAAAAAAAAAAGTGAAAAAAAAAAGTATAACTAAACAAAAATAAATTTTTTTCCCTTGAACCCCGGGGAAACCAAAAAAATGTTTAAAGCAATAGAGAAAAATCTCCCCATTTTTTAGTTGCAAGTGGCCCAAAGAAAAAAGAAAAATGTTTGGGAGTTTTTTTTTAATTTCAAGATCTTTTTTAAGAGTTTTAATCAAAAAAAGGGGATTTTTTAAAAAAAATCCTTTAAAAAAATATAAAGGGCCTTTTTTTACCCCTCAAAAACTTGAAAATGCAAAGGGTTTTTGAAAACATTTTTTTTCGGGTTTTTCATGAAAAGCATTGTCTAAATTTTTTCCCTTTTTGTAAAGTTTAAGGGTTATTAAATGTTTTTGAATAAAAAAATTTTTCCCAATTGGGTTTAAGAAAAACCTCCCCCAAAAATGTTTTTTCCCGGGAAAGATTAAATTTTTAAATTTAAAAGGGGGAAAAATTTTTAGGGCCACTAAAAGCCCCTGCCCCCCCTTTTTTAAACCCTCCTAATTTTTTTTTAAAAATTTGGGAAAAAACCCGAGATGAAAAAACCCTGAAAAAAAAATTTGGGAAAAAAGAACTTTAAAAATAAAAACCCCTTATAAAAAACTTTAATAAAATTTTAAAATAAAAAAATTTTAAATAAAAAACCTTTAAAAAAGAATTTTTGATAAGAACTTGATAAAAAATTTTTTAAAAAAAAAAAAATAAATATAAAAAAATTGGTTTAATGAAAGACCTTGAAAAAAAAAAACCCTTTGGGATCAACAAATAGTTTTTAAAACTGATAAAAAAAAGCAAAAAAATTTGACACCCAACCCCCTTTTAAAACAAAAAAAAAACCCAAAAAGACCCCGGGAAAAAGGTTTGGCAGTTTGTAAAAAACTTTTTTTTTAACCCATAAAAAAAAAGAAAAAGAAAAAACCCAAAAAAAAAGAAAAAAAAAATGATGGGGAAAACCCCCCCCAATTTAATAAAAAAGGCAAACAAAAAAACCTCACCATTATCAAAAAATTTTAAAATGTTTTTCCAATAGCGGGGTTTTAAAACTGCCCCCTCCCCTTTGGAAAGGATTATATTTCAAGAGGGGAAGAGTTTGATGAGTTTTTTTTTTAAACCCCCCAAAAGAAGCGAAGCCCCGAGCCCCAGCGAGTTTGGGAGAGAGAAGTAAACAAAATTTTAAAAAAGTCAGTTTTTTAAAAGAAGCGAAGCCGACCCCCGCGAAAAAAAAAAACTTTGTGAAAAAAAAGGGAAATTAAAAAAATTTTTTTGTCAATAAAATGTCTGATAAAAAAACTTGAAAAAACCCTTAAATTTGTTTCGGGCCCCACAGAAAACAGGTTTTGGGCGGGCGGGAATTGGGTTTGGTTTTGAAAAAAAAAGGAATCAAAAAACCCCAATGAAAAATGTTTCCAATTTTTCAAGTTTTATGAATTTTTTTAAAATTAAGGGTTTAATAATTGCAGCAAGTATGGAACAAAAAAATATCTTGAAGATCAAAAAATTTTACCGATTTAAAAATTTTTTTTAATTTTTTGTTTACAAAAGGACTTTTAAATTTTTTTCCCTGTTTTTTTTTGGCTTTTTTAATAAAACCCATTTTTTCAAAATTTTTGATTGTAAAATTTGGGAAAGAAAAAAAATTTTTTTGGGAAGCAATGAAAAAAAAACCCAAAAGTTTTTTAAATTTATCTTTTAGTTTAATTAAAAAATTGGCAAGAAAATTAGCAAAAAATGTTTGGGGAAGGACCCGTTTTTTATCAATCCCAAACCGCTTTTTTTTTTGGGGGGGAAAAGGAAATTAAAAAGAAAAAAATTAAAAATTTTTTTTAGTGGGAAATTTTTATCCGGGAAGAAAAAAAAAAGAGACATATCTTCCCCTTTTTTTTTTTTGAAAAAAAAAAATAAACCCTGCATAGGGAAAAAATTTATGAAAAAAAAAACCCCGTAAAAATTTTTTTAATTTTTGGATTGCAAACAAAATGACATAAAAAAAAGGGTTTTAAAAGCAAAAAAATTTTTTTCAAAAACACTAAATTAAATGCTTTGGGAAGTTATATAAAAAATTTAACATCAAAATGAATAACTTTTAAAATTTGAGAAAACCCCCTTAAATTTTTTTCAGATTTTTTTTTTTAAACCCCCGAGTAAACCCAGCAGAAGCGGGGTGAAAAAATTTTTTAATTTTTGGAAAGCATCAGTTTTTGGGCCCAATTATTTTTTTGGCAAAAAAGCCCATTTCTTATAAAAAAAATTCCCAAAAAAAAAATTTTCCCAAATGTTTTTTTATTCCCCCCCCCAAAAGGTTTTTTTGGAAAAAGGGAAATTCCATTTTTGGGGAAAAATTTTTAAGTTTTAAAGGGAAGTTTGGAGTATCAGAAGATTTTGCAAAACCCCCGGGTTTGTTTGAAAAAAGAAAGGGGGGCAGATTTTTTTTGGGCCGGGGCCCTTTCCCCAAAGGAATTTTCCCCAAAGGAACCCAAATTTTTTTTAAATTGCCCCCAATCCCCAAAAATTCCCTTTTTTCTCAACCCTTGACCCCTTTCTTTTCCCTTTTTCCCTTCCAGGGACAAAAAAGGGAAGAAATTTTTTTTCCAAATAGGGCTTTTAAGGGTTTTTTTTTTTTAATATCGCAAGCAGTTTTAAAGGTTTCCCTAAACCACCCCCCAATTCAAAAAAATTCCCTTTGGAATTTTTAAAAGGCCCTTTTCCCAAAAAATTTTAAAAAAAAACCCACAATAAAAATGGCCAAATTTTTTTTTTTCCAATTTTGATAAAAGGGGTTCGTAAATTTTTCCCAGGGGTTTTTCGGTCACAAAAAAGGGGGAATTTGGCAAATCAAAAAATGAAAAGGAAAATAAGAAGGGGAAAAAAATTTTTAAAAGGGGTTTAAACCGTTTAAAAGGAATATTTTTTTTAACCCTTTTTTCAATCGAATTTTTTGGGGGGGGGGGGAAAAAAAAATTTACCCATTTTTTTTAAAAAATTTTAGTGAAAAATTTTAAAAAGGGGAAAATCCTTTTAAAAAAGAAAAGAAGGGGTTTTTTAAAAGGGCCCCTTCCAATTTTTGTTTGAAGCTTTTTAAAAAATAAAGCCCAAACTCGTTTTTGATGGGAAAAGAAACCGGGTTTAAATCCCAATTTCAAAAAAAAAGAAAGTTGATGCAAAGATTTTTTCAACTTTATATAAAAGACCGGGTTGGGGTTTGAAAAAAAAAAAAAACTTAAATTTTTCATTTGAAGGGTGAGATTTTTTTGTTTTACAGCGGGTGAATTTAAAATTTTGGGGGGAAAAGAAAAGCAATTTGCCCCCCGGAATTTTGGCCCCCCTTAAATTTTTTTTTTAAATTCGATAAGCCCCCAATAAAAAAAAAAAGGGGGGAACCTTTTTCCCCTATTTTTTAAAAATTTGGGCCCCCAAACGGGGTTTTTTTCCCTTTTCTTTGGAAGAATTTTAAAGGGTATTTTTAAAAATGGAACAGTTTTTTTTTTGCCCCCCCATTTTTTTTAAACTTTTTTTTTTCCCCCATCGGTTTAAAAATTTTTAAATTACCCCGGGGCCCCATAAATTTTTTTTTTTTCCCAATTTTTCCCCAAAGTTTTTTTCTCGGGGTTTTTTTTCCTTTCCCCCGCCATCTTTTTTTTTCCCCGGGGGGCCATTCTTTTTCGCTTTTTTTTTTTTTTTGTTTTTTTAAATTTATCCCCCTATTTTTTTGTTTTTTTAAAAAAATTCTGTTTTTTTTCCCCTGCTTTGAGCAAACGGGAAATAAAAACATAAAAACCCTGAGTTTTTTCCCGGGCCCCTTTTCCACCCCAAAAAAACTTTAAAACCTTTCCTCTTGTTTAGCATCCCCTTTTTTTGCAAAATTTTTGTTTTTTTTTCGTTCCCCTAAAATTTTTTTGATTTTAATTTTCCCCTTTCCCTTTTTCAAAAAGAAAATTTGAAAAACCCCCTTTTTTTTAAGTGGGGAAATTTTTTTTTTTATTTATTTTTTTTTTTTTTTTAAATTGGGGCCCAAAAATAAAATTTAGAATGGAGTAGACTTAAAAGGGGGAAAACTAAGGGGATAAAAAATGAGATACAATTTTGACCTGAAAAAATAGACTGACTAAGCTTTGAAGTGAGGCGAGCGAGCGAGCGTTTAAATTCATTCTAATTTTTTTCAGTTCCAATTGTATAATTTCCCATTTCTATCCCCAAGACGTGCCCCACCCCCCCTTTTAGTCTACCTTCCATCGAAGGCAGGAGCCCATCACTAGGTGAAGCGTGCAACTCCGACACTACGACCTCATGTCACAGCGTTTTACAGACCGGTTTATTTTTAGATTACTTTTTCCCTTTAAAATGTGTTCTGCGATCCATGGTGTACTATTGAAATGAAATAAAAGACAATTAAAAAGATGGCGAACTAATTGCCGCCTTTGTTACAGCGGTAACGCCAATTAATGGGATTACAAAGGAAAAACGTATGATTCGTCTGGCGGGAAATAACGAATTCGCGAGGGGATAAAGCGGAATACTAAAAAATAACCTCGCGTCTGTAAAAACGCTGTGACATCGCAATCCAGTCCAGGTTTGCTCGCTCCTAGCGCGGGCTCCTGTCGAAGGCTGTAGTCTGACAGCCATGTTCGTTTGTCATGAGATGGATAACCATGCCGAAAGCTCGAAATATTTTAATTGTATATAGCCAGAGAACGTTTTTTAAAGTTTTTTAAAAAACAATCAATAAATCAATCGTTATCGATTTAATCGATATCAATCGAACTCCAACAACTTCTTTTTCTTTATGATCGATTTTCTATATCGCGACAAATCGATATCGTTTGTTATCGATTATCGAGTTTAATCGATTGACTACTGCCTGGTCTATCATTTTAGTTCGTTTTGTCTCATTTGGTGTTTAAAATTGTAAACCGGCGTTTTTTTCTCAGGCCCTGACGAAAATACTCGTGCCAGCCCCGCGACAGTCCCGTAGTTCCTTAATCCGACTAGCCTGCGATCAGGCGTTTCTTTTTCCTTTTCTTTCTTTTCGCGGAGAAACGAGAGCGCAGAGCAGAGGAAATGGAAACGCCTTATGACAAATTATTTGCCTGGATTCGCCTTATCCACCCACTTGTCAATGATCTGTCAAGCTGTCAATTTTCACAAAATCTACGTTACAGTTGACTAGTTCCGTGACATTTGTACACTTGCCGGTTCTCTTGAATTCCCGGTCTTCTGACCTTCTTTGCCTTCAAGTGCATTTCTAACGGTGCAAGATATATTGTATTAATGAGGGAGGATTTTGAAGTAGAATAGAGCCTTCGACTGTGTTTTTAACCATCAATTTCTATTCCGAAAACAGCAACTAACTACGATTGCGTTACACGACACAAATTTGCATAATAACTGTCCTAGAGCATGTTTATGTCAGTCGTTATGGTCGAATGATTCCATGATTCCTGTTTAGAAATGGAATCAAATAACCCCCCCATTTTCTTTAGCGGAAAGGTTCAGCCGTTTTGAATGTAAGATCTTAATATTGGCTTGTATAGTAAATGATTCAGATGAGTCCTTCCGCTTCAACAAAAAGGCGGTAGCGGCATTGGAAAGTAGAAGGCCTTTCTTGTACTTTAATTCGTGCGTGCACGTGCCGGCCGGATTGACACAAAGCCATATTAGGTACGCATGATTGACGGAAGTGTATTGCGCTAACTTTCACAGTATTGTTTTTCGACCTCTCAGTGAAAACATTTCAGAATCTGGATGTTTTACATGAGATCCGGCGAAGTAATTGTATCCGCAGGCCCTCCTCTCTTCTTGGCCCTCCTCTCTTCGAGGAGGCGCCTTGATCGCAGGTTATATACGACCTTATTATATGACCATAGCATTTTAGAGTGCGAAAACGCACAAAGACGAGAGCAGATATGAGACCGTATTAACACGGGTCTTAGTCCCCCTGACCCGCGCGCTACGGAAAACACTTGTTGAATAGCCGCTTATATTTTAGGAAAGAAAGTATTGATGGGTCGTTATTCAGTCTTAAAGTTGTGTAATACGGCTGCGCATTTTTACTCGTCAGTGTTTAATTTCCTTTCTTCTGCCTACAAGGCCTCGAAAAAAATAAAAACTGACTCGTAATAAAATACCCAGCCGTAATTACACAAAACTTTCCGCCTGATAACTCTCTTATTTATCCCATCCCTCCCTGACCCTCCCTACTGTCCTCCTCCGCTCACTCCCCTCCCTCTTGTTAGGTACTTGAATGTATGGGGACTATAATTTGTACCCCATGTTGCATATATTAATATATTCATACTTTACTTAAGGAGATCTTATATTGTACCCTGTCCCCTTTCCTCTCTCATAATATATCTATTCATTACTTTACCGCTTTACTTTACTTTACATGCTTTGATCTACTTTACTTGCTTGAACTTACTTTACCTCCTTGGCTTACCTTTACATGCTTCGGCGTTCTTGACTTGACTTGGCTTACTTTACATGCTTTGATGTGACTTTACATTGCTTGATGTACTTTACTTGCTTGGCTTACTTGTTACATGCTTTGATGTACTTTACTTGCTTGATGTGACTTTTACTTGCTTGGCTTACTTTAACATGCTTTGATGTTATTTATTTTTTAAACTACTTTACCTGCTTGGCGTAGCTTTACTTGCTTGGCTTACTTTACCCCATGCTTTGATGTACTTTTACTTGCCTTGGCTTACTTTACTTGCTTTGATGTAACTTTACTTGCTTGGCTTTACTTTACTTGCTTGGCTTACTTACATAGCTTTCATGTACTTTAGCTTGCTTGACTGCGTACTTTACCATGCTTGGAGCTAGTCTTTACTTGCTTGGGGCTTACTTTACATGCTTTGATGTACTTTTACCTGCTTGGCTTACTTTACTTGCTTGGCTTACTTGTACATGCTTTGATGCTACTTTACCCTGCTTGACGTACTTTACTTGCTTTGGCTTACTTTACATGCTTTGATGTACTTTACTTGCTTGGCTTTACTTTGTACTTGCTTTGAGGTACTTTACTTGCTTGTGGGCCTTACTTTGCACTTGCTTGATTGCTACTACCTTCACACCATTGCTTTCCCTCGATCCGTATTCATCTGGTGCTGCTGACTGTCACTTTACCTGCTTGCGTACTTTCACTTGCTTGGCTTATCCTTTTACTTTATGCTTTGATGTACCTTTACCTGCTTTAGCAGTACTTTTACTTCGCTTTGCGCTTCCACTTTACTTGCCTTGGCCTTACATACTATCATGCTTTCATAGTTACTTTACTTGCTTGTAATGTACTTTACCATGCTTTTGATGTACTTTCCCCCTTGCTTGCTGGTAACCCCGTTTACTTCTCCCTTCTGCCGTTGCGCTTTACACCTTTACATGCTTTGATGCTACATTTACCCTTTGCTTGGCTTACTTTACCCAATGCTTTGTTTGTAACTCTCCTCTTGGCTCATTGTGACTTTTACTTGCTTGGCTTACTTACACTTTACATGCCCTTTGTATGTACTTTAACTCTGCTTGGCTTACTTTTTACTTGCTTAGGCATTACCTTTACCATGCTTTTGATGTACTTTACTTGCTTGGCTTACCTTTACATGCTTTGATGCTGTACTTTATTGGCTTTTGGCTTACTTTACATGCTTGATGTACTTTACGGCCTTGACTTGGCTTAACTTTACATGCTTTGATGTAACTTTACCTGCTTGGCGTTACTTTACCTTGCTTGGCTTACTTTACATGCTTTTGATGTACTTTAACCTGCTTGGGGTACTTTCACCTTTGCTTGGCTTACTTTACATGCTCTTGGATGTAACGTTTTCCCTGCTTGCGCGTACTTTACTTGCCTTATGGCTTACTTTACATGCTTTGATGTACTTTACTTGGCTTGGCTTCACTTTGTCAACATGCTTTGCATGTACTTTACTTGCTTGGCTGTACTTTAACTTTGCTTGGGCTTACTTTACGATGCTTTGATAGTACTATTACCTGCTTGGCGTACTTTACCTCCTTACGGCTTACTTTACATGCCTTGGCGTTCTTGACTTGCTTGGCTTACTTTCACATGCTTTGATGTACTTTACTTGCGTGATGTACTTTACCTGCTTGGCGTACTTTTACTTTGTCTTCGCTTACTTTACATGCTTTGATGTAGCTTTACTTGCTTGGCTTACTTTACATGCTTTTGTGATGTCACTTTACTTGCTTGCTTACTTTACGATGCTCTGGATGTACTTTACTTGCACTTGATGTACTTTTACCTGCTTGGCGTATTTACTTGCTTGGCTTTACTTTACATGCTTTGATGTACTTTACTTGCTTGGCTTACTTTACCTGCTTGGCGTATACTTTACTTGCTTGGCTTACTTTACATGCTTTGATGTACCTTTACCTGCTTGGCGTACTTTACTTGCTTGCTTACTTTACATGCTTTGATGTACTTTACATGCTTTGATGTACTTTACATGCTTTGATGTACTTACTTGCTTGGCTTACTTTACATGCTTTGATGTACTTGACCTGCTTGGCGTACTTTACTTGCTTGGCTTACTTTACATGCTTTGATGTACTTTACCTGCTTGGCGTACTTTACTTGCTTGGCTTACTTTACATGCTTTGATGTACTTTACTTGCTTGGCTTACTTTACTTGCTTTGATGTACTTTACTTGCTTGGCTTACTTTACTTGCTTGGCTTACTTTACATGCTTTGATGTACTTTACTTGCTTGATGTACTTTACCTGCTTGGCGTACTTTACTTGCTTGGCTTACTTATACATGCTTTGATGTACTTTACCTGCTTGGCTTACTTTACTTGCTTGGCTTACTTTACATGCTTTGATGTACTTTACCTGCTTGACGTACTTTACTTGCTTGGCTTACTTTACATGCTTTGATGTACTTTACTTGCTTGGCTTACTTTACTTGCTTTGATGTACTTTACTTGCTTGGCTTACTTTACTTGCTTGGCTTACTTTACATGCTTTGATGTACTTTACTTGCTTTGATGTACTTTACCTGCTTGGCGTACTTTACTTGCTTGGCTTACTTTACATGCTTTGATGTACTTTACTTGCTTATGCGTACTTTACTTTGCTTGGCTTACTTTACTGCTTTGATGTACTTTACCTGCTTGGCGTACTTTACTTGCTTGGCTTACTTTACATGCTTTGATGTACTTTACTTGCTTGGCGTACTTTACTTGCTTTGATGTACTTTACTTGCTTACTACTGCTTTGATGTACTTTACCCTGCTTGGCTTACTTTACTTGCTTGGCTTACTTTACATGCTTTGATGTACTTTACTTGCCTTGGCTTACTTTACATGCTTTGATGTACTTTACCTGCTTGGTGTACTTTACTTGCTTGGCTTACTTTACATGCTTTGATGTACTTTTACTTGCTTGGCTACTTTACTTGCTTGGCTTACTTTACATGCTTGGCTTACTTTAGTTGCTTGACGTACTTTACTGCTTGATGTACTTTACTGTGCTTGGCTTACTTTACATGCTTTGATGTACTTTACTTGCTTAGGTACTTTACTTGCTTGGCTTACTTTACCTGCTTTGATGTACTTTACCTGCTTGGCGTACTTTACTTGCTCTGGCTTACTTTACATGCTTTGATGTACTTTACTTGCTTGGCTTACTTTACTTGCTTTGTGTACTTTATTGCTTGGATGTACTTTACTTGCTTGGCTTACTTTACATGCTTTGATGTTACTTTACTTGCTTTGGCTTACTTTACTTGCTTGGCTTACTTTAACATGCTTTTGATGTACTTTACTTGCTTGACGTACTTTAACTTGAAGGCTACTTTACATGCTTGATGTACTTTACCTGCTTGGCGTACTTTACTTGCTTGGCTTACTTTACATGCTTTGATGTACTTTACTTGCTTGGCTTACTTTACATGCTTTGATGTACTTTACTTGCTTGGCTAACTTTACATGCTTGGCGTACTTTACCTGCTTGGCTTACTTTACCTGCTTGGCTTACTTTACATGCTTTGATGTACTTTTACTTGCTTGGCTTACTTTACATGCTTTGATGTACTTTACTTGCTTGGCTAACTTTACATGCTTGGCTTACTTTACTTGCTTGGCGTACTTTACTTGCTTTGATGTACTTTACTTGCTTGGCTTACTTTACATGCTTTGATGTACTTTACCTGCTTGGCTTACTTTACTTGCTTGGCTTACTTTACATGCTTTGATGTACTTTACTTACTTGATGTACTTTACCTGCTTGGCTTACTTTACATGCTTGGCTTACTTTACTTGCTTGGCTAACTTTACTTGCTTGGCTTACTATACTGCTCTCTTGGCGTTTTTGGAGGGAAAATAGAAAGAGCGGGGGAAAGAGAGCTTGCACTTATGTCTCAGAATTTTGAATGCCGCCCCTCAAAACCCCCGCCGTTTCCAGCTGTTTGAGCTGTCAAAATTTGGTCAATTGAAAACTTCGTGGTCGTCTCAATTTTCTACCTAACGCAATGCCTTGTATTCGATCACACACGCTCAAAAGTCGTTTCTCGGAAATTACTCAACGGATCGAATCGAAAAACGTCTCTATCGAAAGGGGTTTCAAAGCGCAGGACAGCTAGAATATTTTTTCCCCGTTTGTTAGAAATTCCGCCTCTGAAATTTCTGTTGCAAGATTTTGCATATTTAATTACAAAAGCCAGTGTGTAGTATTTAACCTTCGATACGATCGTAATGAATCAAGCCTTTGATAAGTTAAGCCATTTATCTAGCGGATCGTTTTCTGTACTTGCCAGTAAGTTTTACCCTGGTTCTGTCAACGCGTTTAACTACATGAACATTATTGCTTGTTTATACATTGGACCTTCGGTCCCATCGATTTGGCCAACGGATCGTAGATAAAACATTTGACACATACGCCATTGACACGCGAGGTGTCACTTGCGAGTATATGCCGGCTCATTGACTCTCGCGAGAAACGAGACGCGTCTCGCGAGAAACGAGACGAGACTCGCGAGAAACGAGACGAGACGGTGTTGTCTATAAGACCCATTTCTTGAATGCGGACAAAGTATATATCGATAGGAAACAGTGATATCGATGCGTGAAAAGAAATAAAGGAAACACGACAGAGACATGCAGTCTGCGAGGTACTCAGAACTCCGCAGTTTCGGAATATCCCAACGGGACTGGGCACCTTCCTTTTCTCGTTTATCACTGTCACGCAATAATTTACAAAAAAGCAAAACCGTTCAATGAATGAAGTCAAGGAATATGAACATATTCATAGATAATAAATAAATAAGGAATCAGTCCAAGTCTCAGGTTTGTGCGGTATTCCGTACTCGAGTTATTTGTCAAAATGTCTCCATCACAAATGTATAGAGCTCAGTATGGAAACGCCATGTTGGAGTCCCGCTGATCATTACATTACTTTGTCTTTTTTGGTTTTAACTCGGCTGGTGAAGTCAGGTAAATATCTCAATGTAAATAGGCTCCTAGTTAAAATTTACGGGCGCTTGGTGACATCACTCATTATGGGAACAAAAATTCATTACAATAACAAGGACCTATATTCATGAATCATTGCTTGAATTGTTTTCCTGTATTAGATTTCAGTTAGAAGTTTCACGAAATTAATTAAATCAATTTCAAATTAAGATACAAATTACGAGTTGATCGAAGGATAGAATAAATCATTATTTGTTACGGTTATCAAGTGTTTCTCGACAGGGATTAACTTTCCTCATGACAAATGTAGATCCGTTTTTACTTCGTTTTCAGGGAACGTCTTATGACATGGAATTCGTCGTATTTTACACCAGAAGTGTAGTTTAGTCAGTGATTTATCTGAATACAGTAATCTTAGTGTTTTCCTTACATCGAATATAAATAAGAGCTAATTTTAGCACTTCAATCAGGGTTCACTATTTTTCAAGAACATTACAAATGAGGGATATTGCGTTAATATATCTACCTAATCATTTTTATCTTTTACTCAATTTACTGTTTTGTAAATAAATAAAGACCATTTCATTATTACCGTAAATTTCTCTATTTTGTTATAATAAAGCTTCCCACACTGCCACCTTATTTTAGTGTCGTATTTCCTCAAAGCTATCCTAGGGTCCAACTCGTAGTGGAGGATGAAAAGGATGTAGGCCTTTTGCCACCTGGGGGTCACATAACGTAACTTCCTACTTAAATTATTGGCCACAACCGAAACGAACATCAAATTAAAAGAGTCGTGATAAAAATTATGAAGACTAAAGTTTTAGATTGAAATTTTATGGTGGTTTGAATAATAGAAGAATTAAAAGGATTTATATAGAAGAAAGAATTGTACACATTTGACAGTGAATTATTTGTATGGAACTTGCCGTGCCTCGAAAAGCGTTCACTATTGCCAATACCAAAACAATATTGATTTCAACGTTTCTAGGTGTTGTACATTTAAATTGGAAACTCATCATTTTCTTGGAAGAAAGAATAAATGGAAACCAAAGCCATGTATATATACTGTCTTAAAAATACAACGGGAATTTGAGAACACGAGAAGTCAACTTAGTATGGCACAGGCGGTAGTCCAGTTCTGGCCCCTCTCTGTCACGCTACGCTCGCGTCCGAGGTTCGCAGCGTACAATTGTCTGCGCATGCTCAACGGTTGAGTGTCAGCTTCTTCGCTAATCGCTACTGCGGCATGTATTTTTATACTGACAAGATGACCTGATGTTTCGATCGCTTCGGGCGCCTCGGTCATTGAAAAGTATTATATGAAAATTGTTTTCCTGAAATACAATTCCTGTATTTGTATGATGCTGATAAGTTCGGCTGTTTCTTGCTGTGTGTAAAGATTGTAGCAGGTACCAGTAAACGGACAAAACTACCCAAAGAAAAAAAAAAAAGAAGAAACAAGAAAAAAAAAACAAAAAAAGAAAAAAAAAAAAAAAGAAAAGAGAAAAAAAAAAAAAAAAAAAGAAAAAAAAAAAAAATAAAAAAAAAAAAAAAAAAAAAAAAAAAAAAAAAAAAAAAAAAAAAAAAAAAAAAAAAAAAACAAAAAAAAAAAAAAAGAAAAAAAAAAAAAAAAAAAAAAAAAAAAAAAAAAAAAAAAAAAAAAAAAAAAAAAAAAAAAAAAAAAAAAAAAAACTACAATCTAGAAGGTTTATTTCGCTCGGTGGGAGCGCTCCACCGAGATTATAACGTGCTTGCCTTTTGTTACAAGAGAGAACTCCACACACTAAAAATAATACAATTCGTGAATTAATTTAGCCCTTTTCACGGTTAACTTTCGATATTTGCATAACAATATACTTGAACATAGAAGCGAGGCCATTTCGGGCACAATCTGCAAAACATCGTGTTTTTCTTGAACTCCTTCAACACTTTTAGTATACAAACCATTTGTCAAAATGTAGAAGAACTACAATTCTTTTATTTTACGTTGGTTTTTTAGGAACAACTTAGTATAAAAAACGACTTTTCTGTATTAATAGAGTAGACTCGCATAAGCAACAGGGAAGCCGGATTACGATCTTTACGGCATAAACTTTAACTAAAATAGTTTGCATGATTTAGTTCTTCTCCGTTTTAAAACTATTTTTTATGCTAACATAGTGTAAGCAGCTCAAGAAAATCGCGAGGTTTTTACAGCTTGTGCCCGAAATTGCCCTTCGCTTCTATGTTTAGCTGAAAAATATTTTCAGGTTAACCGTGAAAAGGGCTACCGACGAAAGCAACTTGGCGAAATTAATCACGCGATAACATATAAATTATAAAACATGCAGATTATAAACATGCTGACATATAAGCGATTAAATCGTGAACGATAATATACCGACTGATCAAGATAGCACTGACATATGTTCTCCTACACATGCCCTTCATGCCTGTGATAATTTGCGAGGTGTTAAGTCAAAGGAAGAGCGGAGTATTTTAGTTTTAAAATCTCCACTGAAGGCACTGATGGCGACCAAATATATTCTGTCTTTCTCGACTCGGTTTGTCGAGTTTAAAAGATCACATGTGAGCTAAGATGCGCTGTGATTGGTTTATCGTGAGCATGCGCAGACAATTGTCCATGGACCCTCGACGCGAGCGTAGCGTTGCGCTGACAGAGAGGGGCCAGACCTGGACTGGCACAAGAGGAAGCAAAAGTGCAAGAGGACGATTAAGGCGGAATGTATTTACATTCGGCGAAATTAAACTGCAAGTGGCCAGTGAGAAAGAAGCAAATATTTTCCTGTTGGCTTGAAACACATGAGCGCCTACTTTAAAATTCCGAAAACCCCGCCAACAATAATCCTTCAATAGAAAGTCTCCCTCCTCCAGATGGTCATAAAAACTTGTTTTTGGAGAACCTTCAACGTTTAGTTTTTGAATTCCGTACTTGACTTTTAACAACCATAGGATGGTGCGCCTGCATTTAGTTGGGAATAGTATTACGTTCTCATTTTTCCCATTGGGTTTTAAGGTTTTCGTATCAGGCGATGTAGTT